>JZKD02S2249472.1:315094-356673 GCA_000966675.3 Picea glauca | reverse complement strand
GGTATCACATTATATTTATTTAAAATTCATAAAATACATTTTGCATATTACATCACTTGGCCATAGAAACATTCATATCTACATTATGCATTAATTAAATTGGGGATTATAGTGAGGATGTTACACCTTTGTTATAAATAATTCATTCAATTAGAATGAGGAGGTCGAGCAATATTTTTAGGATTTAAAATATGTTATGTGTATTACCCTAGTACTAGCTATTCCTAATCAATATTACTTATGTCTTGTGATTAGATGCCCCTCTGAAAAATGAATTGGGGTAGTGTTAATGTAAGGGGGACACTTGATGGCCTTCACTAGTAAGAAATTATGTGATATAAACTTAGCCAAATCCACCCATGAAAAATAAATGTTGGTTATTCTTCATGAAATTGATATGTGGCATCCTCACTTAACGTGATGTTGTTTCTAGATTAAAATAGACCATCAAAGTTTGAAATATGTATTGTAATAGAGGTTATCCTCCCCAAAGTAGGAAAATTGGATCGCTAAAATGTTAGGTTACAATTACAAGATTATCTACAAGAAGAGAAAGGAGAAAGTGGAAGATGATTCTCTATCTTGGAAGTATGAAGAGGATGGTTCCCTATTTTCCTTATCTTTCTCAGCTCCCAATTGGATGGTGTAGGTTCATCAATAATGGCCAATAGATTCCAATATAATGCACATGATCCATGAGCTATATCTTGACCTCCATGCACATTCATGCTACACTTGGAAGAATGATGAGCTCCATTATAAAGGGCATAGTATTTGGTCCAATATTCATTATTTAAATCCTAAGTGTTATTTGAATTACACTTGTTTCCAATAGTGGGTCACTTTGGGTTTCAAAAAGCATATGAAAGGAATAATCATTTAGTATTTTGGGAAGTCATGAAGAAATACATATACATTTTTGTGGTAAAATGTGACATTTTCCAATAGCACAAGGGGGATATGGTGAATCCTTTGGAAGAATTACAACCTTGATCCATTCTCAGCCACCATGTGGACTAAAATTTCTATGGAATTCATTAGGGGGTTACTAAAATCAGGAAACAGATCAATTTTCATGGTAGTTGTTGATTTCCTTTCTAAATATGATCACTTTCATTCCTTCCACCAACCATTCAAGGCCTCCATAGTAGCACAAGAATTCATGGACAATATTTTTAAACTCAATGACATACCTAAGTTAGTTGTGAAAGATTGTGACTCCACTTTCACTAGCAATTTCTAGCATGAGTTGTTTAAGCTTAAAGGTACTTAATTGAATCTCATCATAACATATCACCCCTAAAAGTTTGTACAAACATAAGTGGTCAACAAGTGTTTGGAAGATTATTTGTTTTGAATTTTCCTTGGACCAATAAGCCTAATAGGTCTAGTTGTTGCCCTTGGTTAAATGGTGGCATAATACCACCTATCATGGTGCTACTAAAATGACCCCTTTTGTGGCAACCATGAATAAAATCCTCGATCATTGATCTCCAACTTACCAATATTATCTATTGCTTAGGATGTGGAAAAAACCTTGATAACCCATGCAGAAATTCTTTGTATCCTCAAGAATAATTTGTTATTGGTCCAAAACCAAATGAAGCAACAATTGATCAAAATCACTCTAAACACCACTTTGAATAAAATAATTAGGTGTTCATGTCTCCAACCCTATAAATAAACATCAGTTAAGGAGAACATCCACCAAAAGTAAGCACATAAGTTTTATGGACCCTATTTTATACTCGAATGTAGAGGCTTGGTGGCTTAGAAATTGGATCTCCCCATTCATTCTAATATCAAACCAATATTTCATGTGTCCTACTTGAAGAAATTGGTTAGGTCCAATTGCATAGTTCAAACTAGCTTTCCTAAACTAGATGAAGAGGGTTCCATTTGGTCACAGCATGAGGCAATTTTGGATAGACATGATCCATATCTCCATTGGCACACTATCTAGGAATTATTGATCCAATTGAAGGATACATGACCCAAACATGCTACATGGGAATTAACAAAGGTTATCGACCAATTTCCTCATCTCCAACCTTGAGGACAATGCTTCTTTGTAAGGGGGAGGGCATGTTAGATTCCCACCCTAACTCCCATGTTTACAAGAATAGATCATTACTTAATGTATTGGGGCCATCTCTATTAAATAAGGCCCATGAGGTAATAGAGTAATAAATCAATAAATGAAAGTTGGCCTCATTAAATGAGTCCACTAGTAAGTGGTTGTGGATTCATTAATGGAGGCCCGCCATTTGGTTAGGAATTTGGTCAGTTACAAACTATACATAGTAGTATAATTTATGTAGTTGAGCATCAAGTAAATAATATTGTATTTGGATATCTTCTTACTTGGAGGTTTCCCCCTCGAAGAAGGAAGTGAACATTGATCTCTATTATGAATATTGATAAATCTTTTCTCATTATTGTTGTTTCCATAATCTAGTTCTATTTTATTTTCTTTTTGCAGTTATATTTATGTTTATCATGCTCTAAATATCATGTTTCACCTAATATGGAACACCACATCAAATTATGCTCATGGTGAACATGGCCAAATGCATTAACATAGTCTAGATATTTACTGTAACCAACTTCTTCAACAATTAACATAGTCGAATTAAGTCAATACCTTCAACAATCAACATAAGTTAATACCTTCAACATAACTTAGAATTAGTTAAATTATAAAATATTCAATATGGTAAACATAATTAATAGTCCATGTTCATATTTATTAACATAATAAGTATAATTAGATGTCACAAGAGTGGGTGGGAGTATTTTTTATCCCATGGGGAAAATGATAGATCATTATGCCTGAGGTCTTGGGTAGGGGTCCAACAATCTAGTGCAGGCTTATTTTTGTTGGTGCAGACTTCACTTAGCCAAAATGCGAGGAATTAAAACCCTGTTGGTTTTCTAAGATTCTACGCTCATCATTCGAGCTATAAAATTTAACTTGAAGCTAAGGGTGATTCATATGGATGTCGGTGGTCTCCCACCTATTCCAATTGGTTCATTTTGGAAATTTTCCAGTTAGGTAGTCTTTTCCTAGTGTTTGGGTCCCCGACTTTCGGGGTCGTTTTGAGGCCCTAAGCAGCTTTTTTAGGACTCTCCATAGTTAAGCTATAGACAAAGTCAAAATATTATGACAGCATGTGTATTCCTCGGATAGACCTTTCCAATGGGATATCGTGCACCTAAAACGAAGATCGTATGAAAAAGTTATGAACCAGAGAAGTTGATGTACTAACTTACCCCAAAAGGGCCCACATGACTTTTGGCGCTTCATCTCCTAGGGTTAGGTTTTTGGATGTTTATGGTTTTGGCATTCATGTTTATTGTAAAAAGGCCTTCAGAGTCTCATTGTATTCATCTTCTTGTGAATGAGCACATTCATCACATCTCTTCTCAAAGATAAGCCGCCACCATTCCAGCAAACTTGTTTTCCACTGCATTTTATAGTTTTAGTTTATTTCCTTATTGAATAGAAACCAATTTTACTGTATCTCTGTTTTTTTGTCTTAAGCATCTTTTGACAATAATCTGTATTCATTTATTTATGCTCATAAAATTTGGGTCAGTGGTGTCAAAGAAATCTTCTCCTTATCGTTCTTAATGCATGTCCCCAACAAGGTCACGGTACAAAGAATTGGGTCTCAATCTTGTTTCTCTTGAGGAAACAATCTCTAGCATGCCCAAGTGACCTCTCATGGTGGGAGAAAACAAATATGATGGGACATGATATCCTTTCAAAATGTTTCTCGAGGAATCCCTCATGCAATAGAGGAACGACATTATGGATAGTTTTGTGCAAATCCTTTGGCGGTTACTAACAGGCAACACATCTTCGTTGAGCGGAGGCGTCGCCCCCTTCAAGGTACAAATCAACTTTGATATTCCTATATTTGAATGTTAGATAGGTGTAGATGTTGTAGACAAATGGTTGAATCTACTAGAAGGGTATTTTTTTGTCCATAACTTTTCGAATAGAGAAAAGATTACTTTTGTGCTCCTCAAAGTCGTTCCCCATGTCAAAGATTGATGGGAAACTTTCAATGAGAAAAAGGAAACAAAGGAACCCTCGTTATTTATAGTCGCGGTCACTTGGGATTCCTTCAGGGATTTTATTAAGTAACAATAATGCCCTATCAAAAGTTATGACGACCTGTATACAAAATGGACCATACTACGGTAGGAAACAGACCAAGCTATGCCAGAGTTCACAAATATCTTCCATACCTTGCGCACCAAGCTAGGTATCAAAAATTATGAGAGACATATGGTACTCAAGTATCATGGTGGTATGCATAGATACATCTAGGATGAAATGGAGTTTCTTGACATCTCATCCTTGGGTGTGGAATATCAATATGCTGTCAAAATCGAACATAAACTTAAACAAAAGATGCGGCAATTTGGGCCTGGGAACCCCTCAAAACATGATCCGAAATGATCTTTTAAAGACTTGGTTATGTGAAATTTATGATTATTTCTTATCCATTTAAGTGAGTAAGGTTTATGATGCATCTTAGTGTTTAATCCAAATTTTTTAACCACTTCCTCTTAAATCAAGTTAGATTGAGATCCACTATCTATCAATGTATCGATCTTGGTATGTTTCATTATCATCCTTCTTGTGTCTGTTTCATCACTTGGGTGAGCAAAACGAGGGCACTTGCATGCCAAGTTGGGCCTGCTAGACAAGACAAAGGTTACTGCATGGGTTAAACAAACCAAACACATGAAATAAATAAGTAAATAAACTAAAACAACTAAAGAAATAAAACTAGAATGCATAAGAAAATCTTAGAACCATAAACAATCAACCAATGACGAAGATTATGCCACCAATCGATAACTATATTAGTTGGAAAAAAACCATAGATAAAAATAAGGACATATGAGTCCCCTCTTCCTCCTTGGGAGGGATCTTGAGTTCCCTAATGGAGAGCTCTTCTTACAATAGAAGAAAAAATGGAAAATGATGAATAAAATCAATGCCTATTCCCTCAAGAGGTGAGTGGAATGGCCTATTGGAATGATGCTAGAATGATCCTATGAGAAAAGAGGATTGTCAAGGGAGAATTGAGGCATCACAACAATACTATTAAGATCTTGGTTTCTTAGTGCACCCATGGCCTCCATTTATATCATTTATTCAAGGAAATATTCAATTGGTTCTTAGTGTGAACAAGGGGCCCTTTAGGGAACCATTTTGTCCTTGACCAGCACCCCATTCAGATTCAGTTCAGATCTGAAGGTCAAATCAAGTTGGGAGCTGGTCCGTAAGTAGTTGAGGAGATAACAAGAACCATAAATGTGTTGGTCACAGCAGTGCACAACTTTTCTCGTACACAGTCGCGCATATGGCACATTTTTTTCTCTACGGGCTTCTTTGGACTATGCACTATGCGTGTACTTCCTTTAGTGAGTTTGTGCATGTCAATGTTTGCCCAATTGTATAGTTTTTTCCTTATGGAATTGCATTTTGGTGCTGCAGGTGAACTAATAGTTGTTTTCCATTGTTGTATTTCTGTAACCATTTGCGTACAATGTTGAGGACGAAATTATAGTGATAACAGATGCCCGTTGATGTGTGAGGTTAGGAGCATACATTTAGCCAAAATACATCAATGTTTCTTCTACTGAGAGTTCCATTGTAATGAAGAGTGATGACAGGAACTACAAGAGCGATCCATTGGAGGGATAGGGGAAACTGTGGGACCCAAAATTTTCTCTAGGGAGAAAAAAGAAAATATGTATACAAACGAGGCAGGCATGCCCCATGCTCATGTCATTTAACTCAAAATGTAAGATAATAAATGAAGTTGTATGTTGATGTAGATAACTGAAACACCTTCCGAGGCTGGTTGATAAAAACAGATGACAATTTTGAATGGTGAACATACTCTGAAAAGAGGCAAGGATGCCTATGAGAACTGTCAATGACTCGTAAGCATTGATGGCCTAACAAATTCAGAGGTCTTCGACTGGTATAAAACAAATGCAATAGTCTCATAGTAAGACCCACTGTAACATGAGATTTTGCTAAAGTCGAATTTTATGGGGATCAACATAATCAGAGAGAAATGATGGTTCTCTTTGTGCCATCCAAGACTCCTCAGTGTAAACGTAATGAGAGTCAAGATACTATCACCCTTATAGAAACTATGTTGATGTCGACAGAAAGGGAGACATGGCTCCAAGAAGCAAAGGGCTTCATGAAATCCACAGAGATAAGATCAGGAACCGATAAGGAACATGAACGAAGTCAAGATGCAGTGAGACTCAAGACTTCCCTTGGTTGGGGCTATGTCTGAAAGATGATTGATGACAGCCGTAAAATTGTATCTAGTGTCAGGGGGACGACAAGACATGGGGTTGAATTGTGCCAGAGGCGTGACAAAGTGGACAAACTCAAATATTAGGGGTACATGGACTGTGGGATACTCAAGGTTTATGAACAATGTCAGAATTAGTAAAGGAGAGTGGATGCCCCAACCATGGGCAACATGGGTTGCATTGGCGTAATATGAAGGTCATCAAGGGTGACGACAAAAAGCTAAGTAAATGCGGGAAAAAAAGGCTTTTTACAATTATGAAATAAATAAAGAATAATTTGGGATGAGTGTACAGATAAAAAAATGGGTGCCTCAGTGAGAGATGGCTTGGCCTGTGAGGGCTCAAGTTGCGTGGAGAACCAGTGGAGGGTGGGGGGCCCATGGGTGGGTTTCTATATGAGGTAAATGAATCGATGTAAATCTACAGATGGACAAACTGATTATGGATGAAATGGAGGGTTAATGATACTGCGAAGGTGCATTCAAATAGAACCGAGATGAGATAACCAAGGAGTCCATTGGGAAATATAGCAACATGATGAGAAGAAGTATGTGGCTTATTCTTAGGAGTGCATAAGACTATTGAGACTCCTACCCCAAGGGTGTGAAAGAAACATGAGTGTCAAAGTACCAAGGGGAACTATGAATGGGACAACTCATGTGGGGGAGAGTTCTACCATTAGACAATACCAAAATGCAACAGAGGTGACAGTACTACAGAGCCAGATGTAGCGACCCTAAAGGTGAACATCGGAGGGTGTGACTAGGAGATGCAATTGGTATTTAGAGGGAATGATTACATGCCAGTGTCGAACATATACCTAAAGAGGTTACGCTTCTTGTGATGACCAAGTACCTACACACATGAAAACCAAATACCCGACGTGAACAATATCTGAAGATAAAGAACATATAATAAATTATTTGATAATTTTGAATATGAGCATGCATACATGGGTGTGACATGAGAAAAATGCTCCCATAGGGCCAAGTTTATATGATGACCCTGGGAACATGACTGTGTAGATGGCAGGAGCATGATCTCGTGGCTGAAGACATATTTTGGATACACATCTTTTGGATCTTTGTGATGTTTACATGTGTTTATATTTGTGATGGTTTATGATGTCTAATATACAAGTTCTGACTGATGTTTGATGATTTATGTATATGTAATGATGTCTTGATGTGATAAATTCCAATCTAATACTAGGTTAGTCATGTTATCTTCTATTTGATTAAATTGTCGTGGAATATGTGTAAATGTAATTGAATCAAAGTTTCGAGATAAGAGTCTAACTTGCAAGTATTTTGGAAAGAGGCAAGGATTGCGAACATGGTATACATTGTTGAGTTGCAGGATGACAAGATGGGAATATAACAAGACGCTAAGTGGACGAATGTGGCGGTGACTGGCCTCAGTGAGGAGGCCAATGACATCTATGTATTTTTCTTGGTTGTTGGTGGTTGAGACCAAACATATGCCTTTGGAGTGGAGCAGTTCATGTGAGGGGGTGTAGAGGGCCCAAGTGGCCGAAGAGAGATTTTGTGTCCAACGGCTAGCACCATCAGCGTAACCGATGTGGTAGATCGATGGAGGATGCATCTGTCAATAACAAAGATGGTGGATCAGACATGAGGAGTGGAGGTGAAAAAAGAAGACTAAAAAACTCTACAAATGTGTACAAAGAAAAGGCTAGGGTAGAATGACTATTGTCAGGCGTAAAACTTCTATAAGTACAACCCTTTAACAGGGTATTTGAGAGGATAACCTTCTGGAGAGGCTAGGATGTATGTGACTTTAGTGAGGCAGTGTTGGAAAATGTAGGGTTCATGCCATAATGACTCGAATTTCCCATGACCGAGAGTATTGTGAGATATATCGTAGGCTAGGATGAGATCTCCTTTGTTAGATGAGCGAAGGTTGACATGGTGGTCAAAGGTGGATTTGGACCATTTTTTAGATGCCTCGTTGTTCTGTAATGAAGACCAACGATCTTCATCCAGCAACTCTAAGGTCAGCAAGTGCTGCTCCATTAGAGTAGTGTCAAGTAAAATATTGATGGATGTGCGTAACGTGGGAATTTCACACTCGATGGGGAGGGTGGATTCGATCCCATGGACGAGATGAAGCAGTGTAAATTTGGTGACAGTTTTGACTATCATGCGATAAGCCCATAATATTGAAAACAACATATGATGCCAGTTGGTCTTATGTTTGTTAATGGTATGTTGTAGCATGGTTTTGAGGACTTTGTTGACAACCTTGACCTGTCTGTTGGACTGAGTGTAGCATGGGGAGGAAAAATCATGGGAGAAGCCTTATTTTGAGGAGAGTTCTATGAATATCTCATTCTCAAAGTGTTTATCGTAATCGGATACTAACTGTAGTGGAATTCGGAAACGGGTAATTACGTGGTTGAAAAAAAAACGTGTTGTTGTGTCTGTGGTATTGTTGAAGGTAGGAATGGCTTCAGCCACTTTGGTAAAGTAATCTACTACCATGAAAATGTACTTGTGTCCATTACTGGATGGGGGATTGCAAGTCATGAAGTCTATGCCCCATTTGCAGAAGGGGTCAGCGATGATGACTAGATGTAGAAGAGAGGGTGGCGCTCGTGCTTTGTTTGCATATAGATGGAATTTTTCACATCACTTGACAGTGTGGATGTAGTCATGAATCAATGTGGGCCATAAGTATCCTTCTCAAATGATTTTTTGGGCAGTGGAAATACCTAATAGGTGGCCACCACAAGCGCTGCTATGGCAATTGTTCAAGACTATGTCTGCTTCGTCAATGGTCAAACATCAACGAAGTATGGTGTCAACCCCGTGTTAGTAAAATACGTCATCGATGAGGAGGTACCAAGGGGCCTGATGGAGAATGTGTCAACGATCATCTCGAGAGAAATGATACCCAAACTTCTGTGTCCGAAGGTATATGAAAAGGTTTCCATACCAGGGGTCATCCGAGGGGATGAAAAAGAGGTGTTTGTCGGGAAAATCCGTATTGATGGGTGAATCTTTAACGTCTGAGGGAAACGTTGTGATGAGTTCAACGAGAATGAGTGCTTTCTTTATTTTGGTAGTTGAGAACTCTAGGTCGTATTCCTAAAGGTTACAATCCATTAGGAAAATTTTCCATTAATCTGTCATCGACTAAGCAAGTACTGCATGGGGTTAGATTCTGCTACGAATTTGGTAGCATGAAGCAGGATATAGTGATGCAGTTTTTGAACTACCAGGAAAAATGTAAGGGCTAGTTTCTCATCATGATTCTATTTCAGTGGTGGTCCTCAAATATTTTTACTGATTTAGTAAGTGACATGCTCTTTTCCATCATCCCCTAGTTGGATGAGGACTCTTTCTATTGAGACGCTTGAGGCTGATAAATAGAGGATGTAATCGCAATCATAGTCTGGAGGACTAATAAAAGGAGCGTTGGATAGTGCCACTTTTAAATCATCAAAAGTGGTTTGAGCATTTTCGTCCCATCGAAATGGGATATCATGATGTAGTAAGCAGAGTAAATTGTCCACGAAAGTGGTGTAATCTGGGACAAAGCATCGTAAAAAGTTGGTTTTTCCTTGTAGGCCCTGCAGTTGGCACAAATTCCTAGGTGGAATCCCAAGTGACCGTGACTATAAATAACGAGGGTTCCTTTGTTTCCTTTTTCTCATTGAAAGTTTCCCACCAATCTTTGACACAGGGAACGACTTTGAGGAGCACAAAAGTAATCTTTTCTCTATTCGAAAAGTTATGGACAAAAAAATACCCTTCTAGTAGATTCAACCATTTGTCTACAACATCTACGTCTATCTAAAATTCAACTATAGGAATATCAAAGTTGATTTGTACCTTGAAGGGGGCGACGCCTCCGCTCAAGGAAGATGTGTCACCTGTTGGTAGCCGCCAAAGGATTTGTACAAAACTATCCATAATCTCGTTCCTTTATTGCATGACAGCTTCCTCGAGAAACATTTTGAAAATATATCATGTCCCATCATCTTTCTTTTCTCCGACCATGAGAGGTCACTTGGGCGTGTGAGAGATTGTTTCTGCAAGAGAAACAAGATTGAGACCCAATTCTTTGTACTATGACCTCGTTGGATACATGCATTAAGAACGATAAGGAGAAGACCACTCTGATACCACTGATCCAAATTTTATGAGCATAACGAAATGAATACAGATTATTGTCAAAATATGATTAACATTGAAAAATAGAGATACAGTAAAATTGGTTTCTATTCAATAAGGAAATAAGCTGAAACTATAAAATGCAGTGGAAAACAAGCTTGTTGGAATGGTGGCGGCTTATCTTTGAAAAGAGATGTGAAGACCGTTCTCATTTGCAAGAAGACGGGTACAATGAGGCTCTGAATGCCTTTTTACAATAAACATGAATGCCAAAACCATAGACATCCAAAAACCTAACCCTAGGAAATGAAACACCAAAAGTCATGCGGGCCCTATTGCGGTAAGTTAGTACATCAACTTCATGGGGTCGTAAATGTTTCATACGATATTTGTTTTAGGCGTACAATATCCCATTGGAAAGGTCTATCCGAGGAATACACATGTTTTCATCATAATTTGACTTCATCTATAGCTTAATTATGGAGCATAGTCATCACATCTCTTCTCAGATATAAGTTGCCACCATTTCAGCAAGCTTGTTTTCCGCTGCATTTTACAGTTTCAGTTTATTTCCTTATTGAATAGAAACTAGTTTCATAATATCTTTGTTCTTCCATGTTAAGCATATTTTGATATTAGTATATATTCATTTTGTTATACTCATAAAATCTGGATCAGTGGTATCAGAGCAGTCTTCTCCTTGTCATTCTTAATGCATGTCCCCAATGAGACCAGGGTACAAAGAATTGGATCTCAAGATTTTTTCTCTTGAGGAAAAAATCTCTTGCATGGCCAAGTGACCTCTCATGGAGGGAGAAAAGAAATACGACAAGACATGAGATCCTTTCAAAAAATTTCTCGAGGAATCCCTCATGCAACAGAGGAACAAGATGATGGATAGTTTTGCGCAAATCCTTTGGAGGCTACCAACAGGCGACGCATCTTCCTCGAGCGGAGGCGTCGCCCCCTTCAAGGTACATATAAACTTTGATATTCTTATATTTGAAGGTTAGATAGACGCAGATGTTGTAGAAAAATGGTTGAATCTACTAGAAGGGTATTTTTTTGTCCATAACTTTTCGAATAGAGAAAAGATTGCTTTTGCACTCCTCAAAGTTGTTCCCCATGTCAATGATTGGTGGGAAACTTTCAGTGAGAAAAAGGAAACCAAGGAACCCTTGTTATTTACAGTCATGGTCATATGGGATTCCTTCAGGGATGCTATTCAGGAACAATACTACCCTGTCAGAAGTTATGATGACCTGTATACAAAATGGACCACGTTGCAGTAGGAAAGAGACCAAGCAGTGCCAGAGTTCACAAATATCTTCCATACCTTGTGCACCAAGATGGGTATCAAATATTTTGAGTGACATCTGATACTCAAGTATCACAATGTTATGCATAGATACATCCAGGAAGAAATGGAGTTTATGGACATCTCATCCTTGGGCGCGGCCTATTAATATGCTGTCAAAACTGAACATAAACTTAAACAAAAGACGCGACAATTTGGGCCTAGGAACCCCTCACAACATGATCTAAAATGATCTTTTAAAGACTTGGTTATGTGCAATTTATGATTGTTTCTTATCCATTTAAGTGAGTCAGGTTTATGATGCATCTTAGTGTTTAATCCCAATTGTTTAACCACTTCCTCTTAAATCAAGTTAGATTGAGATCCATTATCTATCAATGTATCGATCTTGGTATGTTTCATTATAAACCTTATGTGAAACAATTTTCATCTAGAATCATATCCATCGCCAATTTTACCTGTCAAACCAACTGTTGTGATCTTAGTCTCATCACTTGAATCATATCCCAAGTCTATTGGTCTTGTTGCTACTACAATAGTTTTCCTCCCTTTCCTCTCTTTGAACCAATTTGGTCTCTTCTCTGGGTGCAATTGCTAGCAATGGTCATCATCATCCCCTTTTTTCTTGCAATGCTTTCAAGAGAGCTTCTCTTCCCTTGTCGCTAAATTTTCTTTCTTTCCATTCCCCTTTCTTTTGTCCTCTTTCCTCGAAGAAGATTTTCCTGATACACCAACTCTTGTTTTCCCTACTTCAATGTATGTTTCTTGAACAGAAACCTCATCAATATTAGTAGGTCCAAACATAAATACAGTGTCACGAATATGTGTAGGCAAACCTCCTATATACTTCATAAGAGTTTCTTGGGTATTTAATGGAATGTTTAACATTAATTCCATCTTATGAAATTCATTTGTGTATTCTTGCATTGTTTGTCCCTTTCTTAGTTTAAGATCTTGCAATTCAATTAAAGACTTCTCTTTATAACCCAAAGGATAAAATTACTTTCTAAGTGCAAAAAAACAATCCTGCAATGATGGAAATACATTACCCACTTGTTGTGTGCCATTTTGCAACTTAATCTACCACCATATGAGTGATGTGCCTGCAAGACGAAGCGATGCCAACTTGCTTTGAATTGCCTCATCCTTGATTTGTTGCAAACTGCAATAAACTTCCATCTGTCTGACCCAGTTATCATGCCTCTCAACATTGAACTCACCATCATACATGGGTAATTAAAATTTCACATCAAGATTAAGTAAAGGCATGTCATTCTTATGTTTATGGGAATTTTTTCTTGCAGTGGATTTGGAACTTGTACTTGAAGAAGAAGAAGTTGATGGAGAAGAAGGAGGTGAAGGAGGAGTTTTAGGAAGATCCTCTACTTCTTCATTTTTTCCTTCTTTAGAAGATTCCCCTTGGAAAAGCCTCTTTTTTTCCAAGTAATCCTCATATAATACCTTCACCATCTTAGACATGGCGAATAAAGTCTTTTGCAACTCGATCTCATCCTGAGACATGCCTTCTTCTGATGCCATTTCCTCACTTTGATAAGTCCTCTTTATCGATCCAATCTATGGATCCCCTTCTACAAGATTTCCTTCACCACGATTCATATTTTCCCTGGTAATCATGCAAACTCAAAAACCAACCGTCAACCTGCTCGGATACCACTTGATCTGAAATGATCTTTAAAAGATTTGGTTAAGATTTAAATCATGAGTTCATTAACCAATTAGGAATTGATGAAAGAAGAAGACATTAATGAGATTTTATAGCAGCCATAATAATAAATGCATATCATAATGTAAGAACAAATATCAACAAACCATAACAACAAAGTTGTTAATGGAGTTCGACAATATTGCCTATATCTCTGGACCTTTGTCTGAGTGGTTGAGGCTTTCTTATTTCTCTTCAATGATTCAAAAATACATCAGAAAAGTGTCAAATGGATTACAAACTAGTTTGGATGTGTTCTTATCGACATCAAGTGTTGGCAAAGGGGCAGACCCAGGGTTCAACACTACAACAACACACCAACAAAACCCTAACTATCGGCCCTTTCGGCAACACCTGTGAAGCAGATGAAGTCTCACCCAAGGTAGAGGAAGAGGTGGTTGAAAGACTCAGGTGTCTACAACCTTATATGGGACACAGATCTATGATTATATTGCTTACAGAACACTTAGCATCAATATTCAATCCTTATTATACTTCACAGATAGCACAGATCATCACAGTATTCACTTAGATATAAGGTAATTTAGCACTTAGAAATAGTAAAACAGGTCAGATATAGTAGATCAACACTAAGCATCTTCATACATATCAGATATACTATTCATATACATATATTGAAGCACAAAGCATAAGTAGATCTATCTAAATATATCAAACCACTTAGCCAAGCAGAGATAAACACATCAAGTCAAAGCACATAGCATAACACACAGATTTACGTGGTTCACCCCCACCCTGGGGCTACGTCCACCAAATCTTCTTCTTTTTTAGATTCTACAATCGATTATAGGCACAAAGCCACCAAAAACCCTTCCTCGCATAGGACATAATATCTACGCATCTCGCTAGATCCTTCTTCCTTGCGCTTACAGCACAAAGCCTTCTATAACTTCTACAACAGCTTGCACTTAGCTATGTAAGCCTTCTACAGTCATTCATATAGCACTTACATAGACTATTAGAACTTATCTTACATCACATAGATAGAAACCCCCCGCCCCTTCTACTAGATTCCTAGATGTTTATTTATACATTACAAAAGAGGGCCTAAACATGGGTAAACCCACGGGCCGACATCCCTTTCCCATTACATTGTCCCAAAACCCAAAAAGGGACCCGAAAGTGGGCCCAGATCCCTTGATCTCTTCTTCGTCTGGAATTCCATCTACAATAGGCTGTCAAAGTCCCAAAAACGGTCAAATATGACCAAGTAACTTCAGAACTTGGTCAAGGGCCAACAGTTCCCCAACACTCACTTGTGACTCATCCCGAGTCACTCTGGTCTGAGCAATTCTTCTTTGAACTCCTCGACCTTGGCTCAAGCTGCTTCAATCTACTGCAGTCAAATGGCCTCTTGTTCAGTGAACCCCTGGATGAGTGCAGCACTAACTGGTCCCTCTAGGCATTGTTTTGTTGTACGCACAACCTATTCAAGTTCTACTCCTTGGTTTTCAACTTCGGTGAACAGTTGGCATGCCTTTTCTTTTACTGTTTGAAGTCATTGAGAAACTTCCATTACTTTACTCTGAAGTGTGTGTACCTATTGTTGGGTCGTGCATTGCTCTAGAAACCTCTTCATTCTCTCGACGGGTGACAAGGCCTTCAGCTGCGCTTGTAACGTGTCTGCCTGCTGCTTTGCATGTTGGAGCTTCGACTCTAACACCTATAACTCTAGATTTTCGGTGAGGTTTTCATACGTCTGAGTGCTTCTAGATCTCATCTTATTGTATTCCAAAGAAAAGGATTTTAATCGATCAACTATGTTGCAAGAAGTTTCCAATCTTAGATCTCTTATTTCTTAAGGGGTCTTGGGAACAGTGCAAAGTTCCAAGCCTATGATGCACTGCTAAAGTTGTTGGATCACTCCTTCCAGTTGTGCCACATGTTGTGGGATTCATTCTTCTGTCTGGACTTCGATGACTGTCACTGAGAAAAGTGCTATGTGAACTCATTCTTGTACTTCAAGTTTCTCTACGATCAACTGTTCCTTGTCTTGTTGTAGCGTTGTTTTCTCTTCCTCCCACTTTGCTTGAAGATCTAGTTTTTCTCATTTTTCATTACTACATTGTTCTAGCAGATATTCTTGTGCCTGCACTAAATCTTGGGTAGCTTGCGTTGTCTCTTCCTGAGCTTTTTGAAGGAGAGCTTCAACTTTATCGGTGATCTGGTGCAATTGGGTTGGCTTGTCTCCTGGTTCTTCTATTCCACTTGTCAAGGGCGCAATAGAAACTCCGCGGTTGGTTTGTAGTTCCTATTGTACCTCTTGAAGTTCACCCTTGATTCAGCTGAATACCTCCTCCTGCTTCGCTTCTTGGTTTTTTGCGATCTCTAGTGGAGCATCATTCAGCGCAGTGACTAAGAAGTTGAAGTCATCTGGGGTGAGGGTAGTCTTAAATGTAGTCCTGGTGGATTTATATTTCTTCCAGGATAAAGGCTTAGGTGGGGTAACCTTCCTTTTCTTGGATGGATCCTCCTCCTCTCTAGGTGGAGTAACTTCGCCTTTGTTTTGCTTGACTTTTGTGCCACCTAGCTCTCCACCATCATCTCCCTGCTCAGGTGAGATCGAACTGGTCTTCGTCGATGTGCTATGGACATCATGTACTTCATCATATTTCTTCGTCTTGCTTGGTCCAGGTGTGTCTGACATATTTTTAGGACTATCCACGTCGGACATCTCTGCGGGGTCCATTGGAACAAGGAGGTCTACCGACCATTCCTTGGTAATCTCCTCCAAGTCATCTTATGTCAACTTGTAATATGAATGGAGTTCTTGTTTATGCTCATCAGCGCAGGCTGTAATATAGGTGAAGTGGCAGTCCACAATGAATTTCATTAAGGGTCTAAACCTGTGAAGTGTG
This sequence comes from Picea glauca, assembly GCA_000966675.3. Classification (NCBI taxonomy): domain Eukaryota; kingdom Viridiplantae; phylum Streptophyta; class Pinopsida; order Pinales; family Pinaceae; genus Picea; species Picea glauca. The sequence continues at coordinate 340,254 of JZKD02S2249472.1, read as the reverse complement.
TTTAGGGTGATGCGCGGTGTAGACTAGATTGCGATCTTCAACTGGTTGTAATAGGCCTGGAAGATGCCATTGGACTACCATTGCTTGTTCATGTCGTTGGAATACCACAGCGTATAGAACTTCATGGACAGTGGTTCGAAGGGTTCAATATCTAGGAAAGTGGCACCTTCTGGCAGCTCCCAGGCAATAAAAGTGATCAGTATGAGAAGCCAACTAAAGTGGAACTCGTACCCCTGGTCTTGCGCTTCTCTGCAATCAAGCTTTAGTTGATTTACAAGGTACTGCACCCAGTTCATCTGTAGTCCCTCTACACACTTCCATGTGAGTTCGACCATGAATCCGGTTACTTGAGTTGGTCTATTCTTGTGAACTAGCTTGTCTGTGATCAGCTGACAGGAAAGGTGTAGCCTCGCGTGCCCTTATCGACATCGCCATAAGTTTCTTTAATTCTCTACGCTAATGCTCAGTCTGAGGTCTTTCCAGGGTATAACTCATGTGGGTCAGGGCATTGCATACTAAGCCCTGTGATCCAATTGATCAAGGTCGGATCTACAATGATGATTCGGTTCAGCCATAGGTATCCACCGTGATAGCACAATAGTAGTAACTTTACACATGCATTCACCTCCTGATGTCATCCGAAGTGTGGAATATTCATCACGTTGAGCAGAGTGGAATGTGCGATGTTTTAGGTTCATGAGTGTGAGATGATCTTGGAATTCTTTCCTTTAGTCCTAGTTAGATTCTTGTGCAGAGTGAACATGTTGTAAGCCTTCCGGTCACCAAAGTTGAATTCGATAAACTTCAATGCTACGAGCTTATCTTGGTCAGTACGAACTGCGTGCACCCCTTTCAGAAGGTACGCGGTGATCAAAGTATACTCAAAGTATCGAGGGACACTGTCTCGGTTGATGGTGCCACTGAGAGGTGGTAGGTAAGCCAGAAGAATGCGTGGAATAAGCTTGGTGTTCGCAATTTCATCTTTGTGCTTTGTTCTTGTCTCTTCCACGGTTCTGTAAGTTCCTGCTCCATGAGCAGTTGAGGGAGAAGCTTGGAATCCTCTTGTTGATGATGCTTGCACACCTGCAGACATCGTTATTTCCGACATGACTCTCTCAGTCATTAATTCAATCAAAACTTCTTCGACTACTTTCTCTGCGACGTTGAGCTTGTCCAACATACAATATCAGGGTCAATTATATCAGGTGTGAGCTAAATTCAGAGACTACAATGGAGGGTACAGGAACAAGGTGATGATCACAGTGCAAAATAATCTCAGGTTGTGGGCTCAAATTCTTAGTTAGCAAAAAGTATTCTCAGTGTGTGGCACGGTGGAATAAGTAAGAAACTTAGAAACGGTCCGCTTGCAACATGTATGAGGTGTCATTAACTCATGTTATGTCCATTATGGCACGGTCTGACGGTCTAGTGGTGAACCATCAATGCTTTTCGACTCATTTGGAGTAGCAGTCGAACATTTATATCGGCTTCCAATGGCTATATTGTTTCACCTCAGCGAGGTGGCCTATGTCGCTGGTCTGATATATTGGTGAAGTTCAATTTCTGCAAGTTTTTCGTTCTACGAGGTTCCCTATGGAATATTTTGTAGCATGTCGATCTTAGCTTTCTTTTTACTTAGCTTCCTAGCCTTCTTTCCAGTGAGCTTCGTCTCGGTGATTCTCTTCCCATTCTCATTCTTATTTTTCTTGGACATAGTCACTTCATGCTGCTGAGATTCTCTCCTAAGACTCAGGGGTAATACTTCTTCTATATTTGATCCAGATACTGCAATCTTTTGTGAGTCCTCTAGTTCTCTTGCAACTTTGACATCTAGGCTCCGAGTGGCAAATAGCTTCAATTTGTTCTCCTATTCTTCAATCAACTACACGATCCTTCTAGTCATGAAATTTGTTAACTCTTGTCTTTGTTGTTCTAAAAACTTTTCTTCTTCCTTCTTCCTGGATTCATCTCTCTCAATCCAAGGTTTTCCAGGTAACACAGTAAACGGGGCGTTGTCCTCAATAAACTTGATAATCTCAAAATCTTCCTCTGTCGAAGTCCCATTAGCATTCATAGATATCTAAGTGAGCCTTCCACATAGGTTCACCAATTTTCCTCTTAGTATCCCTTTTCCTCTTAATGAAGGTATCATGGCAAGACTTCCTATAGCTTCCCAAGTTCTCTCTGGCATAATGTTCAATGGTGTTTCTTCATCAAGAACACAGTCAATGTCGAAGTCCCTTATTCTTACTTCGATGCATTCTTTTTCTTTAAAGATATCTGATAACCTAAAATGTCGGTGGTCGTTCAAGGTGTCTTTCATCTGTAGTAATACCTTCTCGGATTATTTCTAGAATTTGGCTATTTTTGGATCTGCCTTAGGGTTTTATTCATTCAGATTCATTCTTTCAATATTATAAATCACTCTAGGGCAATCCAATACTCCATGGTCCAAATATTTGCAACAAAGACAACTAGATATTCCACCAGGGCATTCCTTATCAATATGTCCTAGTCTTTTGCAACTGTAACATAGGGTTAATCCTCTCTTCCTTTTAAATGATCCCCAACCTTTTCTGTACTGCGCACTATGATCATGGTAACTAGCCTGCAAAAAATTCTTTCTAGGATCCTGCATCCATTTGTTAGTCCAAACATTATTTCTATGCATAGGTATAACATATTTATCACTGTACTTATCAGATCTATTCATATCAAGATTTCTTTCATCTATTAATGCCCTAGTTTTCAACCTAGGACAGAATCTATCAAACATACCTAGATTCATGCTTTAGAAACAAAATTGTTCACTTATCTTACTTCTACAGAGAACAAAGCTTTCAGATGTAAAAAAATTTAACTATTCTTACCTTATCAGAACACTGAGCTTATAGATCTTACCTCTTTTCTTCAGAAAATTCCACTTTTACCTTTCTTAGAGCACAAAGTGTTCATATATTTCTTCTTTTTATTCAGATTTGTCCTTCCTTCTTTAGCACGGAGCTTTTAAGATCAAGTGGATTACTACGCACTAGGGCACGGATCCATGCACAGAGCTTCCACATTTTTAGGATGAATCTTTGCACAAAGCTTCTTCTTCCTCAGTTCCCAACAATCATAGTTTCAGGTCCCGACAACGGAACCATTTGTTGGCACAGGGGTATACCCAGGGTTCAATCCTACAACAAAGCACCAACAAAACCCTAACTACCGGCCCTTTCGACAACACCTACGAAGCGGATGAAGTCTCACCCAAGGTAGAGGCAGGGGTGGTTGCAAGACTCAAGTGTCTATAACCTTAGATGGGACACAGATTTGTGATTATATTGCTTACAGAACACTTAGCATCAATATTCAATCTTTATTATACTTCGCAGATAGCACATAGCATCACAGTATTCACTTAGATCTAAGGTAATTTATCACTTAGAAATAGTAAAACAGGTCAGATATAGTAGATTAGCACTAAGTATATTCATACATATCAGATCTACTATTCATATACATCTATTGAAGCACAAAGCATAAGTAGATCTATCTAAATGTATCAAAGAACTTAGACAAGAAGAGATAAACACATCAAGTCAAAGAAGAGAGCATAACACATAGATTTACATGGTTCACCCCCACCCTGGGGCTACGTCCACCAACTCTTCTTATTTATTAGTGTCTCCAATCGATTACAGGCACAAAGCCACCAAAAAACCTTCCTCACATAGGACATAATATTTGCGCAGCTCGCTAGATCCTTCTTCCTTGTGCTTACATCACAAATCCTTCTATAACTTCTACAATAGCTTGCACTTAGCTCTGTAAACCTTCTACAGTCATGCACATAGCACTTACATAGACTATTAGCACTTAGCTTACATCACACAGATAGAAACCCCCCCCCCCTTTCTACTAGATTCCTAGATGTTTATTTATACATTACAAAAGTGGGCCTAAACATGGGTAAACCCAAGGGCCAACATCCCTTTCCCATTACATTGTCCCAAAACCCAAAAAGGGGCCCAAAAGTTGGCCAAGATCCCTTGATCTCTACTTCATCTAGCGCTCCATATTCGACAGGCTGTTGAAGTACCAAAAATGGTCAAATATGACCAAGTAACTTCATAACTTGGTCAAGAGACAACATCAAGAATCCAACACAAATGACGACACTGAAAACGGTTGAGCGTAGCTCCCGGAATTGGCCTGCAAAGTTCCCCTTCGCAATGGCTTCCCTGCATAAAAATGGATTTGGATTTCAAATTCCTCAGCATTTCTCATGTTATGAACCTCCTTAATGCTACTAAGAATCCCTAGTTTATATACATTTGAAGTGGGCATCAACCTCCCAACTTCCTCCCAAGATATGGCCTCAAAAATGGGTTCCATATCTCCCAATAATGGGCAAAATCGATTAAAAACAGGCTTAAAAATCAATAAAAAATATATATAATATGGTTTAAAACCCATATTTGGAAAATAGTTGGGTGCAACCCCTTATCTTCGAGCTCCAGGTCACATGGGTAAGTCCATGTTCCCACAGGTTGGTGTGCCCCTGGTCGTAGTCCCTAACTTCCGACCCTTGGTCATTGGCATGGCCATATGGCCATAGCCCTAGCTCCCACACGCTCCGCTCCTACCTTGGATCCTGGTCTTTAGCCCTTGGATGGTCGGGGATTATCCCTTAACACATTCCCCTAGATAACTCAAGTACTAAATTCACCGTTTAGTTAACAAGACCCATTGTTCTCCCATCCAGTTAGCCTGGGGAGTTAGTTTGTTGCGCCCATGGAGGTCAAGGGTTTGAAACCCCTAGAAGCCATAACAATTTTTTGAACTAGCCAATGTGGCCCAATCAGAGGGCATCGTGTGGCACCTTGGATTTTTCCAATGTCTGCTAGTTCAAAAAAATATTATGGCTTTCGGTAGTTTTGAACCCTCGATCTTCGTGGGCACAATGGACTAAATCCCTGGGCTAACCGGATGGGCGAATGGTGGGTATTGTTAACTAAACGACAAAAATGATATTTGAATTAGTTGGTAGCGCATGTTAAGGAATAAGCCCCGGTCAGCGGGGGCCAGCCTTGACTGACCAAGGGCTAAAGAACAGGATCCAAGGCTGGAGCAGAGCGCGTGGGAGCTAGGGCTATGGCTATATGGGCATGCCAACGACCAAGGGCTGAAATTTAGGGGCTACGACCAGGAGTGCGCTAGCCTGTGGACACATGGACTTACCCATGTGACCTAGAGACCGAAGATAGGGGGTTGTGCCCAATAATTTTCCAAATATGGGTTTTAAGCCATATTATATATATTTGTATTCATTTTTAAGCCTGTTTTTAATGGATTTTGCCCATTATTGGGAGATCTGGAGCCCGATTTGAGGCTAGTTATTGGGAGGAAGTTGGGAAGTTGATGCCCACTTCAAATCTATATAAACTAGGGGTTCTTAGCAGCATTAATGAAGTTCAAAATAGGAGAAATGTAGAGGAATTTGAAAGCCAGAGCCATTTTTATGCAGGGAAGACATTGAGAAGGGGAACTTTGTGGGCCGATTCCGAGAGCTACACTCAACCATTTTTAGTGTCATCAGTTGTGTTGGATTATTGAGGTCGAGAATAACACATCCATACCAGTTTGCAATCCATTTGACACTTTTTTTATGTATTTTTGAAGAATTGAAGAGAAATTATAAATCCTTACCCACTCAAACAAAGACCCAGAGACGTAGGCAATCTTGCCGAACTCCGTTAACAACTTTGTTGTTATGGTTTGATGATATGTTTTCTTACATTATGATCTGAATTTATTATTATGGCTGCTATAAAATCTCATTAATTTCTTCTTCTTTCATCAATTCCAAATTGGTTAATGAACTCATGCTTTAAAACCTAACCAATTATTTTAAAGATAATTTAGGATCACAACAAAAGAAAGAAAGGGTGGACCCAACCCGTAGAACAAAGGACAAAGAAAATATGGAAAACACCAGGACAACTAGTCCAGGACACGAGAAAGACAAATAAAGATACCAGGAAGTGGTGTGACTTCCATAAGATCCCCTGGGATAAAACTATTGATTTCCACTCAAAGCAGTCACTGGTGGCTGAGGTGAAAGACTTTGAATCGAATGCGGGTTCTGACTATGAGTCAGAACTATAAAGGGGGAGATAGATCATTTACGTGGAACCCAGTGCCACCGTTTCTACCAGCAAGCTCCATCCCGATGAACCAGACGAGCCAGAGGAAGGCGAGTTCCTTTTTCATTCACAGATGTGGATGAAAGGCACCCCGCTGCACTTCATCGTTGATAGTGGTATACAGAAGAACCTCATATCAGTATAGGTCATTAAGAAGCTAGCCCTTCCAAAAAAACTACACTTGCAATGCTACACCACTGGATGGCTCCACCAAGAAAGCGATCTTTGCGTCAACCAATAGTGTTGCCTTTCATATGACATCAAGCCCTTCAAAGACGAGGTATTGTGTGATGTTGCTCCTCTCTAAGTTTGTAATTTTATTTTGGGCCAACCTTATTTATAGAAACATCATGCTATATATGAGTCTAGGCCTCGTAGTTTTATTATTACTTTGGAAAAAAAGTTGTATAGGATACCCGAGGCAGTCCCACCTAGTGATATTTCCTTGATCTCTACCAAGCAATGCAGGAAGGTCATCTCTCAGAACAGGAAGTTTGTCTTCTTTGTGATTAACTCTCAGAGTGAGTGAAATATCGCAACCGCATCCAAGGCCTCTACGACTGAACTCTCCACACATCAAAAGAAAGTGGATAAGGTCATGGAAGAATACTCAGATATATTATCCTCACCTACCGTGGTGCCTCTACACTGTCAAGTCAAGCATCCCATCGATCTGACCCCCGACGCACCGCTACCCAATGGGATGATCTATTGTTGCTCTCTATTAAAGAATGAGGAGATCAAGTGGTATATCTAAGAACTACTCCACAAGGGTCACATCCGTCCCAACTCATCGCCTTGTGGGAGCCCAATTGTGTTGGTGCAGAAGAAAGACAAGACTTGGCGACTCTACATTGATTATCAGGCTCTAAATAAAATCATAGTTTAGAACTGGTACCCGATTCCCCGAATCAATGACCTCTATCAACTCAAGGGGGAAAAATACTTTAGTAAGATTTATCTGAAGTCTGGATACCACCATATCCCAATAGAATAGACAGATGTATGGAAGACCGAATTCAGGTCAAAAGAAGGTCTTTTTGAATGGATGGTCATGCCCTTTGGTTTGACAAATGATCCAACAACTTTCATGAGGATGATGGACGATATCCTGTGACCTTTCACCAATACTTTTGTAGTGGTGTATATGGATGACATCCTCATCTACAAAAAGACTTGGGCGGAACACTTGCAACAAACTCAGCAGGTTATGCACACCCTGCGGTAGCATAAGCTATATGCAAACTTGGAAAAATTCTCCTTCGGCTTGGACAGGGTCCATTACCTAGGCTACATAGTTGATAATCATGGTGTGCATGTGGATCCATCCAAGATCCAGGTCATCCGTGACTGGCCAGCCCCAACCACACTCACTGAGCTTTAGATCTTCTTGGGCCTTGCCAATTTCTATCGCAGGTTCATGTTAGGATTCTTTGATATTGCATGGGCCCTCATCAAAGTAACCAGGGGTGGTAGTAAGCCAAAATTTGTGTGGGGAATACCCCAACAACAAGTGTTCGATGATTTGAAGCAACGCTTGTGCTCAGCCCCATTACTTTCATTACCATACCTACAGCAACCCTTTGAGATCGAGACAACTGCTTGAGACTATGTTGTGGGCATCGTTCTTTCTCAACACAACCAACTTGTGACCTATCATAGTGAGACACTATTAGATGATGTTTGTAAGTACCCTACTTACGAAAAATAAATGTACTACATTGTGAAAGCCTACCTCCATTGGAGACATTACATTCTTTGGAAGGAGAAAATCATCCACACTGATCATAATCCACTCGAGTTCATGTAGACATAAGGCAAATTGCAGAATGATTGCCATCAGAAGTGGTCCACATACTTGCATCAATTCCACCTCAAGATCAAGTATAAAAAATGAAGTACCAACCGAGTCGTTGATTTCCTCAGCCAACCTCCAGTCGCGAAAATCACCACGGTGCTAGACTCTTGCAGCCACGAGACCTCTGGATGTCCCCACCTCTATGAGATAGACCCTGACTTCACCACCACCTACCAAATGTTGGGCGCAAACTAAGTTTTATCTCATTTCCATATTCAAGATGGGTTGTTGTGCCATCTGGGCCATCTATGTGTTCCATCAATTGAGTGAGCGAAGTTGATTTGGGAAGCCCACTATAGTCAGGTGGCAGGAAACTTCAGTGTCAAAAAGACAATGGTAGTGTTGTAGAAACATTTATATTGGTTGAAACTTCGACAAGATGTCAACAAGTATATCAGGTCCTGCACTGAATGCGCTATTGCCAAACTAACCACTAAGAAACAGGGCTTCTACACCCCTTTTCCTACTCCTGACAGGCCATGGGAATCCATCTCAATGGACTACATGTTTGGCCTTCTGTACGCTAAGAGGGTAAATGACTGTGTTTTGTGGTTGTTGATCGCTTTCCCAAGATAGTGATTTTGGTCGCTACAAGAAGATCATCGTAGCAACAACCATTGTTAAGATCTTCTTTGAATGAGTATGGGTACGTTTTGGAATCCCACAAATCATTGTCTCAGATCGGGACAGTCGTTTCTTCAACACATTATGTTTGAGCCTCTGGTCACCATTGGACACCAAGCTCACCAAATCCACTGACTTCCACCCCCAGACAAATGGGCAAACTGAGGTCATCAATCAGATGACCATCCATATCCTACGCATGTACAATTCCAATTACCCCCACACATGGGATGAGATTCTTCCCTATGTTCATCATAGCTACAACTGAGCACAACATAGCTCAACTGACCACAACCCCTTTTAGGTGGGGTTGGGATTCCAACCATTGGGTCCCATGGATGTTGCACTACCCCTTGCGACCACCTCGTCAGAATCATCCCCTACTCCAACTGAAGCTGACAAAGCCACCCAGCTCCAGTTTTGTCATATTTTCCACCTTTTAGCACAAAGAGTCACCCTCAGATTGAAAGACGACAAGCCCAGTACCCATCAAAATTTTTGTGGAGGCAGGTTTATGAGTGGAGGTCAAATGGAAAAAACGTAGTACAAGAATGTTTTAACACAGAAACTAGACAAGCAATGTACAGAGAAATGAGGTCCTCATTAACTTCAGTCAATGGTTTAGAGTTAAAGGTGAGTAGAGGGAAGAACTAGTGAGAAAGGTGGACAAGTCTGCAATGGGCATCCGACTTTCAAGCAACTTGTTAAAGAAAAACTCAGGCATAATAGCACTCTTGGACTCAATTTTCAGACACTGAAATATATCAAAAATACACAATAATCAAACCTCCATTACCATGCAACTACAACAACTCGTCTGGATCATCCATGCACGAGCATTTCAGCATAAGAGGGAAAAAGGAAACAAGGAAATTATTGAAATAGGTCACAATAGCATTATAATCAACCCTACATTACAATACAACTACAACCCTCATCTGGATCCTCCATGCACGAGTGCTTCAACGAATATTTAATAAGATGATGAAAGAAACTAACTTCTATTAATGTGAAAGTCTCAGATCTCATACAAAACCAAAGAACAACTCTGTTATCAAAATATTACAAATAGGGAGCTCTTCTCAACCAGTTGGCGACCTTAACAAAATATTGAAATGATCTATTTATACTCAGATCAACCCACAATTACCAGGAGTGTGACTGGAAATTCCATTCAAATATTTACGTCTGTGCAGATGTCTGTCAGACTGTAAGTGTTCCCTCTTGTCAGATGTAAACCTGGTTTAGTATGGGCCTGCAGGAAAAACCATCCATTGTTGTACCTCGGGCTGACAGTCCTGCCTCCTCATCCATATCCTCCAAGCTTTCCATTTATGGATTGAGCTGAGGTTTCAGCTACCGGTCCTTACTCATTAACTAAAACCTTCTTGGGATTGGAGTGCGGCTAGACGATTAGCGGGTGACCACGTGCTAGTCATGGATTGGGTGTTGAATAAGCAGATGGATTCAAGCCACAAAAGTCAGACTTTGCTTTTTGGTTGAATTCCTCTCAGGATTGGAGTGTGGTTGGATAACTATTAGGTAGCCAACTATCGTTGTTGGATAAGGAATCATATACGCACGTGATTTCTGGGCCATCAAAATTTGTTTAATCCCACATCGATTTTAGGCCCAAAATGCACTCTCCTTCGCCACATAGCACCCCCACAAAACCGTGGTTAGGATTTCGGCCCACTCAAGGCATTTTATCACCCGAGCATGTTGCAGCCCCAAAATGATTTGATGTCGTTGATATGAACGGGACCTAAGATCTGGGCATGATGGTTAATTTATCACCCCCACCAAAACTTTTATTCGCCTTCCAACCTTGGACTCCTTCCAATTGCGCTTGGAGATAACACTACATCGAACCTGCACAGGGGATCTCGATTGCTACAAACTACACCTCCCCACTCATCTGCATTCCTGGATGCTACTTGTGACTATGGGAAATTTCATGTGATAACATGACCATACAAATACACTCATCATTACACTTTCTCCCTGCATTTTTTCAATAATATATCCCTGATTACACCATAAACCTCCATTATCTCCTGTTATTCATCTAATGTGGTTAATACATAATTTTCCATATTTTTAGTGATTAAAAGGATTATTATACAATAGTTTTGTTGATGATGGTTTAATCATATGTTTCTATGTCCAAACAATATTTTCTTGTACTGGAAGTCATCCGGTACCTACACTAGAGGTCATTCGATACTCACACTCCAAGTCATCTGGTACCAGAAGGTTCTACAGTCAACCGGTACTTGCACAGTCATCTGGTACCCACACTCCATGTCATTCGAGACTCACACTACAGGTCATATGGTACTCACAATTCATCTCATCCAATACTAGAATGTTATAGAAACCTTCTGGTACCAGAATGTTCTAGGTCATCCAATACTAGCATCAACAACCATCTGGTACTGGATTATAGTCGAAAATTTGGCATGGTTCTAAAGGAAAATTGGGGGCATGGGTTTTGTCAAGAACGACATCTACATGAGGAAAAGTGTGTTGGGATTTGATGGGTGTTTTATATGCACTAAAAACACAGTAAAAACCCTCAATTAAATTGTCAACCAGGGGTAAGTAAACTTAGAGTTGTAGAAAAATATATGCCAAAGGTAGAAGGCTGGTAGGAGTATAGTCTAACTAAGGAAGGTATCCATCTAAGGCTAATCTACTCAAACAAATCTATCTAATGAACAAACCCTACTAAGCAACTTGAAACTAGGTAACCTAAGTACTTTTGGGCCAAGGATCGATGGATAGTTCTTTAAGAAAGCAAGTAAAAACCATACTTGAAGCAAACTAGTTCATAACAATAAGAAAAAGAAACTATTTAAGCATAATAAGCAAATGACAAGAGAAAACTACTTTAACTTGCCAACCTATATTCAATCAGTAACTACCCTATGAAACAAAGTACATAAACAATAAAGCAAAGACACCTAACTAACCTACTAAAGCAAGTAAACAAGTAAGCAAAAACAATTATCTAACCTACTAAAGCAATAAACAAATAAGAAAAGACAACTAACTAACCTACTAAAGCAAATAGACAAGTAAGCAAAAACAACTAACTACTGCAAGCAATCAAATTAAAACTTCTCATTGAACAACTATCTAGCCTAAGAGGCAAGTGGACTAAATTCTTAATTCAAAACTATCTCTAATTCATGAAAGGAAATATATTTAATTGAAAGCAAGAAGAACTACCAACTAATTCTTAATCTATGATAAGCAAACTACTATCTAATCTATCAAAGCAAAGTCTATCTATCCTACAGCAACAATAAAACTATTTTCTAAGATATGAAAGCAAGAAAGTTATCTCTTCTGATCTATGAAAGAAATAAAACTATCCTTTTAACCTATGAAAGCAAGAAAACTATATTTAATCTATGAAAAACTCAAATATAATGCGGGTGGTTGTGTGAATGTCTTCGGTGTTAGATGATATCTTGATGGCACTTGACAACACAGGACAATTCAAGCAGTATAAGCTCAACACTAATCTCAATGGCAGAGTGAAAGGTATGGATTAAACAATCCAATGATAATTTATCCATGACAAAACACCCTGCATATTCATATATTAACCATCAACAACATAACAAGATCATCATTGTAGTTCTATACTATGTAAGAAAACTTCATAATTTAATTCAATCATTAACTAAGAATTATAATTGCAATTTATCTCTAGGAAATAAATTACATAAATGAAAATATGCTATATCTATTCTAACAATTCAAACTACAATAAGAAAATGCTTAACATAAATTAAACTATGATATTGAAAAGTAAACTAACAACTACATTAACCAACAACTAATAAAACAAGATCTATATAAAAATGAGATAAACAAGCTATAATTAAAAATTGGAATTAATTCTATCCATCCATAAAATCCATGTCGATGAGGACCCAAATAAAAACTCTGTTCTATTATAATTAAAACTATGTTTTAAACTTGACTATAAAATCATAAATCAAAGCATAATCTAACATCTAATTGTGCATGGGGTTAGTCTAGAGACTTGCAAGTTCGTTCCTAATCTACAATATCAATGCATGCTAACACAATCCTTCATTCTATCCTGCAAAAGAGAATCAAAAGAAATTAAACTATAACAACAAACTAATTAACACAATAAAAATGCATGTACAGAAAATAAAGAGAACTATTAAATTATGAAATGCATAAACAAACACGAAGACAGTTACCAGAATGCTGGTGGCCCCCCCAGCAAGTCGTGGTCACTTCCTAAAATCACACCACGAGCTAAGCAAGATAAATTCACCATAAAAACTCAAAAGCGCATTTCTTATATAATCTGGCAATGAAAAATAGAAAAATAGAGTCAAAACGAGTTTGTCTCCAACACACTGGTTCTTCTACTTGGTTAACAATCATTTGACCATCCTAGTGGTATTTATAAGCTTACAGAACAAGTGGTCGACCATAGGAGGGTCGAACCACTTCTAAATTCGGAAAATTACAATAAATGATGCCCTAACTGACAAAACAAAGCGAGCCAATAATCTCCCTCTTGAACAAATAAAATATAGTTGTCAGAAGCTTAGTAGCTGGAGGGGGCAAGCATGAACAAAACCCACATTCCTAATTCAACCATTACTGGCTGCCAATACCATAACCACCAAGTCGCCCCTCATTTTTGTGTACTATGCAGTGCTGGACAGAGTGTCAGATCAAGTGTCATAACGAGTACTGGAAGGAGTGTCGGATCAAGTGCCGGAAGCATAAACGTGTTGCGTTTTTTCCCTGTAACACCAAAAAAACGTGAATCAGATCTTGGTAATCATAAAACATGATGAATTATACTCAATATAATCATTAAACATGAATTTCACATACCTAGTGTCGATTATACCGTTTTATCATGAAATTCTTCAAAAAGCTCCTTTAAAATATGAAAAACACATATGTACATGCGACAAAAGTGTATAATAATTGTCATAAAAGTGATCATATATCGGGCCCAACATTACCCCCACACTTACGATTTTGCAGGTCCCACTGCAAACAAAAAGAAGTTACCCCTCGTGACTAGGCTTGATGAGGAGGATCAGCTTTGGAAGCTTCTCCTTCTTGTTGTGAAGACTTAGCCTTGTGCCTCTTGTGTTGCTTCAGCTATGCTCTGAGGCTACGGTTAGATTTGGTCATATCATCGACCAATCGTTGAAGAGAGTTAACATTTGTTTGAAGGACTGCATTGTCATGATGAAGGTGTTTATCTATTGTCTTCCTTTCCTCCAACTGTTGGACAAGCTGATGGTTTTCCTTTTGTATCTCCTCTATGGTTGGGGCAGAATCGGTGATCTCTGAGGAAGACTTATATCCTTTGAGGGATGTGGAAAATATATTAGTTTTAGGATCTAGAGTGGGCATAGACGAAGTAGGAGTAATGGGAGATCGGTAAGGTGACCTAGGTTCTGATTTTGTTTTCCTTAGTGGCTCTAATCCATCCACAAAAATTTCCCTAGGTTTCTTGTGAGGGATCTCAAGGTCGGAGGACACTTGGATAGGGTCTGAAGCCAGTGTAGGTTTTGCATAGGGCTTGGTTCTTGTGCTCCGGGTACTCTTCCGAAAGAGTCCTTTACCAAATCAATTGGCTCCCCTCTTGTTTGTGGGAATGATGGGAAAGTCTTGTTGCATTACTTCTTGGAGATTTTTAGGTGTAGGATCAAGAGAGAGTGAAGGCATTGGGGGGTTAACAATAGGATTATTTTGGTCTTTTCTCTTGGTCTTTTTACCCGATGAAGAAGTAGGGATATCAACAAGCTTTTGGTATTGTTCCAGCAAAGAGAGGGTTTGTGAAAGGGGGTTTGGATTTCTTGGAGAGTGAGGTTTGGATGGAGATATGCTTTTTAGACTAAGTGGTTTTTTGTCGATCTTAACTGTCAAGTGAGGGTTTGCAAATTGGTAGATAAAGGCATCCCAATTTTTCCCTTGTTTCTCTAGTTCATCAAGAACGATGATTTTGATCAAGCCATGGTGGAAGAGACTATTATGGGGGTTAGTCACATTCTTCCTCACTTGAGAGGGCATATTCTCCAAGATTTTGAGAAAATAGAAGGGGAAGTTCAAGGGTTTTTTGAACAGAAAATGAGCCAGCAATCTAAAATGACAAGCTTTGAAGGTGGAGTATCTACCTTCAAATGTAATTAACCTTATGATGACAATGAGGGAATTGATCAATTCCACCTTTATCCACTCCTTAGCATACCCTTTTTCTCCTGAAATGTTATAGAATTCGGGCTTAAACACTCTGTTATAACTTGAATGCGGCAATTGGTGGTTTTTCAACCATCTATCTCCCATCCTTGGGAGCTTTGTAGCTGCAGTAATGGACTCTTCTAAAACGTCAAAGGTAAGAGACCCTACATGTGTTGTCTTACCATCAAAACTGACTACAAATTGCATGGAGAGACCATCATAGTGGCCCTGCAAGCTAGACAGAAATGCCCCCCAGCCTGCGCGCAAAAACACTTCTCTGCACTCTGTAAATTTGGGAATGGAAAACAAGTCTGCATAGGAGGAAGCTTCGTATCTTCTGGGCATTGTGACAGAGGTGGATTTCACCAGGAAAGGGTGCAATCGAGCCAAGAGATGGCATGAATTGGGCACGGGCCAAACGCGATTTGAACAATGGACGAATTGGCAGAGGTTGGGTGCAATTTCTTAACGCAGGGGAGAGAAAATGGCAAGGGAGAATTGAGATAATAGAGTGCCCAGCCTGATTTTGAATGCACTTATGGTGGAGTACGTTGCACACATGTGCGTGTGAGCTGCCATGTGTGGGAATTTCAAATTTGATGGCTTGTTTTTTAGGCATGTAATGATCTATGGTTAGTTCAATGTCCAAGTCTTTTGACTTGGAAATTTGATCATAAACATATGAAGCATCTTTAATCAATGCCTGTAAGGTAGGCAAGAGAGTTTCAAGAGGTAGGCAAGAGAGTTTCAAGATAGTCTTAGATTTATTCCCCAATGGAAAGTGTATGAGATTCATTAACCTTAGCTTAACCACACATATTTCATGGCAGCTTTGTCTGCAAGTAATGTCGTACATCAGGACAAGTTTAAATTTATTATTTATTTTTGTCAGATTACCATCCTCGCTAGGTAGAATGCCCCACTGCCAGCAAGCCTGTTCAGTAATCCGATGGGTTTTCCTAGTCATACCATAGGTCAGTGCCCACTACCAGCAGACCTGTTCAGTATCCCGGCAGGTAAGCCTCTTAAACCCTCATAAACTGGCCTTCCATCTTTTAATATTTTAGTATAAGATTGTTTTATGCGAGAAGATGGGGGAACAACTCTGAGAACAACTTTTTATTTCTCTTTTTTTTCAATTGGGATGGTATTTATGTTATAGGATGAATTTATGTTATATTAATTAGTGATTGTCCCGATGTAAGGGGTACTTAATTGGGCGTGGCCTATCTAAAGATATGATATAATCAAGCTATTTAGTGTGTAGTGGATGGTACCATTGAGAAAGAACAAAAAGGTATCTCTATGCTCAACTTACTTTCTTCCTTTGTAGTTATTGTGATGTTTCCATGACTAACCGCTAATTAGACTTCCTTGTTACTCTTTGATAAAGACACTTGACTCACTTACTCAGGTTTCTTGGAAAAACTGTACGAGAGACCTCTAGG
The DNA here is from genome assembly GCA_000966675.3 of Picea glauca. NCBI lineage: Eukaryota > Viridiplantae > Streptophyta > Pinopsida > Pinales > Pinaceae > Picea > Picea glauca. The sequence continues at coordinate 323,872 of JZKD02S2249472.1, read as the reverse complement.
CTTGACATTTATGGTATCACTTCATTATACAGTGCTAAAGAGTTTCAAGAGAAACTGCTTAAGAATGCCTTAAAAAATGAGAATGTTAGCAAAAATGTGGCTAATTACAGTAAGTCAATATTCATTTGATGCTTTAGTGGACACAACATTCAAGTATAACAACGTTTTGAAGAAATATTCTTGAAACTGTGTACTCCTGGTGAAATAAATACTTACAGAAATCTCTAGAATTGTCTTATTAACAAAATTCAAAAACTATTTACATATATACAGTAGGAAATTCAGAAAAAAAAAATCAAGAACAAGGGGGGACTTTCCCATCTACTAAGGCCAATTACTTGTTAGCTAACATGACTTGTAGGAAATCCTCTACGGAAATGGACTTATGATAAAATTTAAGTCGGTGTCCATTTACCACAAAGGATACTTGTCCATCGTCAATTGTTTTAATTTTTATAGCTCGATTGTCATATACAGTGTCTACCTTGTAAGGGCCCAACCAATGGGTGGTAAGGTTGCCTTTGAAGGTTTTGAACCGGGAATTAAACAATAGGGCCCAATCACCAGGCTGGAAGTTCTTCTTCTTAATAAACTTGTCATTGCACTTGCTTCTCTGGTTTTCGATTAATATTGTTCATTGCATGGAATCTTGCCTGATTTCATATAATTCATTCAATTGTAGGGCTCATTGCTTGTGAGCCTCATCCAGGTTCAGTCCTAATTCTGCGGCAATACGGAAGGTCCTTACTTGGAATTCTATAGGTAAAAGTACTTGTTTCACGTATACTATCTCATAAGGGGTATGCCCAATGGTATTTCTCCAGGTAGTCTGGTATGCCCACAAAGCCTCTCATAGCCTATCAACCCAATCAAGGTGATGTAACTAAAAATTCTTGGTCAAGATGGATTTCAGAACTTTGTTTGTGGATTCTACCTGACCATTGGCTTGCGGGTGGTATGAAGAAGATTTACGGTGTTTAACCCCATATTTCTCTATCATCTCTTTCATCAGCCTGGAAGTGAACTGAGTGCCTTGGTCGGTAACAATTTCATGAGGGACACCGAAGCAGGTAAATATGTCTTCATAGATGAATTCAACAACAGACTTCTATGTAGCCCTAAATAGGGATTTTTCCTCTACCCATTTGGTGGCATAGTCTGTACAAACCAAAATATAGTTCTTACTACGGGACATGGGTGAAATTGGTCCTACAAAGTCGAGGGCCCATTTTCTAAGGGTTCTATGATAACTTGGGCCCGCAAAGGCATTTTGTCAGATGATGTAGGTCTTCTATCCTTTGGCAACTATCACAACTTCTCACATATTTGGCAGCATCTTTGAAAATTCTAGGCCAATAGTAACCCGAATGTAACACCTTATATGTTGTACGTTTGTCAGAAAAATGGCCACCACATGGTCCATCATGATAGCTTCATAGTATATCAGGTACCTTGTCATCTCGAACACATATATGAATAATCAAATCAGGACTTGCGCGAAAAATATCACGACCAACCCAAGAGTAATTATCACTTTGTGTAATAATTTTCCACTTTTCATGAGGTGACAAATGAGACGGTAACTTCCTAGTGGCCAGATAATTTTTCATATCCACAAACCATGGGGTATTGACAGAAAGGGAAAAGAGGTGCTCGTCTGGGAAACTATCATTTATAGGGATATCATCATCCTCATTTTTTATTCAGGAAATAAATTCAGCTACTACATTATCCTTTCCAGGTCGGTCAAGCACAGTGATATTAAATTCTTTCAATAATAAGATCCACCTAGTCACTCGGCCATTAGTTATAGGTTTGTTCATGAGGAATCTAATGGTGGAATGGTCGATGTGTAAAAATACTTCATAAACTGTAATGTAATGATGAAATTTGTTGATAGCATGAACAACTTCCAAGAATTCCTTATTGGTAACTGTGTAGTTTAACTCAGCAGGGGACAAGTTCTTGCTTACAAAATAAATGGCATAGGACTGTTGGTCCTCTTTTTTCCCTAATACCCCTCCTATTGTGGTGTCGGAGGCATCAATGGATATATGAAATGGGAGAGTCCAATTGGGCCCTCTAAGAACTGGTGCCACAAAAAGATCAGCTTTCAGGGTCTCGAAGGTAGTTTGACAATGCTCAGTCCAAACAAAATCAACATCTTTTATTAGTAATCCAAACATAGGTGCATGAATGTTTATAAAATTTTCAATAAACTGTTGGTAATATCCAGCATGTCCAAGAAAGATTCTTACCTCTTTTTGAATATTGGGGGGTGGAAGTTTGACGATGACCTCAATCTTTGCAGGATGAACCTTTATCCCTTCAAATGAAACATGATCTCCTAGAACCACTCCTTCAGTTAACAACATTTTGCACTTTTCATGGCTTAGAGATAGGTTCATTTCCTGGCATCTAATGAGGACCTTTTCTAAGTTGTCTAAGCCTTCCTGGTAAGTGTTTCCATAGACTATGAAGTCATCCATGTAGACTTCCACACAATCATGAATAAGATCGACAAATATCCCTAATATTGCTCGTTGAAAAGTGGCAGGAGCATTACACAATCTGAATGGTAAGACCCTATAGGCATAGGTGCCCCAAGGATAAGTAAAGGTAGTCTTGTCCTGGTCCTCGGGTGCTATAAGAATCTGATTGTACCTGATATACCCATCTAGAAAGGAAAAATACTTCTTTCCAGACAAGGTATCTAGAACTTGGTCAATAAAAGGGAGAGGAAAGTAATCTTTCATAGTGGCTTTGTTAAGTTCCCGGAAATCAACACATATTCTCCATTTCCTGGACACTTTCTTTGGAACCACCACAAGCGGGGATACCCACTTACTGTCAAAGATGGGATAGATAAATCCGACATTTAGCAACTTTTGAATTTCCTCCTTGACTATGTCTTTAAGTGTTGGGTTCATCCTTCTCTGGGGTTGCCTTACAAATGTTACTTCCCCCTAGGTATATATGTTATGGATGCATGTGTCGGGGTGTATACCCTTCATGTCAATGTATTCCGAGACACCCTGGACTAATCTCGTAGGGCATAGTATAAGACATGGAAGACTCATCAATCTAAAAAATAAAAGATGTCGAAGACAAAATGGATGGGTCTAATTGTTCTTTAAATTATTCCCCAAACATGTACTCAAATTGGGAAAAAGACTATGGAAAATCCACACATGTAATAGAAAAAATGAATTGGTTTAGCACATTTTCTGTTGTGTGCTCCTGAAGTGCCCATGCATGGTCACTTGGAAATACGGGTTCTTCTCAGTCCTTTTTCTCGTATGGACATTCAAGCCACCATAGATTCTCCATAATAGGTTGAGATGGAGGGTAAATGGTGAGATTCTGAACAGAGAGACCATTCGAGATGGTCATTTCTCCTTCTCTACAACCAATAAATGTATTGGTTTTGGCTAGCCAAGGTCTTCCCAAAATGATGGGATGAGATTTGGCGGGATCCTTTGAGTGAATGACAAGAAAATATATTGGGTACTCCCATGAGGCTAAAGTAACCATGATATCATCTAAAATCCCTTCAGGTATAACCCTAGTCTTCTCTGCTCATTCCAAAATGGTTGGGGTAGGTCGAAGAAGAGGTTGTAACTGTAATTGTTCCAAGGTAGTAGAAGTCATAACATTGATGGTTGCCCCTAGATCTATGAGAGTGTTTCCAATGGAGACCTCATTAATGGTTATGGTCACTATGGGGTTTCCTAGATTCCAATATTTTGCTAGTTTTGGCTACTCTAATATGTACTCAGAGAGTCCTCCTACTAAATGTACTATAGCGGGGTCCTTTTGCTTCCTACCTGGATTCTTGATACACAATTATTTGACTACCTTACTGTAGATTGGAATGTCTTTAATGTCCTGAAGCAGAGGAATCTTGACACAAATATTTTTCAATTCATTCAAAATGTCAAATTTCGGTTGGGTGGTGGGTTTCTCGATTACCAATCGGTCTGGATGAGGGACCTTCATAATTTGTGAAGGTTCATTTTGGGGAAGCTTGGGTTCTTGATTCTTCGGGATAATAACATCTTCCCACCTAGTGTCATCTGTGGGTTGTTTGGTGGTTTCTTCTTCTTCTTCTTCCTGGATGACTATTGAAGGTATCTACCTCTCCAGAACTCTTCCTGATATTAGTTGAATTTCCTGTAATGGAACAAGAGTAATAACATATGTCAGGAAGGCCTACATCTCAACATTGTGAAGAGTTTGAGGGGGCTTATTATTAGTATTTGGCACTGGTTGTGACGATAATAGTGTTGGTCTCGGGGAGCTTGCATTTTGATATTGTAGTGGTTGTTGTTGTGGAATAGGGGGTAAAGGTGGTGGAACAAAACCTGGCAGAAGCTGCGGAGTGTTCGGTGGGAACTGAGGATAAGGATGGTTGGACATAGGGGTAGGTGGAGCTTGAGGGTTTCCTTGGTTGTGTCCTCCCCTCCATCCTTGAATCCAAGGATGTTGGTACTGAGTAGACCAGTTTTTCCAACCTGGTGAGTTCCACTATTGTTGTTGATAATAGGGTGGAACTTGAGATTGTAGATCTGGGTATGTGGGTTGATTCGTAGGTTTCCATGGCCTCCTAGGTGCATAAGAAGACTCCCTAGGATCTCCACTCCTATAGATGGCTAATAAATTGGGAAATGATGGACACTTTTCAGTCACATGGCCTTCTGTACAGAAGCCACAAACGGAAATGTTATTTAATGGGCATTCCCTTGAGGAATGCTTCCTCCTGCATCTTGGGCAATATATGTTCATTGCTGCATTTTCCTCCTCCCGTTTCTTTTTTTAGTATTAGGGTGTCCAACTGGGAACCTATTGTTCTTCATATATATGTTTTGAAGTTCTCTAAAAGGTTCCATATCTATGCTCTTGTGATACCACCTGAACTAATTAGTTTAATCTTCTATTGTAAGGGTCCCGAACATTCTTTCCTGTTTTGGCTCTACTCCTTGAGTAATTTTTACACATTTCACATATTTCAGAAAATGGTTTATGAGAGATGTCACCTGATGCCATCAGGTTAAGCATCTCTAGATATTATTCTAAAATTCCCTTAAGGAAAAGAGCCCCGATTGCATCCTCTAGGAGGTCATGGTATTTTGACTTCTGGGAGATATAACCAAATCTTTCCATATAATCTTCGAGGGTCTTGTTTTCTAATTGTTGTATTTTAAAGATGTCATTACGATACTCTTTGTTCTTGCAGTAGTCTTGGTACTTCGTAAGAAAGATGCCTTTCATGGTTTCCCAAGACCTAATACTAGATTCTCCCAACCCCATGAACCATCTTAGTGCAGAGTCTTTGAGGGTGGCAGGAAAGAGTTTTAGTTTCTGGGAATCTTGCACATATTTGTAGCTCCTACACAAGATGTCAAATTCAAATAGGAAGGTGTCTGGATCTTCACTGTTTTTACCGTAAAAGGTAGGTAGTGTTGAGAGAGGAATATTCCTCATGTTGACATTTGGAGTGGTGTCCAAAATCGAAAACCCGAAGGTAGTTTCAGTTTGGTTTCCAGATTCTTCTTCCTCCCCATGTCTTACATTGTTATGGTCCGCTTGATCATCCATATTGGCTTGGTTTCCAAAAAGAGAGTACCTGGGTGGTTTTACCTTTGAAGAGAACAAGGTTTCCCTTTGATGGAAAGGCATTCCTACGGGTTGGATATATGGGACTCTACTCGAGCCGATTGAGACTATTGGTGCCAAAGTTTATGTGTTGGTTTGAGAGATAATTACATTGTCTGAACTACCAAACAAAAGATTCATCTATTCAGGGTCTATGATGTCCTTAAAATTAGGGTCCCTTGGTGGTGTAAAATAAAAAGTTGTATTTTTTGGTTCTGTGGAAGACTAGAGTGGTCTTGCCTCCTTACCTAATATGATTGATGCTTCAATTTCTTGTTCTATAGTGCTCCTTGTGTTAGTCTTCTCAGAGACTATTTTATCTCTTTGAGTTGAGCTAGCTTCTTTTTTTTGGTATCGGTCTATGGATTTTATAAGAGGAGCGTTCCTTCCCCCAAAGAGATCGGAAGGAACCTTGGTTGAAGGGTCTGATTTTGATTTAATGTATCTACCTTGTGGGTCTCTAGGCCTATTCATGAAAGAAAGCAAAAACAAAAGAAAAAATTACCATTTGGTTTCTAGGTCTATTCATGAAAGAAAACAAAAACAAAAAGGAAAAACTACCATTGGGTTTGGGGGAACCTGCTATAGCAGATGCGCAGGTTCTTACCTCTCGTCTTAAATCTCCCCCACCACCAAGCTAATGCTAAGGTCTAAGGATGATCTATTTCCTAACTAATTATTACCTTAAGACAACTCCCTGGCAACGGCGCCAAAAATGATGGGTGTTGTATATGCACTAAAAAGACAGTAAAAACCCTCAATTAAATTTTCAACTCGGGGTAAGTAAACTTAGAGTTGTAGCAAAATATATGCCAAAGGTAGAAGGCTGGTAGGAGTATAGTCTAACTAAGGAAGGTAGCCATCTAAGGCTAATCTACTCAAACAAAGATATCTAATGAACAAACCCAACTAAGTAACTTGAAACTAGGTAACCTAAGTACTTTTGGGGAAAGGTTTGATGGATAGTTCTTTAAGAAAGCAAGTAAAAACCCTACTTGAAGCAAACTAGTTCATAACAATAAGAAAAAGCAATTATTTAAGCATAATAAGCAAATGACAAGATCAAACTATTTTAACTTGCCAACCTATATTCAATGAGTAACTACCCTATGAAAGGGAGTAAATAAACAATCAAGCAAAGACACCTAACTAACCTACTAAAGCAAGTAAAAAAGTAAGCAAAAACAACTATCTAACCTACTAAAGAAATAGACAAATAATCAAAGACAACTAACTAACCTACTAAAGCAAATAGACAAGTAAGAAAAAACAACCAACTACTACAAGTAATCAAATTAAAACTTCTCATTGAACAACTATCTAGCCTAAGAGGCAAGTGGACTAAATTCTTAATTCAGAACTATTTCTAATTCATGAAAGAAAATCTATTTAATTGAAAGCAAGAAGAACTACCCACTAATTCTTAATCTATGATAATCAAACTACTATCTAATCTATCAAAGCAAAGTCTATCTATCCTACAGCAACAATACAACTATTTTCTAAGCTATGAAATCAAGAAAGCTATCTCTTCTGATCTATGAAAGCAAGAAAACTATCCTTTTAACCTATGAAAGCAAGAAAACTATCTTTAATCTATGAAAAACTCAAATATAATGTTGGTGGTTGTGTGAATGTCTTCGATGTCAGATGATATCTCGATGGCACTTGACAACAAAGGACAATTCAAGCAGTATAAGCTCAACACTAATCTCAATGGCAGAGTGAAAGGTATGGATTAAACAATCCAATGAGAATTTAACCATGACAAAACAATGTTAGATACCCTGCATATTCATATATTAACCATCAACAACATAACGAGATCATCATTGTACTTCTATACTATGTAAGAAAACTTCATAATTAAATTCAACCATTAACTAAGAATTACAATTGCAATTTAACTCTAGGAAAGAAATTACATAAATGAAACTATGCTATATCTATTCTAACAATTCAAACTGCATTAAGAAAATGCTTGAGAACATAAATTAAACTATGATATTGAAAAGTAAACTAACAACTACATTAACCAACAACTAATTAAACAATATCTATATAAAAATGAGATAAACAAGCTATAATTAAAAACTGGAATTAATTCTATCCATCCATCAAATCCTTGTCGAAGAGGACCCAAATAAAAACTTTGTTCTATTCTAATTAAAATTATGTTTTAAACTTGACTATAAAATCATAAATCAAAGCATAATCTAACATCTAATTGTGCATGGGGTTAGTCCAGGGACTTGCAAGTCCGTTCCTAATCTACAATATCAATGAATTCTAACACAATCCTTCATCCTATCGTGCAAAAGAGAATCAAAAGCAATTAAATTATAACAACAAACTAATTAACACAATAAAAATGCATGTACAAAAAATAAAGAGAACAATTAAATTATGAAATGCATAAACAAACACAAATACAGTTACCAGACTATTGGTGGGCCCCCCAGGAAGTCGTGGTCACTTCCTAAAAGCACACCACAAGCTCAACAAGATGAATTCACCATAAAAACTCAAAAACGCATTTCTTATATAATCTGGCAATGTAAAATAGAAAAACAGAGTAAAAACGAGTTTGTCTCCAATACACTGGTTTTCTACGTTAACAATCATATGACCATCCTAGTGGTATTTATAAGGTTAAATACCAAGTGGTCGACCACAGGAGCATCGAACCACTTCGAAATTCGACAAATTACAATAAATGATGCCCTAACTGATAAAACATTGTGAGCCAATAATCACCCTCTTGAACAACTAAAACTGAGTTGTCGGAAGCTCAATAGCTAGAGGGGGCAAGCATGAACAAACCCCACATTCCTGATTCGCCCATCATTGGCCGCCAATACCATAACCGCCAAGTCACCCTCCGTTTTTGTGCAATACGCAGTGTATAAGAAGGATGCATTTTCATGGACTCCAGAGGCAACTAAAGCTTTTGAACAACTTAAAGAGGTGATGTACAAAGCTCCTGTCTTGACCACTCTAGACTTCACAAAAACTTTATTGTGGAATGTGATGCCTCGGGAAATGGAATTGGTGTTGTCCTAATGCAAGAAGGAAGGCCCCTGGCTTTTGAAAGTCAACCACTCAAGGGAAAGGACTTACACA
>JZKD02S2249472.1:253623-312926 GCA_000966675.3 Picea glauca | reverse complement strand
TGGAGAAAACATAAATTTATAGAAATGGAACATTTTGAAATATAAATTTTCCAAATATTGTAATAACTTTAAAACTAAAATTTCAAGGCTAAAATGATAACATTTGGAAAAACTCAAAAAAGAGGCTCACCACCCCTAATTTTTCGTGTAGAATCTAGAGATGGAATCAATTTGAGCTACAATGTTTCCATAAAACATTTTTTCTCAGTTTGACTCAAAGACACGATTTCAACTCCATTGTCTAAAATTTGGTTAATGAGTAGAGAAACATGTACTTGGTCTCCTACCCAAAATAGAGACCCCACACCAGGAGTCCAAACTGTGTGAAAACTTCTAACACAAGTTCTTCAAACCCTAACTAAGACAACATAATTATTCTTGTTATAGATATAACCTTGCAACCAAATAAAAAAAAACACTAGTCATATAGCGATGAAGCAAGACAAGGGAACTAGACAACATTACCACATATTGTAGCAATGGCAAGTTGATATAGTTCCCTTTTTGTTACTTTTCAAATGTAAGTCAACTCCTTCAATAGTCAACATATTTAGCATAATCAATATAAATCTCCTACAATAGCCAACATAGTCAACACCTTCAACATTAGTAACAACTAATATAGTAAACATAATAAAAATAATCTATACAATATTCAACATAATCAAAAATTAACATATTCTACAATCCATAATATAGTTGACTCATTTACTAAAAAAATATTGTCGACATCATTAACAATAAATGTAAGACAAGTTCTTCAATAATCAAAATATCTATTCTATCAACTTTATAAGCACGTTCAATATAATTGACATATTCAAGCTCAACATGCTCAACTCCTTCAATGGTTTACGTAGTCAAAATAATCAAGATAACCAACATAATCATTATTTTCTCTATAATCAACAATTATATGGAATTCAATATGTATCTTAAATGCTAGTCAACTAATTTAATGTAAATCAACACCTTTAATGTAAAGTCATCTCCACCAATAATAAACATAGTAAACAACTTCAAAGTCAATATAGATAGCATACTCAACATATGAAATACTTGGTAAAATCAACACAATTAACATATCTGTTGTAGGGAAATTGGGATAGGGAAATTAGGTTCCTAAAAAGGGGTTGATATAGCAAAAAAGCAACATTGTCGAGTACTAAAATAGCTAAATACTAAAGTGAAACATGATAGCGGTAAAATCAACACAATTAACATATGTGTTGTAGGGAAATTGGGATAGGGCAATTAAGTTCCTAAAAAGGGGTTGGATATAGCAAAAAAGCAGCACTATCGAGTATTAAAATTGATGAAAATATATAAATACTAAAGTGAAACATGATAGAATGCGTGAGAAAAATATATGTGTGCAAGTAGTGTATTTACCAATCTACACGTGTAAGTAATGTATTTACTAACAATATGTCAACTCCTTCAACAATCAACATAGTAAAATACTCAATATAGATCCATTTATCTAATAACTAACATCAACTCCATCAAACTTAATATAGTCAATGCCTCACAGTTTAAACAATCAACATACTCAACATTTAACATATTCTACATAGTCAACATTCCACATAGCCATCTCCTTTAACCATCAATATATTTTAAACATAATGAATATCTAAAAACAATTTAATTCCATCAACATGCTTAAAATATTCAAAATGCTTAAAACAATGAATTCTATCAACATGCTTAAAATATTCAAAATGAGGACATAAGTCATCACCTTCAATGTAATTCAATAATGTAAGTAAATGTCTTTAACTACCCCCTTCAATGTATGTGGACTCCTTCAACACCCAACGTAGTACACTCTTTCAATCCACATAAAGATTAGTCAACATCATCATTAGTGGACACCTCTTTCATAGTGAATAAAGTCAACTTAAAGATGAGTTAACATAGTTAATAGTGAACAAAATCACCCATCATCAAAACTAGCATAATTAACGTAAATCAACTACTACAATAGTTAACATGTTCCACATTATGCTTATGGTGAACATGGTCAAATGCATTAACATAGTCAAGATATTTACTATAACCAACTCCTTCAACAATTAAATTAACATAGTTGAAGTAAGTCAATACCTTCAACAATCAACATAAGTTAATACCTTCAACATAACTTAGAATTAGTTAAATCATAAAATATCCAATATGGTAAACATAATTAATATAGTAAACATGATTAATAGTTCATGTTCATCTCTGTTAACATAATAAGTATAATTAGGTGTTGCCGGAGTGGGTGGGAGTATTTTTTATCCAATGGGGAACGAGATAGATCATTATGCATGGGGTCTTGGGTAGGGGTCCAACAATCTAGTAGAGGCTTATGTTTTTTGGTGAGGACTACACTTAGCCAAAATGCGAGGAATTAAAACTCTGTTGGTTTTCTAAGATTCTATGCTCATCATCCGAGCTATAAAATTCAACTTAAAGCTAAGGGTGATCTAGATGGATGTCGGTGGCCTCCCACCTATTCCAACTGGTTCATTTTGGCAGTTTTCTAGTTTGGTAGTTTTTTCCTAGTTTTTGGGTCCCCGACTTCTGGGGCCGTTTCGAGGCCATAAGAAGCGTTTTTAGGGATCTCCATAGTTTTACTATAGACGAAGTCAAATTCTTATGACAACATGTGTATTCCTTGGATAGACCTTTCCAGTGGGTTATCGTGCACCTAAAATGGAGATCGTATGAAAAAGTTGTGACCCCGCGAAGTTGATGTACTAACTTACCCTAATAAGGCCCACATGACTTTTGGCGCTTCATCTCCTGGGGTTAGGTTTTTGGATGTTTGTGATTTTGGCATTCATGTTTATTGTAAAAAGGCCTTAAGAGTCTCATTGTACTCATCTTCTTGCGAATGAGCACAGACGCCACATCTCTTCTCAAAGATAAGTCGCCGCCATTCTAGAAAGCTTGTTTTCCACTGCATTTTATAGTTTCAGCTTATTTCCTTATTGACTAGAAACCAATTTTACTGTATCTTTGTTTTTTCGTATTAAGCATCTTTTGACAATAATCTGTATTCATTTTGTTATGCTCATAAAATTCGGATCAGTGGTATCAGAGCGGTATTCTCCTTATCATTTTTAATGCATGTCCCCAATGAGGTCATGGTAAAAAGAATTGGGTCTCAATCTTGTTTCTCTTGAGGAAACAATCTCTCACATGCCCAAGTGACCTCTCATGGTGGGAGAAAAGAAAGATGATGGGACATGATATCCTTTCAAAATATTTCTCAAGGAATCCCTCATGCAATAGAGGAACGTGATTATGGATGGTTTTGTGCAAATCCTTTGGTGGCTACCAACATGCAACACATCTTCCTCAAGCGGAGGCGTCGCCCCCTTCAAGGTACAAATCAACTTTGATATTCTTATATTTGAATGTTAGATAGACATAGATGTTGTAGACAAATGGTTGAATCTACTAGAAGGGTATTTTTTTGTCCATAACTTTTCGAATAGAGAAAAGATTACTTTTGTGCTCCTCAAAGTCGTTCCCCGTGTCAAAGATTGGTGGGAAACTTTCAATGAGAAAAAGGAAACAAATGAACCCTCGTTATTTATAGTCGTGGTCACTTGGGATTCCTTCAGAGATTTTATTAAGGAACAATAATACCCTATCGGAAGTTATGATGACCTGTATACAAAATGGACCATACTACAGTAGGAAATAGACCAAGCAGTGCCAGAGTTCACAAATATCTTACATACCTTGTGCACCAAGCTAGGTATCAAAGATTCTAAGCAACATATGGTGCTCAAGCATCATGGTGGTATGCATAGATACATCTAGGATGAAATGGAGTTTCTCTACATCTCGTCCTTGGGTGTGGCATATTGATATGTTGTCAAAATCGAACATAAACTTAAACAAAAGATGCGGCAATTTGGGCCTGGGAACCCCTCACAACATGATCCGAAATGAACTTTTAAAGACTTGGTTATGCGAAATTTATGATTGTTGCTTATCCATTTAAGTGAGTAAGGTTTATGATGCATCTTAGTGTTGAATCCCAATTGTTTAACCACTTCCTCTTAAATCAAGTTAGATTGAGATCCACTATCTATCAATGTATCAATCTTGGTATGTTTCATTATCACCCTTGTTGTGTTTATTTCATCACTTGGGTGAGCAAAACGAGGGCACTTGCATGCCTAGTTGGGCCTGCTAGAAAAGACAAAGGTTATTGCATGGGTTAAACAAACCAAACACATGAAATAAATAAGTAAATAAACTAAAACAACTAAAGAAAAAAAACTAGAATGCATAAGAAAATCTTAGAACCATAAACAATCAACCAATGATGAAGATTATGCCACCAATGGATAGCTATATTAGTTGGCAAAACACCATAGATAAAAATAAGGACTTATGAGTCCCCTCTTCCTCCTTGGGAGGGATCTTGAGTTCCCTAATGGAGAGCTCTTCTTACAATAGAAGAAAAAATGGATAATGATGAAGAAAATCAATGCCTATTCCCTCAAGAGGTGAGTGGAATGGCCTATTGGAATGATGCTAGAATGATCCTATGAGAAAAGAGGATTCTCAAGGGAAAATTGAGGCATCATAACAATACTATGAAGATCTTGGTTTCTTAGTGCACCCATGGCCTCCATTTATAGCATTTATTCAAGGCAATATTCAATTGGTTCTTAGTGTGAACAAGGGGCCCTTTAGGGTACCCTTTGGTCCTTGACTAGCCCCCCATTCAAATTCAATTCAGATCTGAAGTTCAAATCAAGTTGGGAGCTGGTCCATAAGTGGTTGAGGGGCTGACAAGAACCATAAATGCGTCGTTCACAGCAGTGCACGACTTTTCTCGTACACAACCGCTCATTTTGCGCTCTACAGGCTTCTTTGGCCCGTGCACTATGCATGTGCTTCCTTTAGTGAGTTTGTGCATGTCAATTTGTGCCCAATTGTATAGTTTTTTCCTTATGGAATTGCATTTTGGTGCTGCAGGTGAACTAATAGTTGTTTTCCATTGATGTATTTATGTAGCCATTTGCGTGCAATGTTGAGGACAAAATTATAGTGATAACAAATGCCCACTGATGTGTGAGGTTAGGAGCATACGTATAGCCAAAATACATCAATGTTTCTTCTACTAAGAACGCCATTGTAATGAAGAGTGATGAGAGGAACTACAAGAGTGATCTGTTGGAGGGATAGGGAAAAGTGTGGGACCCAAAAGTTTCTCTAGGGAGAAAAAATAAAATATGTATACAAATGAGGCGGGCATGCCCCATGCTCATGTCATTTAACTCAAAATGTAAGACAATAATTGAAGTTGTATGTTGATGTAGATAACTGCAACGCCCTCTGGGGCTGGTTGATAACGACAGATGACAATTATGAATGGTGAACATACTTTGAAAAGAGGCAAGGACACCTATGAGAAGTGTCGATGACTCGTAGGCATTGATGGCATAACAAATTCAGAGGTCTTTCGCTTCTATAAAACAATTGCAATAGTCGTATAGTAAGACCCAATGTAACATGATATTTTGCTGAAGTCAAATGTTATGGGGATCAATAGAATCAGAGAGCAATGATGGTTCTCTTTGTGCCATCCGAGACTCCTCAATGTAAACGTAATGAGAGTCAAGATATTGTCACCCTTCTAGAAACTATGTTGATGTCAACAGAAAGGGAGACGTGACTCCAAGAAGCAAAGGGCTTCATGAAATCCATAGAGATAAGATCAGGAACTGATAGTGAACATGAACGAAGTCAATATGCGGTGAGACTCAAGACTTCCCTTGGTTGGGGGTATGTGTGAAGGATGATTGGTGACAACCATAAAATTGTATCTAGTGTGAGGAGGATGACAAGACATGGGGTTAAATTGTGCCAGAGGTGTGACAAAGTGGAAAAACTCAGAGATCAGGGGTACAAGGACTGTGGGATACTCAGGGTTCATGAACAATGTTAGAATTAGTAAAGGAGAGTGAATGCCCCAACCAAGGGCGACATGGGTTGTGTTTCCATAAAATGAAGGTCATCAAGGGTGATGACAAAAAGCTAAGTAAATGCAGGAAAACAAGGCTTTTTACAATTACCAAATAAATAAAGAATAATTTGGGATGAGTGTATAGATACAAAAATGAGTGCCCCAGTGTGAGATGGATTGGCATGTGAGGGCTCAATTTGCATGGAGAACGAGTGGAGGATGGGGGGCCCATGGGTGGGTTTCTATATGAGGTAAATGAATGGAGGGAAATTTGCAGATGGACAAACTGATTGTGGATGAAATGGAGGGTTAATGATACTGTGAAGGTGCATTCAAATAGAATCAAGATGAGATAACCTAGGAGTCCATTGCGAAATATAGCAACATGATGAGAAGAAGTATGTGGCTTATTCAGGGAAGTGCATAAGACTATCGAGACTCCTATCCCTAGGGGTTGAAAGCATCATGAGTGTCAAAGTACTAAGGGGAACTATGAATGGGACAACTCATGTGGGGGAGAGTGCTAGCAGGTGACAATACCAAAATGCAGTAAGGTGACAGTATTGCAGAGCCAGATGTAGGGACCCTAAAGGTGAACATCGGAGGGTGTGACTGGGAGATGCAATTGGTATTTAGAGGGAATGATTACATGCTAGTGTCGAACATATACTTGAAGAGGTTAAATTGCTTGTGATGACCAAGTACCTGCACACATGAAAACCAAATTCCCGACGTGAATAATATCTGAAGATAAAGAAAATATAATAACTTATTTGATAATTTTGAATATGAGCATGCATACATGGGTGTGATGTGAGAAAAATGCTCCCACGGGGCCAAGTTTAGATGATGACCCGAGGAACGTGACTGTGTATATGGCGGGACTGTGATCCCATGGCTGAAGACATATTTTGGATACACATCTTTTGGATCTTTGTGATGTTTACATGTGTTTATATTTGTGATGGTTTACGATGTCTAATATATATGTTGTGATCGTTGTTTGATGATTTATGTATATGTAATGATATCTTGATGTGATAAATTCCAAACTAATACTAGGTTAGTCAGGTTATCTTCTATTTGATTAAATTGTCGTGGAATATGTGTAAATGTAATTGAATCAAAGTTTCGAGATAAGAGTCTAACTTGCAGGTATTTGGGAAAGAGGCAAGGATCGCGGACATGGTATACATTGTTAAGTTGTAGGATGACAAGATGGGAATATAACAAGACGCTAAGGGGATGAATGTGGCTGTGACTGGCCTCGGCGAGGAGGCCAATGACAGTTGTGTATTTTGTTTGATTGTTGGTGGCTGAGATCAAACATATGCCACTGGAGTGGAGCAATTCATTTGAGGGGGTGTAGAGGGCCCAAGCGATCGAGGAGAGATTTTGTGTCCAGCGGCTAGCACCGTCAGCATAACTGATGTGGTAGGTCGATGGAGGATGCATATGTCAGTAACACGGATGGTGGATCATACGTGACAAGTGGAGGAGAAAAACAAGACTAAAAAACTTTACAAATGTGTACAAAGAAAAGCCTAGGGTATAATGACTACGCTCAGGCGTAAAAATTCTATAAGTACAACCCTTTGACGGGATCTTTGAGAGGATAGCCTTCTAGAGAGGCCAGAAAATGTAGGGTCCATGCCATAATAACTCGAATTTCCCATGACCGAGAGTATCGTGAGCGATATCGTAGGCTAGGACGAGATCTCCTTCATTAGATGAGCGAAGGTTGACATGGCGGTCAAAGGTGGATTTGGACCATTTTTTAGTTGCCTTGTTGTTTTGTAATAAAGACTGACGATCTTCATCCAGCGACTCTAAAGTCAGCAAGCGTTGCTCGATTAGAGTAGTGTCAGGTAAAATCTCGATGGCAGTGCATAACGTGGGAATTTCACACTCGATGGGGAGGGTGGCTTCGATCCCATGGATGAGATGAAGCAGTGTAAATCTGGTGGCAGTTTTGATTGTCGTGCGATAAGCCCATAATGTTGAAAACAACATATGATGCCAGTTGGTCTTATGTTTGTTGACCGTATGTTGTAGCATGGTTTTGAAGACTTTGTTGACAACCTTGACCTATCTGTTGGACTGAGGGTAGTATGGGGAGGAAAAATCATGGGAGAAGCCTTATTTTGAGGATAATTCTACAAAGATCTCATTCTCAAAGTGTTTATCGTAATCAGATACTAACTGTAGTGGAATTCTGAAATGGGTAATTACGTGGTTGAAGAAAAAATGTTTTTTTGTGTCAGTGGTCTTGTTGAAGGTAGGAATGGCTTCGACCACTTTGGTAAAGTAATCTACTACCACAACAATGTACTTGTGTCCATTACTGGATGGGGGATTGCAAGTCATGAATTCTATGCCCCATTTGGAGAAGGGGTCAGCGATGATGACTGGATGTAGAAGAGCAGGTGGCGCTCGTGCTTTGTTTGCATAGAGATGGCATTTTTCACATCGCTTGACAGTGTGGATGTAGTCATGAAGAAATGTGGGCCATAAGTATCCTTCTCGAATGATTTTTTGGGCAATGGAAATACCTGATAGTTGGCCACCGCAAGCGCTGCTATGGAAATCGTTCAAGACTATGTCTGCTTCGTCAATGGTGAAACATCAACGAAGTATAATGTCGACCCCGCGTTAGTAAAAGACGTCATCGATGAGGAGGTACCGAAGGGCCTAATGGAGAATGCGTCGACGATAATCTCAAGAGAGATGAGACCCAAACTTTTGTGTTCGAAGGTAGATGAAAAGGTCGCCATACCAGGGGTCATCCAAGGGGATGAAAAAGAGGTGTTTGTCGGGAAAATCTGTATTGATGGGTGAATCTTTAACGTCTGAGAGAAATGTCGTGATGAGTTCGATGAGAATGAGTGCTTTATTTATTTTGGTAGTTGAGAACTCTAGGTCGTATTCCTGAAGGATGAAGATCCATCGGGAAAATTTTCCATTAATATGTCATCGACTAAGAATGTACTACATGGGGTTAGATTCTACTACGACTTTGGTAACGCGAAGCAGGATATAGTGATGTAGTTTTTGCACTGCGAGGAAAAATGCAAGGGCTAGTTTCTCATCATGATTGTATTTCAAGGGTGGTCCTGAAATATTTTTACTAATGTAGTAAGTGACATTCTCTTTTCCATCATCCCCTAGTTGGATGAGGACTCTTGCTACTAAGACGCTTTAGGCTGATAAGTAGAGGATGTAATCACGATCATAATCTGGAGGACTAATAAAAGGAGCCTTGGATAGTGCCACTTTTAAATCATCAAAAGTGGTTTGATCATGTTTGTCCCATCGAAATGGGATATCATGATGCAGTAAGCGAAGGAAACTGTGCACACAAGTGGCGTAATCTGGGACAAAGCATCGTAAAAAAATTATTTTTCCTTGTAGGCTTTGCAGTTGGCGCAAATTCCTAGGTGGTGTAATTTCGATGATAGCTTGGACCTTGAGGGGGTCCACTGTGATCTTGTGTGGAGAGACTATGAACCAAAGAAGGAGTCTAACAGTGACGCAAAATACACACTTGAGGGGGTTCAAGCAGATATTGTACTAGCGACATCATGGAAAGAAAACTTGTAAGTCGTCTAAATGTTGAGTTTGTTTCTTGGATTGATCAGTGAGGTCATCCAAGTAAGTGAGGATGATGTGAGAAATATCATGGAGAACATAAGCCATGGCCCGTTGAAACATAGCACCTGCGTTTTTTATTCCAAAAGGAATGATACGATAAGAAAAAGTACCCCATGGGGTAGTAAAAGCAATTTTATACTGATCTATTGCATGGATTTGAATTCGATTATAGCCGGAGAACTCATTCATGAAGGGCAAGGCCTCATGGTCGGCAGAGTGATCGATAATTTGGTCGATGAAAGGGGTTGGGAAGTTGTCTTCGGGACAAGCATGGTTTAGATCGCGAAAGTCGGTGCAGACGCGAATAGTGCCCTGTTTTTTGTTAACAGGGACAAGGTTAGAAACCCATGAGGTATATGCAATGGGGTATATGAACCCTGCGGCACGTAACTTATTAATTTCGGCTTTGATAGCCACAACTTTGGATGGGTAGAGTGGGCATTTATTTTGACGGACTTGGGCAACATCTAGCCAAGTGTTGATGCAATGTTCGACTATAGAAGGATCGAATCTGGGCATCTTTTTATATGACCAGGAAAAAATATCTCGGTATTCTTGAAAGAGAGATTTGTAAGCTGTGAGTTCCTTAGGGGAGCATGCAACACCAATGGTGATTTCTTCTATGATTTCCGGTTTGATGGAAATGTCGATTTTGACAATGGGGGAGATATTGGCCATGTTTCCTTCTTCAAAAGCATATGGGGCAAGGATAGGGTTGTTGAACCAGTCTATATGCCCCGACGGAATAAAATCCTTGGTTTCGATTGCGCATATGGAGGCTTGTCTAGGAGGGTTAAAGGATTCTTGTGAGAGAAAAATTGCTCGGTGATGGAGCGCATTCCATGGGAAATCGGGGGTAGTGAGTTCCTCCAGGATATCTCCGTCGCAATGGAAAATGCTAGAATACAGGGGATCCAGGTAGGTAACATGGGTGACTGTCACAATTGGATTGTCCTCAAGTGGTAAATACGTAGAGGGGATATCTCAACCATGTTGCGATGGCTCACTTGACATAAAAGAAATGTCCAAACACTCTAGGGGATAAACTGTGGTAGGGTGTAATATTTCCTGTTGGAAATGAACCGGAGAGTTGGGAGGATTTGGGGGAATATCCTCAGATAGTCTATCTATGAAACATGGAGGGGTGGGCAATGAATCAGGTTCAGGGGAGTTTATGTTGGCAATATCTAGAGTGGGAAAGACCCTTGGTGAGGTGGTCGGATGTGGTTGAATAGGGTTTGAATGACGACCTCGATATGCCACAATCAAAGGACATCAGTACGTTAAATGAGCAAGTCAATCATAGAGAGCGTAAGGGAATCTCATCCATTCGAGGACTGAGGTAGAGACATAATGGATGTCAGTGACATGGGTACTCTAAAGTGGTGGTGGAGAGTGTTGGCGAGTTATTTGTTTGGTGTGTTGTTAGTGTTGTCATTGATGTCAACTAAGAATGGTGAGAAGGAAAGAAGGAATCATGACATAGAGGTTTGAAAGAAACTACATCATGGATGATATATCTATGGCGTGCTTTCATATCAGTGCATGGAAACAAATAGAAGTTAAAAAATTAGAGCGGGGGCCATCTCCAAAGTATCGAAACACGAAGTCTCGATGAGATCTGGACCATTGGATCTAGGAATGTCATGGGTCGTCGATCAGACAAGATCTGAAACGTGAAGTCGCAAAGTCCCGATTCGTGAAGGATGGATCTGGATCATTGCATTGAGGAAGTTCATGGACCCTTGATCTGGCATGACGAAGTTCAAAGTTCAGGAGTTTAGACATCATATAAAGGAGGAGAGCTAATTTCTGAGTTCGTGAAACACGAAGTTCCAAAGTGCTTGGCCCCTAGTCAAAACCAAGGTCACATCAGCGGAGAATAAGGGAAGGAGCTAGCATTTCTAGACAATACTTCGGAGATCGAGAGATGGGATATTCGAGATAACTCATAGCAGAATATCTGAAGCACGAAGTTTTGAAGCACCTTTTTTGATTGGTGAGTGGTCACAGTCAATGGTCATGTGGAGAGGAATGTTGTGCCCAGTGCTTATTCGCATGGGTAAAGTTCGTGAGGACCTGTGGATCAAAAATCCTCTACGTGTATAATCCAACGATGCAGATTAAATAGACAATCTGATCGAAGGGTTGCTCTTTCACTTTGTGATTTCTTGATCAGTTACGAATCAGTTATATGAATTGAATCATTGTTCTTGGGCGTTAGAGATTCGTAGTGTAATGGATTATGATAAAAAGTATAAAAGAAAAATGTTGTGATAGAGTGAAGTTAGATGTTTTTTCTCTGAAAAATGTGTTGAACCATGTGCAATGAAAATTACAGTATGAATAGAGTGAGAACAAATTCATAGATGAAGAAAAGAAGCAGGACGGAGCAGAAATGGTGAAAAGAATAGAATGTACAAGAACCTAAGAGCATGAGAAGAATAGAGAAAGAGAAAATGGAAAGAGACAGCAAGTGAAGCTAAGTATGAACAAAAATAAGTAGAGAATTATTGCAAAACAAAAAAGAGACAACAAGTGGAGCTAAGCATGAACATACAAAAGTAGATCAGAATTGCAGAAAAGAGAAGAAATGGTAAGCATTGACATATCTGTATTGTTTTAAGGTATTATTCAAGCAAAGATTTATAAACAGGGTGGTAGGGTGGTGCTAGGGAGGATTGTGGTCCTCTATTATTCAAGTTGGTGCTTGAATTCTGGGAGTTTTATCTTCCATCTAGTTGTGGCTAGAAAATAAGGAGGCAAGGTGGTGCTAGAGAAAACGAAGAGTTTTCTATGTGCAAGTTGGTTCTTTTACAAGTGGAAGTAGGTGCTTCCATCCAGTTGGTGTTGGAGATCATAAGAAGCAAATATGCTTCTTTCTAGTGGGTGCTAGAGAACCTGAAGGATTGGTGCTCTCTACAAGTTGCATCTTGTTAAAGAAGAGGTTGTAGCCTCATTTTGATTTGGTGCTCAAAGATAGATGATGTACAAAACATAAAATATGGCTTATCATTTTAAGAAGAAGAGGTTTTCTCCCTTTATGGGTTTCCTCATGAATATTTGTCTCTGTGTATATCATATGTGTGATTGATGTTTATTATCTCTGTTGTTCATGTCTTGCATAATCTTGATGATCACTTGGAGAAGATTTTTTAATAGCCATAAAATTGTTTAAGCACAGTAACAACTGATTCACCCCTCCCTCTCAGTTGTCTTAGTAATTTCAACAATTGGTATTAGAGCAGGTTCCTTTTATTTAAAGGTAGATCTGTAATCTTAAACATGACAAGTAATGAAGGGACTTCAACCAATAAACCTCCTCTGTTTGATGGAACAATTTTTCTTTCTGGAAAGTTAGAATGAGAACATACATTATGACCTTAGGTGCTGATGTTTGGGATGTAGTAGAGACTGGATATACAAAACCTATTGTGCTAGCTTTCAAATATGATAAGCTATAATTTAGCTTCAATTCAAAGGAAATGAATGTTATCTTGAGTGGGCTTGTTGAAGCTGAATTTGTAAAGGTGATGCATCTTGAATCTGCCAAAGAGATGTAGGATAAAATTATTAGTCGTTATGAAGGAAATGAGAATGTAAAAGGTGCCAAACTTCAGACATATAGATTGAAATTTGAACAACTAAAGATGAATGAGGATGAAATAGTTAGTAAATATTTTTTAAGAATTGAGGAGCTTGTGAATTCCATGAAGGGTCTTGGTGAGAGTATTGAAGACACACTTTTAGTTCAGAAGATTTTAAGATCTCTTCCTGATAGATTTTATCCAAAAGTTTCTGCAATAGAATAATGGAATGATCTTAAAATTTTGCATATTGATCAACTCCTATGAACTCTGACTGCTTATGAAATGAGGATTAGCAAAGATAAATCCATCACTAGAGAAGCATCTTTTAAAGCAGACAAGAATATTGATTCGGAATTAGATGATATTTAGGCAAAATTTGTGAGAAGGTTAAAGAAAGGATCAGGAAAATACCAAGGCAAGCTTCCATTTAAATGTTTCAACTATGGTAAGATAGGTCATTTTTCATCTAAGTGTCCTCACAAGAAAAAATACCTGAACTTTGATGATGAAAAGCAATACAAATTTAAGAAATATAGTAAAAGGAAAAGTTTGTGTGCAAATAATGATGACTCCTCAGAAGACATAGATAGAAATTCATCTTGTGAAGATAAAGTGAATTATTTTATGCTTATGGCCATAGGAGACATTGATGATGAATACACAAGAGGTAACATGAATGATGAAGAAGTTGTGGTTGATATGGAAGGTGAACTAATCAGTGCTTTAGAAGAGATTGACAGACTCGGACTTAAGAAAAGAAAACAAAAATAGTTGTTGATGCAGTTTGAAAAGAATGGTAAAGAACAAAGTGAAGAATTTGTTTTGTTAAAAGTAAAATTAGAAGAAGCAAAGAAAATAGAAGAAATTCTAAAACAACAATTAGCATAGAAGAAGGTGATATGTGAAGATCTGGAAGAAGAAGAAGTGAAAACTGGAAAAGAGTTGGAGAAGTTTCAAGCCTTGTATCACCAAAATCTGTCAAGTATCAAATCCTCAGAAGAAATGAATAACATCCTAAGTAAACAAAGATCTCCATTGATAAAAAATGGTCTAGGTTTGAAAATGGTTCAAGTAGCAGTCATTCAGAAAAGAAAGAATCTACTAAGATGATCAAATTTCAAGTCAGCAGACAATCAGATCATGATCATACTCTGCAAACAAAAGTTAATAAAGATGAGTTGAATTCTAAAGAGGAACAAAGCCAACAAAATATAAAGCGATCGATTTCAAGAGGAAGGTCAATTTTCAGGTATCAAAACTTTTTTTATGGTTAATGTTATTATTGTTCTAAATTTGGTCATAAAGTTGCAAATTATGGAGTCAAGATTAGAAGTATGCAACGAAGGAGGTCACAGAATGAACAACAGTTGCAACATAGAACTAAACAGTCAGTGAGTATACAACATCGTAACAATTATTTTGATCCATTGTATAATGAGCCTAAATGTCACATTTGTCATAATTTTGGCCACAAAGCCTTAGATTGTCATTTGAAGAATTACAAAGTTGATCCAAGAATAAATTCCTCAGTTGAAAATGTCAAAATATGGAAAGAGAAAGAAAGTAATAAATGTGGGCTAGTACTTTCTGCTCAAAGACAAAAGGATCCTTGGTATATTGACAGTGGATGTTTCAAACATATGACTAGAGAAAAAAGTAATTTTATGTCTCTAAGTGAAAGAAAATCAGGGAATGTAACTTTTGGAAATGATGCAGCAGGAAAAATCAAAGTGACGCAACCCGCTCTCCTTGGAGCGCAATCGCTCTCACAGGAACTTCTTCTACACTAGCCCGAAGAGCTAAAGTACTCTTCAAAATCCATGATTGGGACTTTTTCCGCACCCACAGGATGCCCTCTCATTGACCTCCCTTAATGGTTGGGAAATCGAAAATCGCGGTTTCGCGATTCCTATGTCCGCGTGCTCCTTACTTCACGATTCCCCGAAATCCAATGTGAGTTAGCGTTGACTTTTCCTCTGCTATCGGAATTCTCCTTATTGGGAAATTTCTCCTCGCGATGTCACCGGATTGAAACTCCAATCTCTGAATCCCGATACGTCGATTCTCCGATGCACGTGTAGATTTGACTCCTCCACCTTCTATCCGTCTATCGGGATTTCGGAGCTCGCGGGATCGCGAGTCCTGATGTCGATGAACTCGGGACTTACCTTTTCCCGATCCCTGATACGATGCCACCTGTACTCCACTAGCTCCCGTGGTCCCACACTGCCATGTCACTATCGGGATATCGCAGATCGCGAATTCAACATGTGAGTGTTCCCAACCATCAAGAACCTCGATTCTCCGAACCCCGATTCTTTGGGATTTCTTAACACGCGTCCCCCATGATCAATGGTTCTGATCTTATCGGGATATCGCAGATTTCAATATCGCCACTCCCGTTATACCAACTTAGTTCTCTAACTCGCGATATGCCGATATGCGATGTCACGTGTGACCTGACGGCCCCTAAGACTCCAGATCGATGGTTATATTTCCTCCTGAGCTTTGAACCTTTACCACCATGTGCACAAACCTATAACTTTCCCTGCAAGCCTTCCAAGCACGACTTGTCTATACTGTTCCTCGACGGACTCGAAGACCTATTCCTCCTGATCTTCCTTACGGCTCCTGGGTCCTTCGAAAGAATTCTTTGCACGCACTCCTTACGGCAAATCTTCGACAACATCCAAGTGTTGAAGCTTTGACTCTGCGCACCCCTACAGCAGCAGTCTCAATTCCTTTTACTCAGAATCACAACTCTGAGTCTTCGTCTAGCCTGTGCACACCTTGCACGGCTCCGGTGCCAAATCTGCACTTCTTAGATGAATGAGGACAAAAGCTTTCTCTGATTGAACCCTGCAGTCACGCACTCCTTGCAGACAAATTGAACTGCACTCCTTGCAGGAATTCTTTGGATCACTTAGAGAAACAATCGAAACTCATTCACTCATTCTCTCAGACTGCAGTTTCAAAACATGAAATCCCATGCACATCATACACAAAGAAAATGCATAACCAGAAAACAGACATTCATAAGCATAACTTCAACACACAGAGAATAGACACATAACCATGGTTTTGAATCGAATCTTTCTTCTATTAATTCAATATATGTACATGGATGTTCTCTACACAGTTCTCTGCTTGCTCTTTTGCTTTCCTGTTTCAATAATAATATTGCAATGTACAAAGGAGGGTGTCTATATCCCGTTTCCCTCTTGGATTCTAAAACTATCAAATCTACAATTAAATTCCTATCTACCAGCATTAACTAAAATAAATGCCTCATCTACCTAAGGACGAGAGCTATCCGCTCAAGGTCCATTTACAATATACAAAGTGTGCTTCATTAACTCTTCACATTAATGTTTGGCGCAACCATATCAAGGTGAAATTCAAAAAAAGAAATCCGTTGGCTTGTCCCGCTGGCTTGTCCAGTTGTCTTCCACTTGATGTGTTGGCTCGCTTGATTGTGCTGGCGATGCTCCTGCATCATACTCCCTGGCTTGAAAAATTTCATGGGCTCCTGTCCATGAGTTCCTGCACGTATTTTCCATGCTTTTGAATGACCATTTCATTCTCCCAATTGGCATATTCCACTGGGTGATTCTTCCATTTGACCATATACTCAAAATACTACTTTCGCCTGGTCTTTCTGCTGACTCGCTTGTCCAGTATGCATTCCATCTGCGGCTTTTTTGCTACTGGTAATTGTTTCATCCACTGGATCACCGGTTCCTCAGTTCCAGCCTCTGCTTCTCCAGCCTTGTATGGGTATAAATCCGAAACATTGAATATCGGAGATATCCCGATGCCATCTGGAAACTCAATTTCATAAGCGTTCTCTCCAAATTTCTTCAGGACTCTGCAAGGTTCGATTTTCTTCATTTTCAGTTTGTTGTATGTTCCTCTTGGGAACCTCTCTTTCCTCAAATGTTCTAGAACAAGATCGCCAACTTCGAACTGAAGTTGTCTCCGATGCTGATCTGCTATGCGCTTATACTCCTGATTTGATTCTATCAGTCGCTGCTTCACCTTACTGTGAAGTTCTTTCATTGCCTCAACAAATTCCTCTGCACTAGCGTTGTTAGTAGCAGTCTGTTCTGACTCCCTGAGTTCAGAAACTCCCCTCATTTGTGTCCCATACATAATATGGAATGGTCTTTTCCCTGTACTCTGATTCACTGAATCGTTGTATGCAAATTCTGCCTATGGCAATACGTTATCCCAGCTGTTATGGTGCTCTGTCACCAAGCTTCTCAGCAAGTCTCCCAAACTTCTGTTTATCACCTCTGTTGTCCATCCGTCTGCGGATGGTAAGTTGAACTAAACGCCAACTTAGTTCCTAGCTTCTTCCATAGCGTCCTTCAGAAATGTCCAATGAATTTGGTATCCCTGTCCGAAACAATACTTTTCGGCAATCCATGGAGTCTAACAATCTCTTTGAAAAACAGATTTGCGATGTGTGTCGCATCGCTGGTCTTTTGGCATGGGATGAAATGCGCCATCTTCGAAAACCTGTCCACCACCACAAACATGGAATCAACACCTCTCTGCATCCTTGGAAAACCCAATACGAAATCCATGCTAATTGCCTCCCATGGTCTCTCTGGTATGGGCAATGGCTGATAAAGACCTGCATTTTGTTTCCTCCCCTTTGAATGCTGACAAATTCGACACCTGTCAACAAACCTCTTGACATCTGCTCGCATGCCTGGCCAAAAATACGATTCGTTTAGCTTTGCGAATGTTTTATCGTGGCCAAAATGTCCTGCTAAGCCTCCACTGTTCTTTTCTTTCATCAAGTTCTCCCTCATGGAGCAATTCGGAATACATAGTTGATTGCCTCTGAATAGTAATCCCTCCTGGATCATATAATCTATCCAAGGACTCCTATCTCTGAGAACTGGATTCTCAGCTACTTCATATGCTTCTTTGAAATCTGCATCCCCTGCATACATGTCTTTCAGATTTTCAAAACCCAATGTTTTGACTCTGAATTCCTGCAGCAACAAACATTTCCTACTCAAAGCATCAGCCACTTTGTTAGCAGTTCCTGAAATGTGTTTGATTACAAATGTAAAGTTCTGCATGTACTCTACCCATTTTGCATGCTTCTGGTTCAACTTCTCCTGTTGACTCACAAATTGCAATGCATGATTATCGTTGTATAATACAAATTCCTTGGGTATCAAGTAATGCCTCCACTTCTTCAATGCCTGTATGATAGCATAAAATTCTTTGTCATACGTGGAGTATTTCAGCTTTTCTTCATCCATCTTCTCATTGAAATATGCAACTGGTATGTCCTCCTGACTCAAGACCGCTCCTATGGCATATCCGCTTGCATCACATTTCACCTAAAATGTCTTCAGAAAGTCTGGCAACACCAGAATTGGTTGCTCTGTGATCTTTCGCTTCAACAGATTGAATCTCTTCTCAACCTCTGTTGTCCAATGAAACGTATTATGCCGCTTCTTCACCGTATCCATCATCGTTGTGCTAATTCCACTGAAATTCCTAATGAAATTTCGGTAGAAACTATCCAAACCATGGAAACTTCTAACCTCGAAAATATTTCTCGGTGATGGCCAATTTTTTATCACTTCCACCTTACTTGGATCCATTTTCAACTCATTTGTCGATATGACAAAACCCAAATAAATGAGCTTTATCTTCATAAATGAGGACTTCTTCATGTTGATCAACAGCTTCTCCTGCTGTAGCTTCCTCATCACTATAGCCAAATGCTTCAAGTGTTCTACCTTCGTCTTACTGAAGATCAATATATCATCCAGGTATACAACAAAAAATTTCCCGATGAATTCCCTCAGGACTTCATTCATCAGCCTCATAAAGGTGCTCGGTGCGTTTGTCAAACCAAACGGCATAACCAACCATTCATACAATCCTTCGTTTGTCTTGAATGTTGTCTTCCATTCATCACCTTCCCTCATGCGAATCTGGTGATATCCTCTCTTGATATCAATCTTCGAAAAATAATTTTCCCCACTCAGGCAATCCATCAGATCATCCATTCTCGGCAGTGGAAATCTGTACCTAATGGTTATCTTGTTTATCGCTCTTGAATCAGTGCACATCCTCTAGCCTCTGTCTTTCTTCGGACTGAGCACTGTTGGAACAACACATGGACTCAAGCTTTCCCTGACTAATCCTTTATCCAACAAATCCTGGGCCTGGTTCTTTACCTCCTCATTTTCCTGCGGCATCAATCTGTACACGAATTTATTCGGTAAACTAGCCCCTGGTATGAGGTCAATATGATGACTCACACTTCTCATCGGTGGCAACGAATGAGGTAATTCGTCCACTATGATATCAGCGAACTCTCCCAACAGTTCCTGAATCTCATCTGGTAAGTCATCCACTCTTTTGCTAGTCAGAATAATCCTCAGCTTTCTGACAACAAAGAATTGTGGATCTTCTTTCTTCTCCATCTCTGTGAGAAGCTCCTTCCCACTCATGAGAAGTATTGTGTTGCTTACTTCCAGCTTCACCACCTTGTCCTTTATCAGAAGCAATCTATGTGTACTCCCATCCTTCTCCAGGGTATACGTGTTCATTATCCCATCATGAACCACATTTCTATCATATTGCCATGGTCTACCCAGCAATAAATGACATACATCCATGGGAATAACATCACACAAGATTTTATCATTATACCCACCTATTTTGAATTCAACTAAACATTGTTTAGTGACACTCACCTGATGTCCCTTCTACAGCCATGAAACTTTATATGGACTCGGGTGATCAGTTGTCTCCAGTTCTAACTTTTCCACCATCTCGGTTGAAATGAGATTGTATGTGCTTCCGCTGTCCACAATAACCTTGCACTTCCATCCCTTGGTCTTGCAAGTTGTCCTGAACAGTCGGCTCCTTTGAGCTGTGTCCTCCACCTCCTTCTCGAGTGTTAAGAGAACTTTATGCATTCCAAGTGATCTTTTGCTTTCTGCATCTTCAGACTCAGCATCACGCCTCTGAGCTTCTACAATGTGAGCTTCTTCACTTTCCTTCTTCTTCTCTGGACAGTTGTAATAATTGTGACCATTCTTCCCACATGTGAAACATGTGATTACTCCACCTCGGCCTCTTCCTCTACCTCTGGTTTGAGGAAAAGTATTTGCGTCAGCATAATCTCCTCGCTGATCATTTTGCTTCCCTCTCTGCTCAACATGTGGCTGTCCTCGTTGTGAGGTTCCACCTCTCTCAACCTTACCCTGAGGTTTCTTCCATTCCTCCTTGGGCTTCTGATATTTATCTTGGGCAACCGCTTTGCCTCTGGGTTGACTCCTACCTCGCCCTCGTTGACCTTGTTTTCGGCTCAGCTTTTCTTCGGCTTTCAGAGCCATCTGGTAAGCATCCTCCACCTTCCTGATGGTAACCATTATTAACTCATCCTGAATGTCGTATCTCAGACCATTCAGATATCTGGCGACTTTCTCATCATCGCTCTCCTGATCACCTGCTCTGATGTTCAGTCGATAGAATTCCTCAGTGTATTCCTTCACCGTCATCAACTTTTGTCTCAGGATCTGCATTCGCCTGAACAGTGTGATCTGATAATCCCTTGGGATTAATTTTTCCTTCATCTTAGCAATCATTTGATCCCATCTTTTGATCTTTTGTTTTCCTTTGGAACGTCTATCAGCTTGTAGCTTGTCCCACCATAATGCTGCTTGTCCCTTCAATCGGGTGACAGCATGTCTGACTTTCTTGTCCTCTTCGATCTCCTCATAATCGAAGTAGGTGTCAAGAGCTCGAATCCAGTCCAATAGCTCTTCTGCATTCAGATTCCCCTCGTAGACTGGAATGTCCATTTTTGTCTTTGAACTCATCCTGGCGATAGCTTTTATCAACCGCTCGGTTGATGCATCCTCTGTTGTGACCTCTTCTTCATGTCCAGCTTCCTCTTCAACTTCAGAATCGCTAAGATCCCCTGCACCAACTCCGCGTCTCTGAGCTGTCTCCATCTCCTCAAGCCTTACTCAGAGATCTCGCATATGCCTTTCCATCTCTGGATTTTCTGTCGGCCTACCTCTTCTTCTCACCTCCCTATCTTCCGGGTCAGGTGACTGTCTCTCCCTTCTGGGTGGCATGGCGAATTCCTGTTCCTCTTTGTTTCATAAAACAAAGAGTCTTCCCACTCTGATACCACTCTGATGCAACCCGCTCTCCTCGAAGCGCGATCGCTCTCACAGGATCTTTTTATACACTGGCCCGAAGAGCTAAAGTACTCTTCAAAATCCCTGATCGGGACTTTTTCCGCACCCACAGGATGCCCTCTCACTGACCTCCCTTAATGGTCAGGAAATCAAAAATCGTGGTTTCGCGATTCTTGTGTCCGCATGCTCCTTACTTCACGATTCCCCGAAATCCGATGTGAGTCAGCGTTGACTTTTCCTCTGCTATCGAAATTCTCCCTATCGGGAAATCGCTCCTCGCAATGTCACCAGATTGAAACTCCAATCTTCGAATCTCAATACGTCGATTCTCCGATGCATGTGTAGATTTGACTCCTCCACCTTCTATCCGTCTATCGGGATTTCAGAGCTCGCGGGATCAGGAGTCCTGATGTCGATGGACTCGGGACTTACCTTTTCTCGATCCCCAATATGATGCCACCTATACTCCACTATCTCCCGTGGTCCCACACTGCCACATCACTATCGAGATATCGCAGATCGTGAATCCAACATGCGAGTGTTCCGAGCCGTCGAGAACCCCGATTCTACGAACCCCGATTCTTTGGGATTTCTTGACACGCGTCCCCCACGATCAACAGTTATGATCCTATCGGGATATCGTAGATCGCAATATCACCACTCCCATTATACCAACTTAGTGCTCCAACTCGTGATACGTCGATATGCGATGTCACGTGTGACCTGACGGCCCCTAAGACTCCAGATCGACGGTTCTATTTCCTCCTGAGCTTTGAACCTTTACCACCCTATGAACAAACTTGTAACTTTCCCTGCAAGCCTTCCAAGCATGACTTGTCTATATCATTCCTCGATGGACCCAAAGACCTATTCCTCCTGAGCTTCCTTACGGCTCCTGGGTCCTTCGAAATAATTCTTTGCACGCACTCCTTGCAACAAATCTTCGACAACATCCAAGTGTTGAAGCTTTGACTCTGCGCACCCCTACAGCAGCAGTCTCAATTCCTTTTACTCAGAATCACAACTCTGAGTCTTCGTCTAGCCTGCGCACTCCTTGCACGGCTCTAGTGCCAAATCTGCACTTCTGAGATGAATGAGGACAAAAGCTTTCTCCGATTGAACCCTGCAGTCACGCACTCCTTGCGGACAAATTCAACTGCACTCCTTGCAGGAATTCTCTGGCTCACTTAGGGAAACAATCGAACTCATTCACTCATTCTCTCAGACTGTATCTTCAAAACATGAAATCCTATGCACATAATACACAAATCAAATGCATAACCAGGAAACAAACATTCATAAGCATAACTTCAACACACAGAGAATAGACACATAACCATGGTTTTGAATCAAAGCTTTCTTCTATCAATTCAATATCTGTACATGGATGTTCTCTACACAGTTCTCTGCTTGCTCTTCTGCTCTCCTATTTCAATAATAATATGACAATGTACAAAGGAGGGTGTCTATATCCCGTTTCCCTCTTGGATTCTAAAATTATCAAATCTACAATTAAATTCCTATCTACCAGCATTAACTAAAATGAATGCCTCATCTACCTAAGAACGAGAGCTATCTGCTCAAGGTCCATTTACAATATACAAAGTGCGCTTCATTAAATCTTCACATTAATGTTTGGCACAACCATATCAAGGTGAAATTCAAAAAAAGAAATCCGCTGGCTTGTCCAGCTGTCTTCCGCTTGATGTGCTAACTCGCTTGATTGTGCTGGCGATGCTCCTGCATCACAAAGGCAAAGGAATGGTAAGTCTAAGTAATGAAAAAGGGAAATCTCAATATGTGTTATTTGTAGATGGTCTGAAACATAATCTTCTTAGTGTCAGTCAATTTTGTGACAGAGTATGTAAAGTTGTTTTCACTTCTAAAGATTGTAGAATACAATCTGTGAATTCAGGACAGTTGATTGCAAAAGGAATAAGAACATAAAACAATCTCTCTGTTTTGAAAGAAGAAAAAGAAGAATGTCACTTAAGTAAGTATGATGAAAGTTGGCTATGGCATAGGAGACTTGGACACCTAAATTTTGATCATCTAATCAAACTTAGAAACAGTGGGGCAGTAAAAGATCTTCCAAAGATATCAAATCCATATGATTCTATATGTAAACCTTGCCAAATAGGAAATCTTACTTGGAAACAGTTTAAATCTAAGAACTTTTCATCAACAGAAAAACCTCTTCAGTTAGTACATATGGATTTATGTGGACCATCAAGGAAGGAAGGTACATGAAAAGAAAAAAAATTCATGTTGATTATTGATGATTATTCTAGACTCACGTGGGATGCCTTTCTGAAAGAAAAATCTGAATCATTTGAAAAATTCAAAGTGTTTAAGGCTCTGACTGAGACTCAAATAGAAAAAAGATTGAATGCGGTAAGTTCTGATAGAGGAGGAGACTTTAGTTCAAGGGACTTCAAAGCATTTTCTGATAAACATGTGATCAAAAGAGAGTATACTATTCCAAGGAATCCATAGAAAAATGGAGTAGTTGAGAGGCAGAATAGATCAGTTCAGCAGATGGCAAGATCAATGATGAATGAAAGGAATATTGATCAGACATATTGGGTAGAAGCAATTCATACAAATGTACATATTCTTAACAAATCTCATCTCAGGCCACAAAGTGACAAGACTCCTTATGAACTATGGTTTGGAAGACCTGCTTCAATCAAGAATTTTAAATTCTTTGGGAGTAAGTGTTATATCAAGAATAATGATTAATATATTGGCAAATATGATGACAGGGCTGATGAAGGTATCTTCCTAGGGTATGCTACAAACAGTAAAGGATACAGATGCTATAATAAAAGGCTTCATAAATTTGTTGATTGTATTGACATAAAAGTTGATGAAGAAATCCCGGTACGAGATGTAAGCAGTGTTGAATCAACAACAGAGGATATAGTTGAAGTTGAAGATGAACATGTCCAAGAATCAGAAAGAGAATACTCTGAGTCATATAAAGATACAAATACTCAAACAAACTCAAATCAGTAGACAGAAACAAAACCACCTCTCAGAATTGTTAGAAAGAATCATCCTGGAAAACAAATAATTGGTGATATGAGGAAAGGAGTTCAGATAAGAAGGCAACTGATTAAAGACTCAGAACAATCTCATATTGATTTCCTATCTATGATTGAACCCAAACATTTTGATGAATCCAGCAAGCATGACAATTGGATTAGAGCTATGAATGAAGTGATTGATTAGATTGAGAAGAACAATACTTTGGAGTTTGTTCCTAGACCTACAGATAAGAATGTAATAGGCTCCAAATGGGTGTTTAAGAATAAAATGAATGAACAAGGACAAATTGTTAGGAATAAAGCCAAATTGGTATGTAAGGGGTATTCACAATTTGAAGGACAAGATTTTGATGAAACCTTTGCACCAGTGGCAAGATTAGAAGCCATCAGAATGTTGCTTGCCTATGCATGTCATAAGAACTTTAAATTATATCAGATGGATGTTAAGTCAACATTTCTTAATGGAGACCTAGAAGAAGAAGTATATATGGAAAAACCTGAAGGATTTTCATTGGTTGATAATCATGACTATGTTTGCAAGTTGAAAAGGCATTATATGGACTGAAACGGGCACCATGAGCTTGGTATTATAGACTGAACAAATTTTTACAGGAAAAAGGGTTCAAGAAAGGTATTGTTGACAGTAATCTATACATTAAGTCTGAAGGTGATGATTTATTAGTTGCTTTGGTTTATGTAGATGACATTGTTTTTGGATCTACTAATGACCCTTATGTTCAGTGGTTTTCTAATTATATGCAAACTAAGTTTGAGATGTCCATGATAGGAGAACTGTCATATTTTCTTGGTTTTCAAATCAATCAGAGTTTTGCAGGGTTATTTATCTCTCAAGAAAAGTATTTGAAAGAGATGTTGAAGAAGTTTAAGATGAAAGGCTCCTCTCCTATTAGTACACCTATGGTGGTTGGTTGCAAGCTTAGTAAAGATGATATTTCACCTGATGTTGATCAAAGAACATATCAATCAATGATAGGCAATCTTCTGTACATCACAGCATCCCATCCTGATATAATGAAAGTTGTTGGAATGGTAGGTCATTATCATTCTGCTCCTAAACAAAGTCATTTAGCAGTTGTCAAGAGGACATTCAAATGTTTGAAGGGTACAGTGACTTATGGTCTTTGGTATCCTAGAAATAAGATTTTTCAATTAACTGCATATTCAGATGTTGATTGGGAAAATTGTTTGGATGAGAGAAAGAGCATTAGTGGAGGTGCATTCTTCTTAGGTGATTCGTTAGTAGCATGGCTTAGTAAGAAGCAGGGATCTATTTCATTATCAACTATAGAGGTAGAGTACATTGTTGTTGCTACTTGTTGCACTCAGATTCTATGGATGATACAAACTCTTGCAGATTTGAAGGTAATTTATACTGATCCAATTCCACTTCACTGTGAGAACACTAGTGCCATTAGTGTCTCCAAGAATCTTGTTCTTCATTCAAAAACTAAACATATACCAATAAAATATCATTTTCTCAAAGAGAAAAGAGCAGTTTACAAACAAATTTGTTAAGTTGAATTATATTCCTTCCATGGAGCAGATAGATGATATATTTACTAAACCATTAGAAAAGACACTATTTGAATAGCTTCTTCAAAAGTTGGGGGTGAT
Source organism: Picea glauca (assembly GCA_000966675.3). Classification (NCBI taxonomy): domain Eukaryota; kingdom Viridiplantae; phylum Streptophyta; class Pinopsida; order Pinales; family Pinaceae; genus Picea; species Picea glauca. The sequence continues at coordinate 286,825 of JZKD02S2249472.1, read as the reverse complement.
ATCTTCTTTCATCTAATATGTTCACCTTGTCAGGGGGAGTACTTATTGATTATCTGTTGTATTTTTGGTGAATATTTTTCTTGTTTTTCCATTCATATTTGAAGGGGGAGAGTGTTTCCTTTGTCATCGATGTCAAAGGGGGAGAAAGATATTGTTGTGAAAATGTCAAATTTGCAAAATGCAGAAAGTTCCCATCAATGTCCAAGGGGGAGATTCTTGGCGAGTTCTTTGTTTGGTGTGTTGTTAGTGTTGTCATTGATGTCAACTGAGAATGGTGAGAAGGAAAGAAGGAATCACGAGACAAAGGTTTGAAAGAAACTACATCGTGGATGATAAATATATGGCGCACATTCATATCGGTGCATGAAAACAAACAGAAGTTAACAAAAGAGAGCAAGGGCCATCTCCAAAGTACCAAACACAATCCATATCCAAAGTATTGAAACGAAAAGTCCTAATGAGATATGGACCATTGGATCGAGGAATGTCATGGGTTGTCGATCAAACAAGAACCGAAACGTGAAGTCGCAAAGTCCTGATTCGCAAAGGAGAGATCTGGACCATAGGATCAAGGAAGGTCGTGGACCGTTGATCTGGCATGACAAAGTTTGGAGTTTGGGAGTTCAGACATCAGAGAAAGGAGGAGAGATAATTTGCGAGTTCACGAAACGCAAAGTCCCAAAGTGCTTGGCCCCAAGTCACAACCAAGGTCACATCAGCAGAGAATAAACGAAGGCGATAGCATTACTAGGCTCTACTTCGGAGATCAGGAGTTGGAAAATTAAGGATAACTCACAGCAGAATATCTGAAGCGTGACGTTTCAAAGAACCTTTTTTTATTGGCGAGTGATCATAGCTAGTGGTCATGTGACACACCCATGACGGGGCATAAAAATAAAATAAAAAATACTCAATTAGTCGAATCCTCCATCCATGGTCTCTAATCCTGGGCAATGGACCTTCAAAATTCCTAAGCTGAAGCAGCTCTTTGGTTCCCTACTGGAATCTATAAGAATTCAAACCACGGTTCTTTGAGAGACTTCACCCATGCGAACTAGCACCAGGCACAAGCCCCCTCCACGTGACCACTACCCGTGACCACAAGCCTAACTAAAAGGCACATCATAAAATCATGTATTGGGTCCTTGCGTATGAGTCACCTAGACTCTCCCAATCTTCGATCTCCTGACAAGGACCTAATACTTGCTAGCTCATCCTTCTTATGACCATCAGTTGTGACCCAAGGCTCAATCTCAAGCGCTTATAAAGACTTCGTGTTTCACAAAGTTGGAGGGTCACTCACCTCCCTTCTCCCGATATCGGAAATGTCAATATATCCTCACCACATATCAATGGTCCCAATTCTTCCATGATCTGACGATCCATATTGCGTCAAGATTTCACGTATCGAAACTCCTGATATGATTCACCTTCGTTCTCCCGACTCCCGAAATACCGATTTCCCGATCGGAGAATCCTCTAGGTGCTAGCTCCTCCCGCTAGTATCCTTTGATTGAGACGTTGGGAAATCACCTAGGGCCCAACTACCAAGCACTTCGGGACTTCGTGTTTCACATCTCTCGAGGGCAGTTCACTTCTCCTATCTGAAGTCCAATATGTGAAATCCCTCCAAGACCCAATCTACGGTCCACACTCTCCCTTTGATCAACGGTTGCGATCAAATCGGGAGTTAGCATCTTGGGTATTTGGATGTGAATCCACCCTGACTCTTCTGATCCTTGATATTTCGATAGAGTCATATAAATGGTCCATGGTCTTCCGTGATCCAATGGTCCTGATCTCCTCTCTTGCGAATCAGGATTTTGCGTTTCACGAATTTGGAGGTTGGCTTTCCTCTATTTCCCCAATTCTCGATTTCTCGATATCCACTTTTCAGATGAATGGTCTAGATCCCTCCTTCGATTAATGACTGTGATCCTTTAATGAACTAGGAATTCATGAGTTCTCTCTCTTGTGCAACTCCAAAAAGGTTAAATCTCGTGCACTTTCCCCTAGATCCAACGATTGTTGGTCCACGCTCTCAAATCTAACCGCTGAGATCTGATCTCCTCTACACTTGTTCCTCGTCGTCTAGAATCTGATCTAACAATCCTGGTGGATCCTATAGATCCTGGGATCTAGGGCCCAAATCACATCGTGATTTTGGATTTCATATTTTTAGTCGCACCAACGTGCAATTCTTCCGTCGCATGAACTCTGAACTCACTGATCCAATGGTTGAGGTGGGTCACGATAGATCCTTATATCTACGGCCCAGATCACAACACAAACTTGGGTTTCGGAATTCAAAGGAACCATCCCTTTCATGATTATTATCAACATTCATCGGACATATGAAGGTTGAAGAAACTGAGGCACTAACGCCTACATTCCTTCCTCAAATCTAATGGTTGTGATAGACCTCGGATATTCCTTAATGGATCTCGCCCATTCAACTTCCAAACAAAAGGATACTCCCTTTCGATACTTGAATTCCTCACTATCCCTCCTGAGCTTTGTCAGTTATGAAGGATTTAATAGCATTACACTCTTTCTCCTGGACTTAACACATAGAAGGATATTCGGAACAACTATTTCGCTCCTTCATCAAGTCTAGGACTTATGTGGCTCTGTGTTTCGGCTTACCTCAGAGAAATCTTGTGCATATCTGCACTACCTCTCCTGAGCTTAATAGACTCTGTCCTCACAGGGTTTGTTGGATTCACCCTCCACATTCAGGGAAATACTCACTCGAATCTAGGACGGTGATGAAATTCCCTAGGGAAAGCGTCTTTGAGTGATTAAACTAGGGCACATGGAAATCCAGGTAGAATTATAGGCTCTCAAGGAAACAAATGCATATTCATAAATTAATCATTTAATACAAAGAAAGAAACCATATAGACATGTAAATACTCGCCTGCATCCATTATTTTCAATTCAAAAAAACATAACGCAAGAAAACCTTATCAAAACCATAGAGTGTGATGTGACTACTGAAAGGGTTGCTCGTTTCCACCCAACCATAGGCTCAGTCACTCCCAATGGATTTATCACTGGCCACCCCCGAGATTAAGCCATGATATTTTGAGATTCAATCTCTTACTTCCAGCTCAACGGAAGTTAGGGACGAAGGTTACTCCCCTTCTCCCAATACAGAAAATAGATCATGGAAAAGGTTACTCTCCTTCTCCTGGTTCAATCTCTAATTTATGTGATCAGAACTCATTGTTACTCCTTCATTCCTTCCTCGGACCCGAGATTTTCCTCTCTCATCTCTTCATTTTTTTCCCCGCAGGTCTCCCTCTTTCCACCATGCTTCCTTTCTTGCCTCCCTCGGCAAGATTGTGTGTGTCTCGAATCCCCCAATCCATGGTTAGGTCCAGAAGCCTTACTGATGGGAAGTCTTCCCCATCCCTCATTAACTCTTGAGGAGGCCTTCCCACCTACTAGCCTGATGGGAATTCATTCCTGGTCAGAGGTTTGTTCTGATCTGAGCAAATTAATTCCAGCATGGTACTGGTTCAGTGGCGGTTAACACAGCCATTCATGGTCCCCTCCACCACCTTTCACAACATTTTGTGGTCTCTCTCTTAGCACATCCCCTTTTTTAGCAATCATGCAACATGTAACCATTTTCTATTAAAATAATCATAATTTACATTCGTCGACCTTCTACACAAGGTCCATCAAATCAAACATTCACACTTTTAAGTTTTTCATAGTTCCTCATCCCATATAGTTATATTTACAGACTGGGGGGGAAAGGGTGTTACAATTCCCTCCCCCTTAAAGAAATCATCGTCATCTATGTTCTATCTATCAACATGATATGTATGTACAGAAGGAAACAAAATTGGATATGCATGTCTCATGGCATCTTCCATTTCCCATGTAACCTCATCTGGGCCAAAGTGTTTCCATTTCACCTTGACCTGTGAAATGGTTTGGTTCCTGAGTGAGGTTTCCTTCCTGTCTAATATTCATTGGGGTTCTGGCAGGAATTCTCCCTCCATCTCCACCAAGATCACAAACCAATCAATTATATGATTAGCATCATGTACATATTTCTTCAATAATGAAACATGAAAAACATTATGTGCCTTTACAGTAGGAGGAATTGATAGCATATAGGCTACAGGTCCCACTCTATCTAAGACTTCAAAGGGTCCACCATACCAAGGTGCCAACTTGGCATAGGCTCCCATTCTTAGGGAACTCTTCCTAGTTCTAACTCTAAGATAGACATGGTCTCCGATCTTGAACTCTCTGGGAGTTCTATTTCTGTCGCCGTAACTTTTCTGTCTATCATGAGCAATCTTCAAATTTTGTCTTATCTAAACCACTTATTTTTCCATTTCTTTCAGCATGTCAAGTCCGATTGTAATTATGTCCACTGGATTTCTCCAGCTGATTGGAATCTTTCACTATCTACCATAGAGTACTTCAAGAGGGCTCATATTCAAGGATTCTTGATAACCGTTTTTGTAAGCAAACTCTACCAATGGTAGGTAGTCTTCCCACTTCTTAGGCTGATGCATTGCATAGATCCTTATCATGTCTTCTACTATTTGGTTCACTCTTTCTGTTTTTCCATCAGTTTGGGGGTGATAAGTTGTGCTTAATAACAATTTTCTCTCCAAATCGGCCATTAGGGATTTCCAAAAACTTGAAGTGAATTTGGTATCTCGGTCAGATACAATTTCCTTGGGCATGCCATGTAGTTTGAATATCACCTTCATGAATATGTTTGCAATATATATTGCCTTGCAAGTTGAATTGATAGGGATTAAATGAGCAAACTTGCTCAGCTTGTCCACTACGCCCATGATGGCATCATTTTGCTTGGTCAACCTTGGTAGTCCAGTGATGAAATCCATGGAGATGGTTTCTCATTTCCATTCTAGGATTGGTAGGGGTTGTAACAATCTTGTTGGATGTCGGTGTTCTGCCTTAACTTGTTGGCACTCTAGCCACTTATCTAGATAGTTATTTATTTCTTTCTTCAATCCATGACAATAGAATTTTTTCCTAGTGGTCGTGATCATCTTCTGATATCCTAGGTGACCCGTATATGGTCTCTTATGTATTTCATCCATTGTGAACATCTTCAAGTCGTCACAGCCTGGAATATACAATATGTTTTTGTAAGTTAGCATCCCTTCCTTGAGCATTTGGTAGCCTTCATACTTCAGCCCTGTAGGCTCTTGTCTTAGATATGAGGTCACGGTCTTGAAAAATGCATTTGTCTCTTGTGCATTTCTAACTCTTTCCCTTACATAGGTTTCACAGGTGCTTACTACTTCCAGATGAATCATTTTTAGTCTTCTTCTAAGGGCATCAACCACTCTATTTTCCTTTCCTTTTATGTGTTTGATTTCGAAATCGAATTCACTTAGGAGATTCGTCCACCTAGCTTGCTTGGAATTGATTTTTGGTTGATCAAACAAGTGTCTCAATCCACAATGATCTGTCATAAGCACAAATCTTCTACCCAGGAGGTAGTGCCTCCACATTTTTAAAGCATGTACTATGGAAGCCAAAATTGAGGTCATGGGTCACATAATTTATCTCATGCTTATTTAATTTCTTGGACCTGTAGCAAATTACATGTCCCTCTTTCATAAGGACTCATTCGAGTCCTTCCTTGCAGGCATCTATACACACAAGGAAATCATCATCCTGGTCCGCAATATTTAGCACGGGTGCATGGGTCAAGAGGTATTTCAGTTCTTGAAATCTTTCTTCACATTTTGACGTCCAAATGAATTTAATCCCCTTTTTCTGAAGGGCGGTGATTGAACAACCAATCTTGGAAAACCCTTTTATGAACCTTCTATAGTATCCTGATAAGACCATGAAGGACCTAGTATCATATACATATTTTGGTGTAGGCCATTCCATAATGAATATGATCGTGTTGGGGCCTACTACCACCCCTCCCTTAGATATGACATGGCCTAAGTAATGGACTTTCTTATGAAAGAAATCACACTTTCTAAACTTAGCATAGAGCTGATGATATCTTAGTACTTGAAGTATGAGTCTAAGATGTTCTTCGTGCTCCTCCGTATTCTTGGAGTAGATTAGGATATCATCAATGAAAACCAACATGAATTTGTCCATAAATTGGTTGAGTACATTATTCATCAAGCAAATAAAAATGGTAGGGGCATTGGTTAACCCAAACGGCACCACCACAAATTCATAGTGACCATACCTCATCCTGAAGGTTGTTTTGTGGATGTCTTCATCCTTAATCCAGACTTACACCCCTTTCTGCAATACTTTTTCATTTGAAGGGATGATATTTGTCTCACTGAGACAGGCTTCTAAATTCCTTGGAGGTTCGTTTTTCTCCCTTCTTCACTTACACATTATAAAGTTTTTTGATAACAGTCTAATTTAGTTTTATAAGAATCCAACCAATCCATACCAATCAACAAATCATAAGATCCTAGGGGAAGTATGTTAAGGGTCGCTTGGGTGGGAAATCCACCCATGATGAATTGACAGGCTGGTATGACCTCTACCACCTTTTGTTTGGTCCCTGTGGCTAATTTCACCAACCAAGTTTTAACATGTCTAATTAGTTGTAGTTTACACTTATCAAAAGTCCGAGGGGCCACATAACTCAAATTAGAACCTGCGTCAATAATACAAACTAGATGGTTGGCAATCATACCTTCTAGCTCCACTACTGAAGCTTTGTGGTTGGCTTGATTATTGTCCAAGGCTACATAGATTTGTGGCATGCTCCTAGCCACATCATTGATGGTGGTAGCTTCTTGGATATTGTAGACTCTCTTACTGTGTTGTTGTCTTTGTGGGCAGTCCCTCAATCGATGATCTTCTTTAGGTTATCGGTCTTTTATGGGACTACCTTAAAAGGTTTATTTCCACTTTAAGAGGGGAACATTTTAAGGGTTACTTCTTTAGGTTATCGGTCTTTTATGGGACTACCTTAAAAGGTTTATTTCCACTTTGAGAGGGGAAATTTTGTTGATATACACTTCTAGTAGGAAGGCTTCTTCTAGAATATTTTTCATATTTCTTGAATCTTGAGGATTTAAACCCTTTCTTCTAGAATCCCAAACTACTCCTAGTCTTCCAGTCCTCGTGAGGTCTTGTCTTAATCCCAAAATGTTCATAGAAATACCTTGCCTTCCGAATAGTTTCTTCTAAGCTCTTTGGTTCGTCAAACTCAATCCTACCTCAATAGGTCTGAGGTAACCCACTAATGAACCGCTACATTTTTACTTTTTCATCTTTTATGTAGGGTACATACCTTAGTAGTTCAAGGAATTTATTGACAAATTCATTGATGGTGAGCTACCCGAGCCTGAGTTCATAGAATTCCTTAGTCTTCCCATCCATGTATTTCTCTGACAGACACTACTTCCTAAAGTATTCCTCAAACTGTTTCCATGACAATTCCTTCTCATGGACTCCTTTCACATTCCTAAGGTCCTCCCACCAAATGGAAGCCTTTTCATTCAACTTAAAGATGGATATTCGAGCCTTCATGTTTTCAGAATAGATGTTGGTCTTTGGTTATGGAAGGAAGTGAAGAACAAGTAAGAAAAAGTGAAAATCGAACTTCGCGGAAGACACAGTAATTGTCACTGGGTCGAAGTGAGCAAAAGAGCAGAAAAGATGGAGAGAAGTACGGAAATGCAAGCCGTTGGATGAGGAGATCAAGGATGACATATCAGCAAGGAACATGGATCGAGGAAAACTAAGCAAGTGGAAAAATCCATCGTTGGATGCTTTGGATCATCGTGCAAGAAGGAAGGAAAGACAGGCTGGCAAAGCCTGGAAAAAGAGGGTCAAGTTGACCTAGGGTTTTAGACACCTAGGGTTTTGGTATCTAGGGTTTTGGTATCTAGGGTTTTGGCACCTAGGTTTCAACCTAGGGTTGTCGATGAAGTATTGTAATGTATAAATAAAGGTCAAGAGGACTTGGGTCGGGTTGGTACGATATTGTTGTTGATCTAGCTTTATTGATGTGGTGAGATATTATTGTATTGAGAGAGAGAAGTGCTAAGTGAGAGAGCCTTCTGGTATTGTAATATCTTCAGCTGTGTGAGAAGGTCAAGTCCTGCAGCTGGGTGCGTGGGAAAGGGAGAGAAAGAGAGAGAAGAAAGAAGATCTTCTAGCTAAGAGTGCAGACAAGAACTGTAGGCTTTATCTTAATAAATCATAAGCACAGTTCTGTGGAAGTAGCCCTAGAGAGAGGGTGAACCACGTACATCTTGTGTTGTGTGTGGGATTGATGCTTTGATCTCTGTCACTATTATATTGTTATTTGCATTGTTGTATTAGATAATATCTATGACTATGCAGGGTAGATCTAGCTGGGTGAGGGATATATGAATGTTGCATTGTTGTTGTACTAGATCCACTTGATATTCCCCTAGTTTTAGACATCTCTTTCATGCACCCCCCCCTCTTAGTTTCTTTGGGTGAGACTACATCTTCTTTGCAGGTGTTTCTGAAAGGGCCAGTAGCTAGGGCTTGTTGGTGTGCTCTTGGAGCTGAACCCTGGGTCTTCCCATGTGCCAAAAAATGGTTTCATTTCCAGGATGGGAATGTTTGTGAGGGAATGTCAAGGTGTTTTTCGTCGAAGGAAGAGACTCAAAAGTGGATAGAGGATCAAGAGAAGGACTTCGCTGAAGCCCAAAACAATAACCCTAATTTTAGTACAGAGGATTGGTTGGAGAAATATATCTTTACCGATATACACAAGATCTTCTTCAGATAAATCCACCAGGATTTGTATGAGTGGCTAGCTAGACTAGCAGATACCCAGTTCGAGATGTGATCTAGACCTCCTATGGTTTGGACGTCGGAGTTGATCAAGAAGTTAAAAAGAGTTGATAACACCATATCACGAGCAGTAGATCACTGGTTCGATAGTACAATTGGAGGGTACATCACAAAGTTTGTTGTTGATAGAGTAGAGTCATACAACCAAGATGAAATATATTTCAATAAGGGGCCCAGAGTAAAAATTTTACAATTTATGAACTTGAGACTCAAGATGTTATTGCATGAAAAGAATGTCTTGAAGATATGGTATATCGAGTGGATTTGAAAATACTAATGTTCAAGAATTCAAACAGCGATAGAGATACAGAAGTTGGACATATGCATAGTGGGAGAGTATTCAGAGGGATTCACCTTGAGAACCTGTTTAAGCAAAACTACGGGGAAGAGGGTTTATATAGTGGAGAAGAGGAAATCTGACAGACGAAGAACATTCAGAACCCACTAGGACAAAGGAAGGAGAAGTCGAAGAACCTCGCCAAGATGAGCACGAAACTTCAGGAACTATGCAATTTGTTGAAGTAAGTATTGTTAATCCTCCTGTTAATTTAGTAGCACTAGGTAATCAAAATAATCAAAACCACCAGAGTTCTCAAAGTATTGTTACTAGTAGCTCAACATCTACTCATATAGGAAACCTAGGTAGATCTATGGTAGATGAGATGAGGCTCCCTATCTTTAGGGGAGATGGATCTGAATATCCTGATCAGAATTGGTTTCTATACGAAGCTGTATGGAATATTAAAAATGTCACCGATAAATCTGTTAAAAGGACCCAGTTCAACACTACCCTAAGGGATCACGCACTGAGTTGGTACATGAAGCTTGTCCAAGTACTTGCGCAGCCTAAGCCACTGGGAAAGATCAATAACACGTTGATCACAGAGTTGAAGAAGCCTAAGTCAGAGTCACAATGTATTACAGAGCTAAAAGAGATCAAACAGGAGGTGGCTGAACCGGTATGGGAGTTTGATCAGAGATTCAAAACCTTAACATGTCGATTAAATTTCAAGATCCCAGATGAACAGAATAAAGAATGGTTCATCGATGCCCTTTTACCACACATTAGATTTCCCCTGATGCAGTAGAAGATTGATTCATAGGCAGAAGCATTGGAAATCGCTATGAATCTTGAATCAGCCCCTATGGGAGAATCCATCTTAGGTATGAGCCAGATCTTGAGCCAGCTGACTAGTTTGTCTCTGCAGGTCGAGGATATGAAGAAGGACAAGGGGAAGGGCAAAAGAGAAGATATATGGTGTGTAATATGCAAATCAGAAGGCCATGCTAAGGAACATTGTCCTTTATTCCATGAATATTTGGCCTCAGTAGCACCGAGCCCCTTGAAGCTAGTCAACCTGCCCTGGTGCGAAGTATGCAGAAATAGGCATCACACAGATGAGTTCTATTACATGCAAAAGTATGTTCAGGCTCCCACAAATTTATATTGCACATTCTGTAAGTCTATGGGGCACGACGATAGGGACTGTAGGGCCAATGAACTTATGCATGAAAGAACGATTGGCATATACAAGATCCAAGGTGAAGCACAACAAGAAACAAACACTCTGTAGTATAAATCCCTAGGAAGAGAAAATTCCAATCCTCACGGTGGATACAGAGGACGAGGATGAGGTGGAGGAACGGGTCGAGGCTGAGGACAGATCATCTGTTACAACTGCGCGCAACCAGGACACTTGGCAAGGGATTGTCAGAATCCTTGCACTACATGTAGCTACTGCAGCTCGTTCGACCATGTTATAGAAGATTGCCCTGTGCTGCTAGATAAGCTGCAGGAAAGATGAGGAACTTAGTAGAATCCACAAGTGAAATTGATATATTCTGAGCCTCCCAGGGAAGACCCTAAAGTTTCTATTATCACTCGATGAGGAACTACTACAGGAGAGGATGGAATGACTCAAGGAAAGATTGCAAAAGACTCAGGTATCAGGAAGGCTACAGAGAAGACCCAAACTTTCGATGCAAAGAAAGAAAGACAAATATTTGAGGAAGCAAGACAAGAGTTCAAAGCAGATCAAGGTTCCTCATCAAAAATACAGCCAAAAATAAAAGAATATGGAATGCCTTAGGCATTTGATCAATTTGCTTTGCCACAGGAGGGAAAAGAGGTACGTAAGCTCATGGAATTTTTATGCACCTGTGTTAAGTTGATTCAAGATAAAGGCATTGTACAAGAGCTACAGAACTTAATCGGACAGTGTGAAATAGGAAACATAGACCCCTTACTAAATAGGGAAATACATCAAATCGGAAAAAGGAGAAGGACAAATAAAGAATTACACTTGAATGCTCAAATAGGAGAGTATGATATAGACTATGTGGTCCTCGACTTAGGGTCGGAGGTCAATGTCATGACGAAGAAAACTTGGGCACTGATGGGAAAACCAAAGTTGATCTACTCCCTTATCAAGTTTAGGATGGATAACCAGCAAGTTGTCATCCCCTTTGGCAGATTGGAACATGTCCCTGTGGACATCAATGGAGTGAGAACGTTTGTAGATTTTTAGGTAATTGAAATTGTTGATGACAGTTGCCCTTACCCCGCACTATTAGGAATTGATTGGGCCTTCAATAACTCCACAATGGTTGATTTGAAGAAAATACATATGACATTTGAAAGAGATGGCCTTCATGTCATTGCACCCTTAGATCCATATGAGGGTCCACAATATACAAAGCCCATTAGAGAAGAAGACCACACATCAAAACCAGAAAACATATACAAACTAACAGCCAGACAGCAGGACTACATCAACCCTATAGCCAATGGGAACCTGAGCTCGGGAAGTGACAGTGCATGTTCATTATATTCAGAAGAAGTGATGGAGAACAGGTAGAACCAGATGTATGAAGTATCTACCAGAAGATGTGCCAGATTAACCAGAGAAGTTCACTAGATCGACACAACAGTAAGTAACTTACCCACATTTGATGGTCTGAACCCTTTAGAAGCCTTCCTATAAGATTTTGAAGCAAGTGTACCAACACAACAGAGGTTGTTGGCAATGAATGAGGCCATGAAATCCACACCAGCAAGATGGTGGGGAACCCACAAAAGAAATATTACAGACTGGGTACAATTTCAAACTTTGATGACAGTGCGGTTCTCAACACGTAGAAGCATGTGAAGCAAGGTACACAGGTCAAAGCTGCCCAAAAGACCATGTTCAGATTTGCGAAGAGGCCTGGAGTGACATTCCCTGAGAACAATGGGTGCATAGATTCATTAACACGTTGGACACAACCCTTATCAACTGGTACCTTCAAGCAGAACTGTGCCTCATCATTGTAGACTAAGAAGGTATGATTCAAAATTTTGTAACCACCTTTTTATTTGAAAGTGAATATCCTTCAGTAGACCAAGCATTACATATTGTGAGACAGAAGGTATTCGAAGAGGCATCTATCCTCCCTATGGAACAAGAGGAGGACAAATGGACTGCGCCTCTCCAAAAATTGCATATTTGCTACAACATCAATGTCGACGATGATTATCCCAGGAAGGTAAACAACACTGAGACAGAAGGCCAAAGAGTTGTGGAAGGACCGGGATTTGAGCTACCATTTATTGGTCAACCATTAAAGACTTAAAAATTCAATATTGGGACAGAGGAGACACCAAATCTTGCCAATGTCGAAGATTACTGGGATGTTGCTACCATTGACAAGATTATAGTCTTGCTTCACGAATATCAGGACTTGTTTCTGACCAAGTTCACTGATATGAAAGGTATCAAAGGTCCTATAGGAGAGATGAGGATACCTTTGAAACCAGGTGTGAAGTCATTCAAGAAAAGACCCTACAGATTGAACCCAAAATATAAGGAAAAAGTGAATATTGAGCTCGACAGAATGCTGGAAGAAGGGATTATTGAACATGTCGAAGAGTCAGAGTGGATCATCCGTATGTTAGTACATGACTAGAAGACAGGTGATATTAGGATATGTGTAGATCTCAGGAAGTTGAATGATGCATGTCTGCATGACCCTTTCCCTACACCATTCACTGATGAAGTATTAGATAATGTGGGAGGCCAGGAGGTATTTTCTTTTACAGAAGAAGTGCATGCAGTGTCAAATTTCTTTAAATCTGAAGAAGTGCATCTTCTTCTCACCATTTGGAGTGCTATTAGGTCATATTGTATGCAACCAAGGATTACTGGTAGATCCCTCTAAAATCGCCATCATAGTTGATTTGTCGCCTCCTACTTCAATGAAACAACTACGCACTGCGCTAGGGCATACTGGCTATTACAGGAAATTCATTAAAGGCTATGCTCAGATTACAGCACCAATCGAGAAGTTTTTGAAGAAAGACTATCAGTTTGGTTGGACAGATGAATGCTAGCAGAGCTTCGACACACTAAAACAAAAGATGGTGATTGTGCCCATTCTGGTCTTTCCAGAATGGAGCAAAGAGTTTCATGTGCATGTCTATGCGTCTTCTATTGCCTTAGGAGAATTATTGGCACAACCTATAGAAGGGGATATCGACCATCCTTTATCTTTTTCTTACAGGAAGCTATCTACAGCTAAAGTTAATTACACCACTACCGAGAGAGAAGGATTAGCCATGGTGTATGCACTATAGAAATTCTACCACTACTTGTTGGGAGGACACTTTAAAATGTTCACACATCACTTTGTGTTGAAGTACCTAGTCAACAATCCAGTGTTGGGGGGGGTGAATATGAATATGGATTATGTTGTTTCAAGAATATGATTTTGATATCATAGTTAAGCCAGGAAGAATGAACAAGGGCCCTAACCACTTGTCGAGGTTGAAACACGGTGAAGAACCCACCAGTTTGGAGGATACACTGTCAGATGCACAACTGCTCGCCATTAGAAAGATTGATGACCACTTCGCAGACATAGTCCAGTTCCTATCAACAGGAATGGCACCTAGTGAGTATACAATTCCCCAAAAGAAACAACTAGTGGTGCATGTTGCAAACTTTTCACTAATAGTTGGTCATATATACAAGATGGGACCTGATGAAATACTAAGGAGATGTGTTATGGAGGCAGAACGACCACTGATCCTCACAGAAGCTCATGAAGGCATTGCAGGAGGACATTATGAGGGAAAGCAACTAGGTATAAGGTTCTTAGAGTTGGCCTTTGGTGGCCTACCTTACACAGAGATGCTAAAGATTATGCCAAAGCTTGCAATGTATCCCAGAGAGTTGGAAAACCATCCCAAAGAGATGAAATTCCATTAGCACCGTAGATGACCCTACAAGCATTTGAAAAGTGGGCCATTGACTTCATGGTACCTATAAACCCAACAGGAAAACACACAGGAGCACAGTACATAATTACTACGACAAAATACCTGACTAGATGGGTTGAAGCAAGAGAAGTAAAGGACTATAGTGCAACTACAGCTGCGTGTTTTATATTTGATGACATAATAACTAGGTTTGGATGCCCCGAGACCCTTATGAGTGATCAAGGCCCACACTCCATCAATAAGATAGTCGAAGCCCTTACTGAAGATTTTGCAGTCCACCATCAGAAGAGTACACCTTACCATCCAAAAGAAAATGTAACAGTTGAAGCATTCAACAAGATATTAGAGATCGCACTGACAAATATTTGCAGTGTGAACAGGGATGAATAGGATTTAAGAGTACCTGCAGTACTATGGGCTTATAGAACCACTTGAAAGAAATTAACAATCCAGACCCCTTTCAAGTTGGTTTATGGTCTTGAAGTTGTTGTCCCGATGGAATACTTGGCGCCAAGCTTAAGAATTGTTGCATTTACAGACATGGATGATACTAGCATTGTTCGCGAAAGTCTTGCACAGTTGGTTGAACAGGAAGAAGACAGATTTATTTTAGGATTCCATCAGCAGGTTCACAAGGAATGAGAGAATGCCTATCATGACAGGCACATCAAGAAGAAGGCATTCAAGCAAGGTGATTTCGTATTGTTGTATGACAGTAAGTTTACAAAACATCGAGGGAAGTTTAGGATACATTGGCTCGGACCATATGAGGTGGCCTATGTTATCGAAGGGGGAGCTGCGTAGCTGAAGACATTGAATGGAGAGTAGAAGGAAGGATTAGTGAATGGGAGTCAGTTGAAGTTGTACTATGACAACTAGCTACCTCGCAGACCTCAGTAATAGCAAGAAGAAAAGGGTCTAGGTACCAGGTGCAGTTGAAACTGGGTACCAGACATAGAAAATATAGTATGCACAAGTATGAGAAGGAGGCATAGAGCAGAAAGAAAAGATTGCCCTGCACAGTCTAAAGTCGAAGTAAAACAGATGGATCAGATCTGAAGTGCCTCGGGATGAGTCACAGGTGAGTGTTGGGGGCCTGTTGGCCCTTGGTTATGGAAGGAAGCTAAGAACAAGGAAGAAAAGGTGAAAAGCGAACTTCGTGGAAGACACAGTAACTGTCACTGGGTTGAAGTGAGCAAAAGAGAAGAAAATATGGAGCGAAGGACGAAAATGCAAGTCGTTGGATGAGGATATCAAGGATGACAGATCAGCAAGGAAGATGGATCGAGGGAAACTCAGCAAGTGGAAAAATCCATCATTGGATGAATTGGAGCACCACGCGAGAAGGAAGGAAAGACAGGTTGGAGAAGCCTGGAAAAAGTGGGTCAAGTTGACCTAGGGTTTGGTATCTAGGGTTTTGGCACCTAGGTTTCGGCCTAGGGATGTCGGTGAAGTATTGTAATGTATAAATAAATGTCAAGAGGACCTGGTTTGGGTTGGTACGATATTGTTGTTGATATAGCTCTATTGATGTGGTGAGATATTATTGTATTGAGAGAGAGAAGTGTTAAGTGAGAGATCCTTCTGGTATTGTAAGATATTCAGTTGTGTGTGAAGGTCAAGTCCTGTAGCTGGGTGCGCGGGAAAGGGAGAGAAATATAAAGAAGACCTACTAGCTAAGAGCGCAGACAAGAACTGTAGGCTTTATCTTAATAAATCATAAGCACAGTTATGTGGACGTAGCCCTAGAGAGAGGGTGAACCACGTACATCTTGTGTTGTGTGTGGGATTGATGCTTTAATCTCTGTCATTGTTATATTCTTATTTTTATTGTTGTATTAGATCATATCTATGACTATGTAGGGTAGATCTAGTTGGGTGAGGGATATATGAATGTTGCCTTGTTTTTGCATTAGATCCACTTAATATTCCCCTGGTTGTAGACATCTCTGTCATGCAACCCCCCTCTTAGTTTCTTCGGGTGAGACTGCATATGCTTCACATGTGTTGTCGAAAGGGCCAATAGCTAGGGTCTGTTGGTGCACTCTTGGAGCTGAACCCTAGGTCTGCCCCTATGCCAACAGTAGTCATGGATTCTGAAGTATTTCTTTAAGCCAAGAATCCAAAATTCAACCTTTTCTCCCTTCCTAATCTCTCCATCGAAAGAGGGTGGTTTGGCTTTCTTGAATTCTTCAGGATCATGATTTTTGGAATGCTTCCGCTTCTTTCCTTTCCTTTGAGAATGTGGGCTTGCTTTGCTACTAGAAGATCCTTTGGATTTTCCACCTTCCTTTCCAGAGGAGTCTACCGATGAGTGTCTAGGTTGGACCTTCTTCGAGGTGTTTCTACCAGTGTGGTCACTTATGGAGTCATGTTTTTGAATCTCAGGCAGACTTTGGCTTCTCTTCTTATGTCGTCGGTCCACATGACTAGTTGTGAGTTCATGCTATAGTTGCCTCTGTATGTCGGACAAGCTCTACAGCAAGATTGTGTTAATTTTTGTTTGTTTTTCTTTCTCCTTTATCAATCTTTCGTTGTCAGCCTTGCAACTCTGTAATTTGGCACTGAGGCTCCTTACAGTTTCAAGCAGATCTGGAGGGGTTTCCACCACCCTCCTTTCGTCAGATTCTTCATCTCTATTGTGGGAGCCATCCTCTACTTCATGACACGTCACCATCCTTTAGTCTTGAAGTTTCCCTCATGATTTACTGACTGCTCGAGTGTTGAAAAAAACACTTATTGTTGGCTAACAGTCTATTAGTTCATGAACAATACACGGTTCAATTTCTTAAAAGCATACACATAGTAGAAAGTTTAATTTTTTTCTTTAATAACATTTTTAACTAGACTTTTTAAGAAAGAGGTACAGTAGAGTGTCACTCTATTGAAAGTACTCTAAATAGAATTTTTAAGTGAATTGTCCATGATCCCAAGTAGGCCAAGTGTTGTAACCATGGTCTGATACCAATTTTTAACACACCCACGATGGGGCATAAATAAAAAAAAAATATTTTTCCTCAATTAGTCGAATCCTCCATCCATGGTCTCTAATCCTGGTCAATGGACCTTCAAAATTCCTAAGCTGAAGCATCTCTTCCGTTCCCTACTGTAATCTCTAATAAATCGATCCACGAGTCTTTGCGAGACTTCACCTGTGCGAACTAGCACCAGGCGCAAGCCCCCTCCATGTGACCACAACACGTGACCACAAGCCTAACTAAAAGGCGCGTCACGAAATCGTGTATCAGGTCCTTGCGTGTGAGTCACATTGAATCTCCCAATCTTCGATCTCCCGACATGGACCTAACACTTGACAGCTCCTCCTTCTTATGACCATTGGTTGTGACCCGGGGCTCAACCTCAAGCACTTATCAGGACTTCGAATTTTGCAAAGATGGAGGATCACTCACCTCCCTTCTCTCGATATTTGAAATGTCAATATCTCCTCGCCACATATCAACGGTCATGATTCTTCCACGATCTGACAATCCAGATCGCATCGGGATTTTTTTTATCACAACTCTTGATATAATTCACCTATGTTCTCCCGACTCCCGAAATACCAATTTCCCGATTGAAAAATCCTCTAGGCGTTAGCTCCTCCCGCTAGGCTCCTTTAATTGAGACTTTGTGCGATAACCTGGGGCCCAACTACCAAGCGCTTTGGAACTTCGTGTTTCACATCTCCCAAGGGAATTTCACTTCTCCCCTCTCAAGTCCGATATGTGAACTCCCTCCAAGACCCAATCTATGGTCCACACCCTCCCTTCGATCGACGGCTGCGATCAAATCGTGAGTTCGTGTCTTTGGTATTTGGATGTGAGTCCACCCTGACTCTTCGATTCCCTGATCTTCTAATAGTGTCAGATCAATGGTCCATGGTATTCTGTGATCCAACAGTCCCGATATCCTCTCTCGCGAATTGGGATTTCGCATTTCGCAACTTTGGAGGTTGGCTTACCTATGTTTCCCCAATAACTGATATCCACTTTCCGAATGAATGGTCTGGATCCCTCCTTCGATCAATGGCTGTGATCCTTTCGCAAACTTGGACTTCATGAGTTCTCTCTCTTATGCAACTCCAAAAAGGTTAAATCTCGTGCACTTTCCTATAGATCCAACGGTTGTTGGTCCACACGCTCAAACCTAACCGTTGAGATATTATCTCCTCTATGCTTGTTCCACGTCATCTGGACTCTGATATGAAAATCCAAGTGGTTTCCAATAGATCTTGGGATCTACGGCCCAGATCACATCATGATTTCAGATTTCGAAGGTTTAGTCGCACCAACGCGGGATTCTCCCATCACGTGAACTCTGAACTCACTGATTCGATGGTCAAGGTGGGTCCCGATAGATCCTTATATCTATGGCCCAAATCACATCGCAAATTTGGGTTTTATAATTCAAAGGATCTGTCCCTTTCACGATGATTATCAACATTCATCGGACCTATGAAGGTTGAAGAAGACGAGGTGCTAACGCCTGCATTCCTTCCTCAAATATAACAGTTGTGATAGACCTCAGATCTTCCTGAATGGATCAAGTCTATTCAACTTCAAAATGAAAGGATACTCCCTTTCAATACTTGAATTCCTCACTATCCCTCCTGAGCTTCATCAGTTGTGAAGGATTTAAGAGCGTTACGCTCTTTCTCCTGGACTTAACACATACAAGGATCTTTAGCACAACTATTGTGCTCCTTCATCAATTCTAGGACTTAAGTGGCTCTGGGTTTCTGCTTACCTTGCATAAATCTTCCACATATCTGCACTACCTCTCCTGATCTTAATAGACTCTCTCCTCGCAGGGATTTCAGGATTCAACCTCCACATTCAGGGAAGTACTCACTCGACTCTAGGATGATGATGAAATTCCATGGGGAAACCGCCTTCGAGTGATTAAACTAGGGCGCATGGAAATCCAAGCAGAATTATAGGCTCTCAAGGAAATGAATGCATATTTATAACTTAATCATTTAATACAGAGAAAGAAACCTTTATAGACATGTAAATACTCAAATTCATCCATTATTTGCAATTCAAACAAACATAAGGCAAGAAAACATGTATCATAACCATAGAGTGTGATGTGACTGCTGAAAGGGGTGCTCGTTTCCACCCAACCATAGGCTCAGTCACTCCCAATGGATTTATCTTTGGCCACCCCCGAGCTTAAGCCATGATCATTTGAGATTCAATCTCTTACTTCTAGCTCAATGGAAGTTAGGGACGAAGTTTACTCTCCTTCTCCCAATATAGAAAATAGATCAGGATGAAGTTTACTCTCCTTATCCTAATTCAATCTCTAATTTATGTGATTAGAACTCACTGTTCCTCCATTAGTTCTTTCTCGGACCCGAGATTTTCCTCTCTCGTCTCTGCATTTTTTCTCTACAAGTCTCCCTCTATCCACCACGCTTCCTTTCTTGCCTCCCTCGGCAATATTGTGTGTGGCTCGAATCCCCCAGTTCATGGTCAAGTCTGGAAGCTTTATCATTGGGCAGTCTGCCCCATCCCTCGTTAACTCTTGAGGAGGCCTTCCCACCTACCAGCCTGACAAGAATTCATTCATGATCAGAGGGTTGTTATGATCTGAGGAAATTAATTCCATCATGGTACTGGTTCGTTGGGGGTTAACGCAACCATTCATGGTCCCCTCCACCACCTTTCACAACATTTCATGGTCTCTCTCTCAGCACATCCCCTTTTTCAACAGTCATGCAACACGTAACCATTTTCTATTAAAATAATAAGAATTTACATTCATCGACCTTCTACACAAGGTCCATCAAATCAAACATTCACACTTTTAAGTTTGTCATAGTTCCTTGGCCCATATAGTTATATTTACACACTGGGGGAAACAGGGTGCTACAAGTCATGTAGAGAGGAACATTGCGCCTGGTGCTTGTTCGCGCGGATAAAGTTCGCGAGGACATGTGGATCAAAAATCCTCTACATGTATAATCCAATGGTGCAGATTAAATAGACATTTTGATTGAAGGGTTTCTCTTTCACTTCATGATTTATTGATCAATTACGATTCAGTTATATGAACTGAATCATTGTTCTTGGGCGTTATAGATTCGTAGTGTAACGGATTATGAGAAAAAGTATAAAATAAAAATGTTTTGATAGAGTGAAGTTGGTTTTTTTTCTCTTAAAAATGTGTTGAACCATATGAAATGAAAATTATAGTATGAACAGAGTGAGAACAAATTTAGAGATGAAGAACAAAAGTGGGACAGAGCAGAAATGGTGAAAAGAACAAAATGTACAAGAACCTAAGAGCATGAGAAGAATAGAGAAAGAGCATATGGAAAGAGACAGCAAGTGAAGCTAGGTATGAACAGACATAAGAAGAGCAGTATTGCAGAACAGAAAAGAGACAACAAGTGGAGCCAAGCATGAACAGACAGAAGCAGAGAAAAATTGCAGAAAAGAGAAGAAATGTTAAGCATTGACATATCTGTATTGTTGTAAGGTATTATTCAAGAAAATATTTATAGACAAGGGTGTAGGGTGGTGCTAGGGAGGATTGTGATCCTCTGTTATTCAAGTTGGTGCTTGAATTATGGGAGTTGTATCTTCCGTCTAGTTGTGGCTAGAAAATAGGGAGGCAGGGTGGTGCTAGGGAAAACGAAGAGTTTTTTGTGTGCAAGTTGGTGCTTGTACGAGTGGAAGTAGGTGCTTCCATCCAGTTGGTGTTGGAGATCATAAGGATAAAATATGCTTCTTTCTAGTGGGTGCTAGAGAATCTAAAGGGTTGGTGCTCTCTACAAGTTGCAGCTTGTTAAAGAAGAGGTTGTAACCTCATTTTGAGTTGGTGATCAAAGATAGGTATCATTCTAAGACTGCCTATCATTCTAAGAAGAATATTTTTTCTCCCTTTATGGGTTTCATCATGAGTATATGTCTCTATGTATATCATATGTGTTATTGATGTTTATTATCTATGTTGTTCATGTCTTGCATAATCTTGATGATCACTTGGAGAAGATTAATACAATTTTCATAGGCATAAAATTGTTTAAGCACAGTAACAACTGATTCACCCCCCCCCCCTCTCAGTTGTCTTAGTAATTTAAACAGAGAGGGATCTTGATGAAAGGTTTGGCATACTTCTGTTATCATATGGTGAAACTGAGGTAGCGCCAGGCAATGGTGAGTGTAGTGGCCATATTGTGAATAGATGGCACAAGCGAATTTGGTTTACAACCCTTTACTGCCTGTAGTGGAGAACGCGGTCATAGTACTAAATGTGTTTGGAGAAGCAACGAGCAGTGTGGTTGCTCAAGGGAGTTCAATCAGATTGCGTAACTCGGGAAGAGAAGGACATATATTAGTGGGGTTTCCCTCTCTTTCATATAGTGCGCAAGGAGGTTGAACTCAAGGGGGAAGTAGTGTTGTGGGCTCTTTCTTCTTCCGTCTACCTCCATTCGTGGTAGTGGTGCTGGTGATTGGGGGTGAGGGTGTCATGGTCAGAGTTAGTACTGGAATATGAATTGGGATTCCCTCGGACTGAAGAGGGAGAGATGGTTGAGGAACCATCATGGGTGGGTGTAGATACCATATAGGGATGGCGAGCAACTTGTTGGGAAGGGTAAGTGTTGCAGCTACCTGAAAAGAATGTACTCTCGGTGGGGGGTAGAAGAAGGGGATTTGAGTGATGGCTTGGGGGATTGTCTCCCAAACTAGGATTTTCCCTTGGGGGAGGGGGAAATCAAGGATAAGTGGTGTAGTATGGTTCTCAGGGAAACCCTGAGGTAAAATTTCTTCAACTGGTAGAACGTCGAGGTGGAGATAGGCATCATTGGGAGGAATGGTGTCTACGATGTCAGTTCCATTAGAAGATATGACACACAATTGTGTTGAAGGGTGTATAAGAGGTGGTGCTCCATGGTATTCCCCTAGCAAGGATGGGTCCTTGAAAACTTTGGGGCCCATGTCAATGAGTGAATAAGAATCAAAACTAGTGCAGACAAGAGGCAATATGTTATCAATGTTGGCAGAATGGTTAGGCTCATAATGTGTAATTTTTTCGATGGTGACGATTTTCTCGTTGTGGGGAAACATCATCGTTCAAAACATAGAAAATGATACTACCTTCATAGCATACATGTATATACGTCCAAACAAGATATTGTAATCGAGCGGGGCATCGATAACCTCAATGTCAATGAGGATGGTTTTTCCCTCGAGTTCGACGAGGTCATTTTGAAAGAGCCCCTCAGGGGAGGATGGTCGACCATAATAGGATCTTAATGTGATGGTGGATGGTATAAGCTTGGGGGAGCCAAGTTTCAGCCATATAGTTTTGGACATGATGCACGTGGATGCACCTTCATCAATGATACACACATGAACCGTGATGTTCTGAATCTTGACTAGTATTTGGAAAGCTACTAGAGTGGGGAGATGAGGTTCTTTGTTATCTAGATCAAATGTGATGAGTCTAGTATTAGTTGGGTTGGCTGCCCCCAAGGCGGAAAGTAAGGATTTGCGTTGAGTTGGATAGGTTTGGAGGACCTCCAATATAGACATGGTTGCGGGAGATTGTGCCAAGTCATCAACCAGACTATATTTGTGTGTTTCCATAGCCTGAGGGTTGTTGACATTTCATCGTAACAGAATCTAAGGGATACGAATGGGGAGTTCAATTTTAGGGCATGGAATCATCAAGGGTTGTCCAGTTATAGCTGGAGTTGCTTCCGAAATGGTGGGAGTAGATTCAGAGGGTGCGATGTATTGATGACCGCGCGTTTGCAGAAGAATTTATTCTTCGCTAGTGAGGAGGATATTACGATCCACCGGATTTCTAGGGTGGATGGGCCCTGGGTTTTGATATTGTCCCATTTGTGGTGGGGAAGGATGTACCTCTTGTTGGATATTCATCACACCTTGGTGTGGAATAGGGTTTTGCAACATGGTCGGAGCTGGTTGTTGTAAATGTTGTTGTGGGGTCTGTTGAGGGGCAGACAGTGCTAGAGGATGTGTTGCATTCATGGATTATTTCATCCATTTAAAGTCATCAATTTGGGGGAAATGGTGGGTATAATTTCCATGCTCACCGCAAAGAGCAAAGGGAATTTTTTCTGCAGGTTTTTATTGTTGTTCCTCCCTTGGCTTTTGTTGTTATTGTCCCCTTGGGGGTTCTGGTTACCCTGATTTTGGTTGCCCCCAACAGGTTGGTTTTGTTGGGGGTTATTTCCCCCAGGTCCCAGGTTATTATTGTTTCGGTTTTTTCCTTTCTTATTGGCATTATTTGACTGATGGTACGGATTTGTCGTATTCAATTATTCAAAAGTATGAATTTGTTGAATTTGTATTAGATCATATCTATACCTGTGAAGGATAGCTTAGCTTGATAAGTGATAGATGCATGTTGTGTTGATGTTGTAATAGATCCACTTGATATTCCCCTGGTTGTAGACATCTTTGTCCTGCAACCACCCTTTCCTCTACCTCGAGTGAGACTTCATCTGCTTCGCAGGTGTTGCCAAAAGGGTTGGTAGTTAGGGTTTTGTTGGTGCGTTGTTGGTGCGTTGAACCCTGGGTCTGCCCCTGTGCCAACAAATGGTTCTGTTGTCAGGACAAGAATCTTCGTGAGGGAATGTCTAGCTGGTTCCCATCGAAGACATAGATTCAAAAGTGGATAGAAGATCAAGAGAGGGACTTCGTTGAAGCCCAGAATAAGAACCCTAAGATGAGTACTGAAGATTGGCTACAAAGATACATCTTCATCGACATTCACGATATCTTCTTTGGAGGAATCCACTAGGAGTTGTTTGAGTGGTTGGATAGGTTAGTTGATACCCAGTTCGAGATCAGATCTAGACCTCCTATGGTTTGGACGTCGATGTTAATTCAGAAGGTCAAAAGAGTTGATAACGTCGTATCCAGAGCAGTAGATTATTGGTTTGATAGTACCATTGGAGGGTATATCACTGAGTTTGTTGTTGAAAGGGTAGAATCATATAGCCAAGCCGAGACATACTTCTTCAAAGGACCCAGAAAAAAAAAATTGCACTTGCTGAAGCTG
Organism: Picea glauca; assembly: GCA_000966675.3. Classification (NCBI taxonomy): domain Eukaryota; kingdom Viridiplantae; phylum Streptophyta; class Pinopsida; order Pinales; family Pinaceae; genus Picea; species Picea glauca. The sequence goes on along the minus strand of JZKD02S2249472.1, from coordinate 262,695 downwards.
AGAATCAAGATGTTGTTGGTTGAAAAGAATGTCTTGAAGATAAAGTAGGTTGGGTGGAAAAGGCTAATGTTCAGGAATTCAGACAGCGACAGTGACACGGAAGTTGTACATACATGTAGTGGAAGAGTATTTTGAGGGGTTCACCTTGATAACCTCTTTAATAAAAACTACGAAGAAGAGGGTTTCTACAGTGGAGAAGAGGCAGATCTGACAGACAAAGAACATTCAGAACCTGTGGGGCCAGAGGAAGAAGCAACTGAAGAACTTCACCGAAACGAGCCAGAAACCTTTGGAACTACGTAGGATACTGAAGTAAGTAATATCAATCCTCCTATTGTTTCAAAAACACTAAGAAATCAGAACATTCCAAATCACCAGAGTCCGCAGAGCACTATTACTGGAAGTTCATCATCCACTCAGACAGAAAACCTAGGCAACTTCATGGTAGATGAGATGATGCCCCCTATATTTAGAGGAGATGGATCTGAAGATCTTGATTAGCATTGGTTCCTGTGTGACGCTGCATGGAACATTAAAAATATTATCGATGAAGTTTTTAAAAGAAACTAGTTTAGCACTACACTGAGAGACCGCGCGTTGAGCTAGTACATGAAGCTTGTCCAAGAACTTGCGCAGCCTAAGCCATTGAATGAGATCAAGAACGCATTGATTGCAGAGTTTAATAAACCTAAGTCGGATTCAAAATGTATTACAGATTTGAAAGAGATCAAGCAAAAGGTAGTCGAACCTGTTTGGGAGTTCAACCAGAGATTCAAGACCCTAACTGGAAGATTGAATTTTAAGATCCCAGATGAGAAGAATAAGGAATGGTTCATCGCCACCCTCTTACCACATATTAGAGTTCCCTCGATGTAGCAGAATATTTCTTCGTAGGTAGAATCATTAGAGATCGCCATGAATCTTGAATCAGACCCTATGGGAGAATCCAGCTCAGGTATGAGCCAAATCATGAGTTAGTTAACTAGTTTGTCTTTGCAGGTTGAGGACATGAAAAGGGACAAGGGAAAGGACAAAAGGGAAGACATCCGGTGTATCAAATGCAAATCAAAATGCCATGACAAGGAACATTGTCCCCTGTTTCATGAATATCTAGCCTCAGGAGCTCTGAGCCCTTTGAAGCAAGTCACATTAACCTGGTGCGAAGTATGTAGAAATCGACATCGCCCTAGTGAGTGTTACTACATGCAGAAATATGTTCAGACCCCTACAAACTTGTATTGCACATTCTGTAAATCAGTAAGGCATGATGATAGAGATTACAGAGCTTATGATCTCATGCATGAAAGATCAAGAGACATATACAAGATCCAAGGTGAAGTACATCAAGAAGGAAACAATGCGCAGTATAACTCCCCGGAAAGAGGAAACTTCAATCCTCGTGGTGGATACAGAGGAAGAGGACAAGGATGAGGAATGGGCTGAGGCTGAGGACAAATAATCTACTATGACTACGCGTAGCTAAGACACCTAGCAAGGGACTGTTAAAACCCTTGTACCACTTGCAGTTATTGCAACTCCTTCGATCATGTCATTAGGATTGCCCTTGTACCTCAACAGAACCCGCAAGTGCAACTAATATATGTTGAACCTCGCGTAGCAGACCCTAGATTTTTTGTTATTACTCGAGGAGGCACTACCATAGTAGAGGATAGAATGACCCAAGGAAATATTGCAGAAGACGCAGGTATCAGGAAAGTTGTAGAGAAGACCCAAAATTTTGATGCAAAGAAATAAATACATATATTCGAGGAGGAAAGACAAGATTTCAAGGTAGACCAAGGGTCTTCATCAAAAACATGACCAGAAGTGAGATAATATGGAATGCCTCAGGCATTTGATCATTTGGATTCGCCAAAGCCAGGAAAAGAGGTAAGTAAGCTCACCAAATTCTTATATACCTGTCTTAAGTTAATTCAGGATGAGAACGTTGTGCAAGAACTACAGAACTTAATCAGGTAGTATGAGCCAGGGAAGATAGATCCCTTACTGAATAGGTAAGTACACCAAATTGGTAAGAAGAGAAGGACAAATAAAGAATTACATTTGAATGCTCAAATAGGAGAGTATGATATAGACTATGTGGTCCTCGACTTAGGGTCGGAGGTCAATGTCATGACGAAGCAAACTTGGGAACTGATGGGAAAATCCAAGCTGATCTATTCACCTAGCAGGCTTATAATGGCTAATCAACAAGTTGTCATCCCATTTGGACTATTGGAGCATGTCCCTGTGGACATCGACGAAGTTAGAACCTTTGCAGATTTTGAGGTAATTGAAATTGTTGATGACAGTTGCCCTTACCTTGTATTGCTAGGAATTGATTGGGCCATCAACAATTCCACTGTTGTTGATTTGAAGAAAAGACGTATGAAATTTGAAAGATATGACCTTAGGGTCATTTCACCCTTAGATCCAAATAAAGGTTCGCGATACACAAATCCCATTAGAGAAGAAGACCATGCATACGAATTGGAAAACATCTACAAACTAACAACCAGACAACAAGATTACATCAACCCTACAGCCGATGGGAATCTAAGCTAGAGAAGTGACAGCGCATGTTCATTAGATTCAGAAGAAGCACTGGAGAGCTAGCAAAACCATATGTATGAATTATCTACCAGAAGATGTGCTAGATTAACTAGAGAAGTTCGTTGGATCGACACAACAATAAGTAATTTACCTGCATTTGACGTTCTAAACCCTTTAGAAGCCTTCCTATCAGATTTTGAAACAAGTGTACCAATACAACAGAGATCGTTGGAAATGGATGAGGCCATGAAAGCCACACCAGCAAGATGGTGGGGGACACATAAAAGAAATATCACAGACTAGACACAATGTCAAACCTTGATGACAGCGTGGTTCTCATCACAAGCAGTAAGTTGCGAAGTAAGGTATACTGGTCGAAGTTTCTCAAAGGACCATGTGTGAAGCTGCAAAGAGGCCTGGAGTTACATTCCTCGAGAAAAATGGGTGCACAGATTCATTAACACACTGGAAACGACCCCTATCAACTGGTACCTTCAAGCAGAGTTGTGCCTCGTCACTGCAGATTGGGAAGGTACGAATCAGAATTTTGTCACCACCTTTTCATTTGAAAGTGAATATCCTTTAGTAGACCAATCATTACATATTGTGAGACAGAAGGTATTTGAAGAGGCATCTAGCCTCCCTATGAAACAAGAAGAGGACAAATGGACTGTGCCTCTCCAGAAATTGCAAAGTTGTTACAACATCAATGTCGATGATGACGATGATCCAAGGAAGGTAAACATCACTGAAACAGAAGGCCAAAGAGATGTGGAGGGACCAGGAGTTGAGCTACCATTTATTGGTCAGTCAATCAAGATCAAAAAAGTCAATATTGGAACAAAGGAGACACCAAATCTTTCCAATGTCAGAGATTATTGGGATGTTTCTACCAATGACAAGATTAAAGAGTTGTTGCACAAATATCAGGAATTGTTTCCGACCAAGTTCACTGATATGATGGGTATCAAAGGTCCTATGGGAGAGATGAGGATCCCTTTGAAACAAGGTGTGAAGTCAGTCAAGCAAAGACCCTACAGATTGAACCCAAAATATAAGGAAAAAGTGAAGATTGAGCTTGAAAGAATGTTGGAAGAAGGGATTATTGAACATGTCAAAGAATCAGAGTGGATCAGCCCTATGGTGGTACAAGACAAGAAGATAGGAGAAATCGGGATATGTTTGGACCTCAAGAAGTTGAATGATGCATGTCTGCATGACCCTTTCCCTACACCATTCACTGATGAAGTATTAGACGACGTGGGAGGCCAGGAGGTATATTCTTTTACAGATGGATTTTCAGGATACCATCAGATACGGATTCCTAAGGAAGACCGCCACAAGACCACGTTTGCCACAAAACGGGGATCCTACCAATATACAGTGATGCCATTTGGACTGAAGAATGCCCCAGCCATATTTTCCAGGGTAGTGGTCGAAGCGTTCAAAGAATTTTTGCATATATTTTTAGAAGCATATTTTGATGACTAGATTGTGTTTAGTTTTTTGAAAAATCATATTGAATGTATAAGGCTAATGTTGGATAAATGCAGGCAATGTCAAATTTCTTTGAATCTGAAGAAGTGCATCTTCCTCTCACAATTTGGAGTGTTATTAGGCCATATTGTATGCAAGCAGGGATTGTTGGTTGATCCATCTAAAATTGCAATTATAGTTGATTTACCACCTCCTACTTTAGTCAAACAACTACGCACTGCGCTAGGACATACTAGCTATTACAGGAAATTCATTAAAGGTTATGCCCAAATCAAAGTACTGATGGAGAAGATGTTGAAGAAGCATTTCCAGTTTGGATGGACAAACGAATGCTAGCAGAGATTTGACATGCTAAAATAGAAGATGGTCACTGCGCCCATTCTGGTTTTTCTAGATTGGAACAAGGAGTTTCATGTGCATGTCGATGCATCTTCTATTGCACTGGGAGCAGTACTAGCACAACTAGGAGAAGGGGAGATCGACCATCTGTTATATTTTTCTAGCAGGAAGCTATCTATAGATGAGATTAACTACACCACTATAGAAAGAGAAGGATTAGTCATGGTGTAGGTGCTACAGAAATTCCACTACTACTTGTTGGGAGGCCACTTCAAAATGTTTACAAATCACTCTGCACTGAAATACCTGGTCAACAAGCCATTGTTGGGGGGGATAATATGCAGATGGATTCTACGGTTTCAAGAATATGATTTTGAAATCATAGTTAATCCAGGAAGAATGAACAAGGGCCCTGACCACCTGTCGAGGTTGGAACATGGAGAAGAACCCACCAGTTTGGAGGATAGACTATCGGATGCACAACTACTCGCCATTAGAAAGATTGATGACCACTTCGTAGAAACCGTCTAGTTCCTGTCAACAGGAATGGCACCTAGTGAGTTTGCAATTCTCCAGAAGAAACAGCTAGTGGTGCACGCTGCAGACTTTTCACTGATAGTTGGTCAGCTATACAAAATGGGACCTGATGAGATACTAAGGAGATGCATTATGGAGATAGAGCGACCATTGATCCTTGCAAAAGCTCATAAAGGCATCACAGGAGGACATTACATAGAGAAAGAAACTACGCAGAAGGATCTACGAGCTGGCCTTTGGTGGCCTACCTTACACAGAGATGCTAAGGATTATGCTAGAGCCTATGATGTGTGCAAGAGAGTTGGGAAACCATCCAGATGAGATGAAATTCCATTAGCACCACAGATGACTCTACAAGAATTTGAAAAATGGTCCATTGACTTCGTAGGACCCATAAACCCACCAGGAAAGTGCCCAAGAGCAAGGTACATCATTATTGCGACAAAATACTTAACCTGATGGGACGAATCTAGAGCAGTCAAGGATTGTAGTGCAACTACAGCTACGCAATTTATATTTGATGACATAATAACCAGTTTTTTATGCCCCAATATCCCTATGAGTGATCAAGTCACACACTTCATCAATAAGACAGTTGAAGCCCTGAATGAAGAATTTGCAGTCCACCATCAGAAGATTACACCTTACCATCCATAAGAAAATGGGACAATTGAAGAATTCAACAAGATATTGGAGACAACATTGACGAAAATTTGCAGTGTGAATAGGGATGACTAGGATTTAAGAGTGCCTGCAATACTATGGGCCTATAGAACCACTTGCAAGAAATTAACAATGCATACCCCTTTCAAATTGGTTTATGGTATTGAAGTTATTGTCCTAATGGAATACTTGGTACCAAGATTAAGGATTGTTGCATTTACAGACATGGATGATACTGGCGTTGTTCGCGAGAGGCTTGCACAGTTGGTTGAACTGGAAGAAGATAGATTCATTGCAGGATTCCACCAGCAGGTTCAGAAGGAAAGAGAGAAGGCCTATCATGGCAGGCACATCAAGAAGAAGGCATTCAAGCAAGGTGATTTAGTACCGGTGTATGACAGTAAGTTTATAAAACACCCAGGGAAGTTAAGAACAAATTGGCTTGGACCATATGAGATCGCCTATGTTACAGAAGGAGGAGTTGCGCAATTGAAAACATTGAAGGGAGAATGGAAGGAAGGATTGGTGAATGGGAGTCGACTGAAGTTGTACTATGACAACCAGCTGCCTCACATCTCTCAGTAAAAACAGTAGGAAAAGGGTCTAGGTACCAGGTGCAGTTGAAACTGGGTACCAAACACGGAAAAGATAGTCTGCACAAGGAGGGAGAGGAAGCATAAAACAAAAAGAAAAGGTTTCCCTACACAATCCAAAGTCGAAGAAAAACAGAAGGATCAGATCCAAAGTTCCTCGAGATGAGTCACAGGTGAGTGTTGGTGGCATGTTGTCCCTTTGTTATGGAAGGAAGCAAAGAACAAGGAAGAAAAGGTAAAAAGTGAACTTCGCGAGAGACATAGTGACTATCACCGGGTAGAAGTGAGAAAAAGAGAAGGCAAGATGGAGCAAAGTATGGAAAAGAAATTCATTGGATGAGAAGATCAAGGATGCCATATCAGCAAGGAAGAGGGATCAAGGACAACTCCACAAGCGGAGAAAGCCATCATTGGATGCCTTGGATCACAGCGTGAGAAGGAAGGAAAGATAGGCTGGTGAAGCCCGAAAAAAGAGGATCAAGTTCAACTAGGGTTTTAGACACCTAGGGTTTTGGTATTTAGGGTTTTGGAACCTAGGTTTCGAACTAAGGCTGTCGGTGAGGTATTTTAATGTATAAATAAAGTTCAAGAGGACCTAGGTCAGGGGGGTATGATATTTTTTTTGATATAGCTCTATTTTTGTGGTGCGATATTATTATATTGTGAGCAAGAAGTGTTGAGAGAGAGAGCCTTCAGATATTGTAAGATCTTCAGCTGTGTGCGAAGGTCAAGTCCTACAATTGGGTGCACAGGAAAGGGAGAGAAAGAGAGAGAAGAAAGAAGATCTGCTAGTTGAGAGCGCATATAAGAACTGTATGCTTTACCTTAATAAATCATAAGCATAGTTCTATGGATGTAGCCCTAGAGAGAGGGTGAAACACATACATCTGTTGTTGTGTGTGTGATTGATGCTTCGATCTATGTCGTTGTTATATGGTTATCTGCATTATTGTATTAGATCATATCTATAGCTGTGAAGGATAGATATTGCTTGATAAGTGATATATGCATGTTGTGTTGTTGTTGTAATAGATCCACTTGATATTCCCCTGATTGTAGACATCTATGTCCTGCAACCACCCCTACCTCTACCTTGGTTGATACTTCATATACTTCGCAGGTGTTGCCGAAAGGGTCGGTAGTTAGGGTTTTGTTGGTGCGATGTTGTAGCGTTGAACCCTGGGTCTACCCCTGTGCCAACAAGAGGGTTGAACAAAGTTAACTTCAATGTGTGGTTGTCCATGTGAGGAGAAATTGGCTGTGGAGGACCAGAAAATGGGAAATGCGTATTTATTTGTGGTAACGATCCATAGGGCTCATAGGAAGGTGAAGCAATTTCAGCAGTGCCCGGGTTGTATGTTGAGTTAGAAGGGGAACCTGAACTTGGTTGAGAGGCGGAGCGCACCATGGGTGTCGGCGAGGGTCCACTCATGGGTGGGGGGGGAGTAACAGGATATGGTTGTTGGTAAGGGGGATGAGGTTAATAATATGTCCCTCCATATGTCGGTGGATATTGGGGTGTACCATACATAGGTGGTGGTTGGATGTGTTAGCACTCTGTAAATTTTGTCCAGTTGAATAGACAAATGACAAAGATAATTGTTTCAACTAGATTTAGAGCTGAGGCACTAGCCTACTCAACTCAGAGAGTGATCTCTCATGTCACTTGATATATCTATGGAAATCTAGTGGCTATATTTGGTTTGTTTTGGGGGGGTTTTATAAAGTTATTGGCCAAGAAGAAGAGGGACACTCAGGGCTATGGAGTCAAAATTCTGAAAGTGAATGAAAACAATGATCAACTGGTAGACCTCTCCAGAGGATAAAGGCTAAATGAGGCAATGAATATGATTTATAACTTGAATTTAATTAGAATGGTAAGAGGAAAGAGAAACAGATAACTGCATCATAGAATTACATGAATGAATTCTGAATTAGCTAAGAAGAAACATACACAATTTAAATTGCTTAAGCCAAGAGCACCAAATGATGAATTATGGGCCTTTAACTCTCCAATTTAAACAGAATACAGTGTAAATGGAATTAAAGAAACACGGGAAATACATACAACGAGGGAAGACAAAACTCATATCAGCACCATTAAAATCTTTTCATAGAGACTTCAAAGTTGTTGCATATGTATTCAATTCAGCCCCAAAAAATTACAATGAAGTTCAGAATACCCGAATTGTGCCCTTGCACTTCTACCCATCACTAATACACTCAAGACCTCTAACACTTATACAATTCGAGTTCCTTCAGTGTGCAACTGGTAACAATAACTGAAATGAAACGTTTCAGCTTCTACAATGATTACAAATGACAGTTTTCAGAAAAAACGTTTCATGATCCCTGCAAATTCCTCTTCCAGCTCATTCTTTCTCCACATTCTCTTTGAAATGTCAATTATACTCTTTCAAATCTAATTCATTTATCCATATTCTCATTAAACATTTGGGAATAATATATTTGAAATAAAAATAATTCCCAAATATTTTCTATCCTTACTATTACTATTACTATTTCCCTGTGAAAAACATTTACTGTGTAATGTTTTTCCCATTTACCGTTTCACTGTGGAAAAATATTTACTGTGTGTGTTTTTTTCCAGTTTACCATCTTTGGTAAAATACCTTTTATATTCTTCTTCTACTTCTATAAATCTTTGGATAAATAATTATCCAAGTCTTTGTTCACGTGCATCTTCCCATTTAAATCTTTTGCATGGAAATAAACATTAGTTTCTTTAATTTGTAAAACTTAAATCTTACCTCTGTAAAAACTTTTCACCGTGAGGAGGAATTTCATTTATTAGAAATTCCATATGTGTTGTTGAAATGCACTCCTAGAAAAATGTCGCACATTAAAAATATGATAAATGGTGCATTTA
>JZKD02S2249472.1:201643-219382 GCA_000966675.3 Picea glauca | reverse complement strand
TTCATATTCTTGACATTTGATAACTTAATGTTTTTTATTGTATTTTTATAAATTAATTATACTTCCATGGTAAAAAGGTAAAATGAACAGTATTCTATAGTAGTCAAAAACTTGGTTATAAGAAATGAAATCTTAAAATTTTATAGTCATTTTTCTTTTTATTTTTATTTTAAAAAGATTATAAAAAGATAATTTAATATGAAATTTGAGAATTTTAATTTCATATATTATTCATAATAGTTGTTCTATTTCTAATTACTTACTCAAAATTTTGAATTTGTTCATTTATTGACTTCAATAATATGTCTAATTCATTTTTTCAAATTTGAATTTATTCATTTATTAATTTCACTAATATGTCTAATTCATTTTTTCAATTTGTATTTAATATTTTGAGGTATTGGTTTAAATGTTTTTCAATTGGAGATATTGTAATTGGTATTAATATAGATATTTTTAGTTGGACATATTATCATTAGTTTTTGGTTTATTACTGTGTGAAAGAATTCTTTACCAAATTATTTGTAAAAAAAAAATTATCCAATGATGATATTGCCATTTAATAAATGGAAAATTTACACTAAATGATATATAAAAATCCTATAACAATCTATATGAAATCTAAATAATAATAATATATGTGATCTTTTTCTTCTTTTTTTGTAAGTTAACTCATCACCATTATTCAAGTAAAACTACACAACCTAAAATGACCTTGAAGTAATTCTTAAAAAGGCAAACTTTTATTATAAACAAGAGAACCAAAAATTAGTTATTGTTGAAGCTACCTCTAATAACATTTAATCTCACTCATACATGAAACTACATATTTTTCTTAGTTACAATTTAAGTTCATACAAAAAAAATATCATATGATCTTTAAAATTTAAAGTATTAAATAAATAATTTTTTTAATTTAATAAAGTTAAAAATACATTATAAACATGAAATATTCCAAAAAAGAAAGAAAATTTAAAAATAAAAATCCAAAAGCACTACCTCACAGAGTGAGAAAATTTGAAAATAAGAGACATGAAATGATTTCATGATAGATTCACCTAAATAACTGTGAAATTGCATTTTTTTCTTTGATAAATTTTATTATAAATTTTTAATGGGTTCTATGAATCTCATTGCCTCGGAGTTGACTGGTTTTAACACTTTTTTTTATATAAAGGTTTTGGATAAGGTTCTACTTTTTGAGGTTTTTTTTGTTGGAATCAGGCGTTGTAAATTTGGATAAAATTATTATTTTTTGTTATTTAAATTGCATTTCTGAATATATAAATATATTTAGCATACTGAAAAACCTTTAAGACACTTTGATTATATAAACTTAGCCACTCAAGTATGCAGATCCAACCATTACTCACTGGATTTCAAGCAAAATCAATGCAAATCAAAATACATTTTTTTTAAATAAAAATAAATCTTCCCAAAACAGAAATAAATGGAAAGTGTTAAGCAATACACTGCCTGCTGACTTATCAATAAATTTACCTGGATTAGAGTAGGCGAATAATTTACTGGCTGTGTTTCTTAAAAATAAGGGGAGACTGGCTTGCTGACTTGTTAATAAATTTAACTTACCTGGATTATGTTAATAATTTACTGACTGCGTTGCTATGAAATATAATGGGTTAAGTAAAACAATCACTAATCCACCAAATAATTTAATTTATTGGCTGTGTTGCTTAAAAATATAATGGGTTAAGCAATACACTCAATAATCCACCGAATATGGGGAGACTGGCTTGTTGACTTGTTAATAAATATAATGGATTAATCAATACAGTCAGTAATTCACCAAATACCGGTTAATAAATTTAATTGGATTAAAATCTGTTAATAAATTTAATTGGCTGCCTTGTTTAGTTTATAGCCTTTTCATATATATTTAACATTATGATTATGGTTGGGTTTGTTACCAGTATTACAATACTTTATTATATTATTGTGTTTGTGGTATGGTGTGAGGACATTTATTATTGGTGAATGTAGGTTGATTTCTTATTTTTATTTAAGAAAACTAGTATATTTAAAATAATTAGCTAGTGGTGTATAAGGAGGTAGACTTTCACTCAAGTTAGATATTTTTGGATCTTAGACTGTGAACTTATTTTTCTATAACTGAGAAAGGTGAGCTCTTAAGGGCTTTGAGTGGTTAACTTTTAACCAATTGTTAACCTAAACCTCTTAATCAATTATTAACCTAAATAACATATTTAAAAAACAAATCCTCCATACTTTATAAAGACATATTTATAATTTTTATTTCATTTATTTTAAACAAATTTAATTTATAAATAATATTCTTTTAATGTTTTAAAACATTTTTATGATAAAGATATATTTATTTTAAAACAAACAAAACAAGTTATATAAGTTACTCCAATTTTTAACTTGGAATTGAGTATTTCTGTTTTATTTATTTATGGGCACATTATATATATATATATATATATATATATATATAATTTTTTATATTATTTATTATTTTGTATTAAGTTCATTGAGTTTAATTTGAATGGTTGAAAGAAAAGATTGTAATCTTCTCCACCCAAATTTAATTTTAATATATTAAACTCTTAAATAATATATTATTATAATGACTAAAATTTTGTTATTGATTTTAGAATTTATACTGTCTTCAAAATAAATAAAAAATAGTTTAACATGAATTTTTTTTATTTATTATTTTTTTCTGGGGATATTTGCCCTAAATTTGACGGTAAATTGTTGGATTAGTAGATTTGAATCATTATTTCTGTATAATCAGAATGTCCAGAAAAAATTTCAGCATGCTAAATCCATTTCTACATTTAAAAATAGATTTTAAACAACAAAAAATAGTAATTCATATAAATTTAATTAACTAAAAATTCTACTAAATAATGATTAACAAAAAAAATAGTAATTCCTATAAATTTATATTACCTAATTCCAAAAAAAAAACTTCTGTAATGTTTCATCTCAATTTTAACTTTATGCCATAGTATGTACCAAATCCATTTGCCTTCAGAGTGATGTATACATGTCCATATACCTTCTTCTCAATACAGAGAATGAAAAAGTAAAAGGTGGGCAAACCCAATGCGTGCAGTGGACTTTTACTAATGGAATATGTTGAACATCTTGAGACATTTTAATAACGCGGCCATGCGGGGTAGAACATAGCAGCACCACGAATGGGGGTGTTTAATGCAGGTAAAATAAGATAAATAAATTAGTCTGATGGGACATCTGAGCGTGTAAATCTTTACAGTGACACGCTATCTGTGCGATCTGTCTAGATTAAGTTCGAATCCCGAAGCCTCAGATTCAGACAATTCCCACCATAGTAAGAGGCTATACTTGATTGATCCCTCTGCGTTGATTGGACAGGTCCAGTTGACGACCAATTTCGAGGTAGAATTTTGACTGCCAAACGCAAATTAACAAAGACACGTTTAAATTGAAATGGAAAAAACTGGGCACCAGGGATCAGATCTGGAATTTCAAATAATTCCTGCCTGTAATATTTTTTTATGACGGTTATAAATTTTGAGGACTTTTTTTACGTTTTATGTAAATCATAAAGTGTTATTTCACTTCATGTTTCATGTATTACAGTGTTGCATTTATTAGGTTAAATTGTTGTAAGAAGGGGTAGGGATGGAATTTGATAGGCAAATTGGCCTTTTATTAGTTAAATATGGAAAAAAAAATTAGAAATCTTCAACATTCTTAACTAAATACATCAAAACAGACATCTCAATTATAGAAAGGATCAAATTTATGTGTTATTCAGATTTGAAATTCCAACTTTGCTAAGCACTGTTGAAGCAAATAATATTTATCACTTGATGTGAAATTGCAAGATACAAAGAGTGGAAGACAGCCAACATATTTATTCATAAAATACAATGTTAAAGTCTATTATTTAGGCTTGAAGACAAAATGTGTGGATCCATGTGGTTCACTCCTCAGCATAGATTCATCTTAATGGGAGATTTCTTAACTTTATATATATATATAAAGTTAAGATTTTATCAGTTGGAAAGTAGCAATTTTGTTTTGTTTGTATCAATTGTCAGAAAGTAGCAATTTTGTTTTGTTTGTATCAATTGTCGGAAAGTAGCAATTTTGTTTTGTTTGTATCATTACAAATTGGAATTGGAGTAGCTTATTTATTAGATTTGTTTACTTTTCTAAGTAATTATCATCAAATCCTATGATTTAATGGTTGGTGAAATTGTAATTTTCCATTGTTTGAATTGCAGTTTTGAATACATAGATAGATCTAGTTCTCAGAAAAACCCTCTAATTCTATGTTATGTCAACAACTAATTATCATGGTGATCCCATTGTTGATGAGATTGCAATTTTTCATTGTTTGAATTGCAATTTTGAATGCACATATGGATCCAGTTCCCTGGAAAACCTCTAATCCATCAGAACTATGTTATTTGGACAACTGATGTCTGCAATTCCATCAATTCTTTCAAAATTCTAACAAATATCTAGACAAAACTGATTAAAAACAACCAAATTTTTTTCAAAAAATCTAAGATTTTTAAAATAAACCTAACAATTAATTAATTATTAGTAAGAATTTTGAATCACTTATTTAAGTTGATGTAGGTGTAAGTATTTGGTTAAGAGTTCTCCACGCTCTAGATGAACAAGAACATTGGGAGATTAAAAGAGTTCACTGGAAGATTAAAAGAGTGTTATAGTTTAAATTTTTTAAGTTCTTATTTTTTATTTTTTGGGTTATTATTATTAGAAATAGTAATTTTACAATGTTCAAATTGTGTTTTTGAATACATAAATTTATATAATATTTTCAAAAAAACCCAAAACACTTGTTAGACTTATACTTATTAACAATTTCCAGATTTAATAACAATTTCTAAATTTAATGATCTTTTAATATAAAGATAATTTCTATAACCAATATGTAATATGTTTAGCATATTTTTCATGGTCACAAAAAATTGAAAGATAAAATTTTATGAATTATCTTCCTTCCATGTCAAAACATGGTCCTTAATTATCACCCAGGCTCATTAATACTGAGGTTCATTAATGAGATTAGCTTGATAATAACTGATTGGATTATTTATTGATGAGGGTTTTAATGATTGGAGTTTTTACTCATTACCCTGTAAAGTGGTTTCGCCCAAAAACTTAACTCAACAATTCCAGCTAAAAACTCAGTTAATACCTATCAGCTTTCATCAACAACAAGTTAGGAACTCTAAAACTCTGTTAGTTATACAAATTCAACCATTAAAATCTACAATTCCAACTATTTTTCTAAGATGTACCCCATTTTGAAAGAAAACAGTCTGAAAAATTGCCCCCAAAAACGTTGACTACGTCTTCAAAGAGTTAGTATAGCCAGAAAGTTCGTTACCATTCACCAGGTGTATAACTGGTAGTGGTGATCTAATCTGTGCATAACTGCTGCCTCCGGTCGGGTAGCTTTAGCCTGGCTAAAATACAGTTACAAGATCCGTGCTTCAATGAATATGCCGTTGAATAATATAGAAATTTGATGTCATATCATATCAACTCGATTACTATAAATACGACTCTTGGTCCTATATCTACTCAATACCGCCTTCACTTGCGTTGAACGAGTTCTGATTTGCTGTTGATCTTGCCTTTGGTTTCCTTCCTCCGAGAGGGCAAAGGATCGATTCACAAGCACGCCCACCTGAATTGTTCAAAGAGAGATGCGAGACACCATCAAATATTTGATTGGAGCTGCAGGACCTAGCGGCTTTGGCTCTAAGTCCACTGCAGAGGATGTCACTGCACATTGCTGTCTCAATTCAGTGACAGCAATTATCACAGGTTGAATTTGTGGTTTAACATTTAGGACTTGATGTATTCATTTGGTTGTGGTTTAGTAACTGAGATCAATTATATATAAATAGTTTAGATTTAAACTTCTCTTTATAAATCTTAATCGTGTGAGAGGAAATGTGTTTAAGGTCTTGGAATCTGATCGGTTTTCACAGGCGCGACTTCTGGTATTGGTGCGGAGACTGCGAGAATGTTGGCTAAACGAGGAGCACGGATTATAATTCCTGCCAGGAACAAAAAATTAGCCAAGGATGTCAAAGCCGGGATACAGAGAGAGACCCCGGGAGCAGAAATTGTTGTGCTGGAACTCGATCTTAGCTCGTTTGCATCCATACGGAGATTCGTCGAGAAATTTGAAAGCTTGGCCCTCCCTCTGAACATCTTGATGTGAGTGAGTTTTCATGCTGAATTTCTTGATATTGCTCGCTCCAGAATCAGATAGTTCTGAAATGCTTTGTCCTGATGGCTGTCGTTATTTGATATTGTGTCCAAATCTAGAAATAATGCTGGTAAATTTTGTCAAGAATTGGAGTTATCAGAGGACGGCTTTGAGATGACCTTCGCTACAAATCACCTTGGTAATTAATTTGTCATCTGTAGAATCGTTACAACTTGCATTTAACTGTGAAAGTTAAGGGTTTCAGCCAGAAATGGCTTTCTTCCCAATCGGGTTTAGAGTTGTTGTGAATAAATCGTGAAACCTGTACTGAAATTGTCTCTGGTTACAGGTCACTTTCTTCTCACAAAGCTCCTGCTTAACAAAATGATCGAGACTGCAAAGGAAACACAGATCGAAGGAAGAATAATTAACGTTTCTTCGGTCGTTCACGGCTGGCTCAGTAAAACCGAAATCCAGTTCCATCAATTAAGGAATCCCAAAAGGTATAACTATTAGATCTATTTTAATCATGGATTTCTCGTGATTAGAAGGATCAAATCTGCGACGTACAAATCTTAAATTTGTACTTCCACGATTTCATTATTCAAAAAATTTGCATTTCCATGATTTTTATCCTTCTAAGTTCTTGAATGTGAGAAGGGAACAAATCTCCAGACATACAGACCTGAAGTTTATACAACTTTCATGAATTTCATTCTTCAAAAAGTTTGCATTTAGATGAATTTCATCCGTCTAAGTTCTTGATACATTACAGTTAAGATTCACTCAGCTTGTTTACTAATATTTTTTTAATTTTCACCATTGGTTACATATCTAATATGCCTATTTCGACACAAGAATCAGTCAGAGCTCTCAGTTATTCTTATGATCGCTGAAGACAAAAAACCTAATGGATTCTGTGCTTGAGCGCTTACAGCTTTAATGGTACGAGAGCATATGCTATTTCTAAGCTGGCAAATATCTTACATGCTAAAGAACTGGCCTCGCAGCTCAAGGTAGAAAAATCCTTCTGTACTCGCGTTTCCCCTTTAGATCTATTTGGGTAATCTTGAAACTATTTACCATCCTTCATTCCTGGCGTGTATACCTGTCTGCAGATATTGAATGCAAATGTAACAGCAAACGCTATTCATCCTGGAATTGTGAGGACAGCAATAACAAGAGGTCACAATGAAGTGATTACAGGTGATAACAATAAATCTCCCCTGCTAATGATGCGCTTCCGATCTATGGAATATGCAGATAATTCGTCCTACAGTGATGAAATCTGTAATGTTCTCTTTTAAAAGCAGGTGTCAATAATAATTGTTGTCTCTGATTTGTGTGCTTCGTTTCCCACAGATTCGATTTTCTTCCTTGCCTCAAAACTGTTGAAGACTCTACCTCAGGTTGGATGAACCAGAAAAAAAACAGAATTTTCATATACTTTTGTACTAATACATCCATTGAAACCCCAGAAGTGTGAATCAACTTCTTCCCATTTAAAATTTTTGAAGTATAGATTAGAAGAAAGAGGTTTTCACAGATTGGGCTGATCAATTTTATTCTATTATCAACAGGCAGCTTCAACGGCTTGTTATGCTGCGGTTCATCCAAGCGTGGCAGGCGTATCTGGAAAATATTTTGCAGACTGTAATGAAACCTCATGTTCTAGTTTAGCCAATGATCCATCCCAGGCTGCTGAGCTATGGAGGATCAGTGAAGCTATGATTGGACATTCCCAAAGTCCAAAATCATGACTCTAAAGAATAACGTACTGTGTATATAAGGAAATCTTATCTATCTTCTTTGATCCATAACAGTTGCTCAACAGGGATGAATTTGACACCAAGCAATAGTTGCTCAGCATGGATAAAATTGACAATAAGAAAACGCTGTATACCCCACAGTTTCCATGTAGATACTYCAAAAAAGTTAAGGATCAAATTAAATTGCAGCACGTTGTTAATTATCTCTAAATGAATCAAATTAAATTGCAGCACGTTGTTAATTAATTATCTCTAAGTGAATTTTAATCCCTATGCATAGGAAGCAAAGATTCAAAGATGACACACTGGTAAAAGTGGCCACAGTTTGTCCCGAATTTTTTACACACTACAATGATGAATTTATACACACGAACAATCCTGAAAGGATGGGACAGAGTAGATTAAGAACCTGAGCTCCTGGTTTGGTCAAAAAGGAGCATTTTACATTAAGTGGTACTTTTTTGAATTCACTAAAAAAGAGGAAAAAACAAATCAGGCATAAACACATTAAAAAGTACACGTAGACTGAAAAGTTTTGGTTAGGTTATGTTTTAGGAGTTTAGTAGATGGAAAAGTGTTGGTTAAGTTATGTTTTAGTGGTAATTTAGTAGGGAATTAATAAGCTGAGAAATTCAAATTTTTTTGAATAGGTTTGTGTTTTCTTAAACGGATTTCTTTTGGAAAATTTTAATATTTTAAAATAACTCTATTTATAATAAAGTTTTATAATAAAAGTTTCCATCAATTCTAAATTAAAATTTTACACAATATCTACTTATTCACTTATTAATTCATTATTTATAATTATATTTTACATATAATTTAAGTTAGAATTATATATATATGTGCATAGGGCATGTTACCTTTCAAATTGTACTTAATGATAAAATCTTTAATCCACAAGGTATAATTCAAAGGGGAAGTATTAGGACATTCACTAGAGTCACCTAAGCAACTTATTATTTTCACTTTAGGCCAGCTCAAGGGGTGTTTGTAATATGATTACTAAAGCTAAGTAATGAGACATAAAGTGAAGTGAGACTAGCTTTAGTAAAACAATGTTTTGGGGTTTTTAGGATTTTAAGAGACTTGATGGAAGAAAGTAGAGATTAGTGTCAAATCCAACAAGGGCAATGGAGTCAAGGTGAATAAAAGGAGTTTATGGAGTCAAGAAGAAAGCCCCTCTTAAAAATTGATCTATTTCATCTAAAGATTATGATTAAGAGATTAGGATCAAGATGAAGAATAATCTATCATCCAATAAAGATCAACAATGAAGACCAAGGCCCTACAAGAAGGGGTCTTAAAACAAGATCAACTATAGCTCGATAACGTACTCAATACTCGTGCTAGTGTTCCAAAATGGATAGACAAAGCAAGGTACCAAATAATTATCTAAGAAAGAAAAAAGGAGTGGAGTTACCCCAAAATGTCTTCCCTCTAGTGGTAGAAAAATCCCTTCAATGGACCGATCTAGTTATCTTGTAGAAGACTTTATCATTTCATTATGAATCTATATGCACCAAATAAGAACCAAGATAGAGAAGCTTCAAGAATTGACACCAAGATCCACAAATAAAAAACCCTTAAGCAACCATCTGCTCCAAGAAATATATGTCAATTAAGCTCCAAGGAGTGAAAGCTCCAAAAATCCAACCATGAGTACAAATGAGGAAGGAATACTCTTTATATAACGTCTCGCTCAACTTCCTTTACAATAGAATAACAATATCTCATGTGAGATACTTAGATATAGCATAGGGAGGAGTAAAGAAGTGTTCCCTCCAATTGACTAATTAACAATACATAAAATAATGAAGTGGTTAAGCCACATGTGCAATCCTCCAACCAAAAAAGACCCAAGAGAGTGGGACATCTCCATCAAAAAGGAAAGAAGATGAGTCAATGGTGCAATGTCTAGCCTCCAAGTGGATAGATCCATAACCAAATCCTCAATTGATCTATAATATGTCGTGGATATTCCACTGGAATAGTTCATCACAACATATCTAATAAAGAAAACCAAAATCTACCTATGAAGGTTAAATTCCTTTAGATTTTCATAATATTTGGTTATTGATTTTCTGCCTATGCATGAAATAGATAAAACACGAAAAATAGAGAACAATAAAATACAATCACACATGTGTGGTTGCACCCAGAGATATTATATTAAATGATATCGTGACTCATGCACACATAAGTGGATCAAATCCTACCCCCGTGTCCTTCAATTTCAAGCCCCCGAGGTGTAGAACATTCGGTGATGGAGTGTATTGTTAAGGCACTATGTTATGTGAAGTAACCAGTTCAAAACCCTTGACTTACCTTGTGTGTCGTGTGAGGGGTCATGTTGGCATGCCTGGAGGTTATAGTGGTAGTAGTCGAATAACACAACCACGTATCACGCGAGTACATGCCCGACTAGTTATTGGCTTCGTCAGTAACAAAAAGAAAATTCAATCACACGCCATCCACAAAATAACGCAAGCATTTTCTCTAGGAAACCCTTATGAGAGAAAACCCAGCTAGAAGGTGACACTACCCTACTCTCTTTTCTATGGTATGGAAATAATGCAAGTACAAAGGAGAAGGAAATATCTATCGAGTTACCTGAGACTTATGGCTTGTTAGACTACTACAAAACATTAACCTCCCTCCATTATGCTCTCTAATTTCCCACTCCTAATTGTTCTACTCTGCTATGGAACAAAATAAAATAACATAAAATGGAACCCCTTCTCCTCCTAGCGGCCAGATATTTAACATAGCCTGATAGCCATCTTGGGGTAGGTTTTTTACTTCCTCAACCCTCAATTGTGATACCGTTTTGGACCTTCTAGAATGTTCCTATAAAATCCACTACATGGCTACCCCACATGTCTAAGTAATGGAGGTTGACATGGAATCCACTCACACCATGGTGATCATTATGGTAGGTCAACTTGCGGGAGCCATAACTTTTGCATATGAACTCTGATTGAGGTGATTGGTACACCTCCCACAAAATCCATGGAAATGTTTTCCCAAGGTTGAGTGGGTACATGTAAGGGATGGTATAGAACTTTCTTTTTGTTACTGGGATTGTTGGTACAATAAAGTATACATCCTATGATATATTGTGCTACATCTTCTTACATTTTAGGCCAATACACATACCTATGTAAATTGGCAACTGTCTTCCCAACACCAAAATGTCATGCAACCTTGGAGGTGTGAGCCTCTCTGATAAGATGCAATAGTTCACCTTTAGGGACACATAGCTTGTCGAGATTATAGATTAAACCATTCTAGAAATGATAGTCAGCCTCGTTGTCACCTTCTTCTATATGAATTTGACACTGTAGCTATTGAAACACCTCCTTGGAGTCCTCATCTTATGTGTATGCCTCTATGTATACATCATGGGTAAAAGGATCCATGTGCATCAAAGTTCCCAAAGTTGTAATATTGTATGTGGGTGGCCTTGAAAGCATGTCCACCAACTTGTTTTTCCATGGTTTTTTGTAACTTACTCTAGACCTGCAAATACTGGAGTGGATGGTGATCTTTGTGGATGATGATCTCCTTGTCCATTAGATAGTGATTCCACTTTGTAATATCTTGTACCAAGGCATAGAGCTCCTTGTCATAGGTATGGTAGTTGAGAACCACCCCATGAAATACTTCATAATGATAGCATATAGACCTTCCTCCTTGCATCAAAATTGCTCCCATGGCATACCCACTTGCAGATGTCTCCACTTCGAAGGGCTTTTGCAAGTTTAGTAGTGCGAGCATTGTTGCTTGAATGATGTTTATTTTTATCTCATCAAAATCCTTTTGTTGATTCTTAATCCACTGGAAACTCTTACTTCCCAATGTTATTGCATGGGGTGGTGTAACTACTACCGAAAATGAAGCTATGAACTTCTACAAGTACTGTGTTTCCCCAAAAAATCTCCTAACTTCTATGCAATTTGTAAGAACTGGCCATTTCATGATGGCCTCCATCTTGGAGGGATCTATATTGAGCTCGCCTCCAGCGATCACATACCCTAGATACACCAAAGACTGCTGGGAAAAATCACATTTCTTGAGATTGGCTAGTAGTTGGTGCTTCTTCAGGGTCTCTAACACTTTCATAACATGTGAGATGTGCTCCTCCAAGGTAGCACTATAAACCAATATATCATCCAAATAAATAATAACAAATAAATCTAGATAAGGGCATAAAACATCATCCATTAGTCTCATAAATGTAGTTGGTGCATTACATAAATCGAATGGCATAACCAACCACTCATACAAACCTTGCCTTGTCTTGAAGGAAGTATTACATGTATCTTCTTCTTTGACTCATACCTGGTGATATCATGATTTCAAATCCATCTTAGTGAAGTAATTGGCATGTTGTAGCTGGTCCAACAGATCATCAATCCTTGGCAGGGGGTACCAACTCTACAATGTAATCTTGTTCAATGCCCTGTAATCGATACAAATTCTCCAAGTCCCATCCTTCTTAGGCACAATTATGATGGGTGACACATAAGGTGAGGTACTTCACCAAATCACACTCGGATTCAACAATTGTTGTAACTGCTTCTTTACTTGATTTGCTTCCATAACATATTGTTTATACAACCCAATATTCGACAAGGGGGAGTTTGGAAAGAATTGGGTTTCATGCTCCACTCCCCTCTTAGGTGGTATACATTTAGGCTCCTGGAACACTCCTATGTATTCATATAAAACTTCTCCAAATGATGTTTCTTCTCTTTAGTACACCCTTCCATGGATGTCTTTTCTTTTAACGACTCTTCACCAGATTGATTTTCGCTTAGAAAGAGTAAAACATATTTCTTGCTAGAACTAATCAATTTCTTAGCTTGATTGACACTTATTAGTGAAAGTTTTTATTTTCCTTTGTTCCCATTGATGATGATGGATTTCCCATCCTTGATGAGGCGGTACTAATTATCTCTCCACATGAAGATAACATCCCTCATATACATGCATAGGATTCCAAACACTACTCCACATACACACAGTGGTACTACATCCAATTCTACTCCATCTATAAAATCAACACTTACATCAAATTTAATCTTGCACTTCTTTGTTACCTTGATATTTGCATCCTTGTTTACCCAAACCAATGGGTAGGGGCCAGGATGATCATGAACCTCTAATCTAAGCTTGTTGACCAGATCTAGTGCTATGAGATTAGTCTCTGAATCAGAGTCAAACAAAGCATCTATCTTGGTCTTCTTGACCCGAATCGTGATGTGGAAGAGCTTGGTCATATCCTTCTCTTCCTGGTGATTAAGGCTACTCAAATTCACCTCCTTCTGCACATATGTGTAGATAATATTTTCATCCACATCTATAACACCCCCACTATAGTCCCTAGTTTAATTACTGCTTATATAGATATAATGTGTGGCTATGACCAAAGCGATGTATGTAACCTACCCACCCCTTAAGTTCTCTTAAAGGGGCGGGGTATCAAAAATGTTCTTTTCCTCATTGATGCAGGAGCATTCATACCTCATCAAGCGAGCCAGTGCATGAAGAAAGAAAAGAAAGTTGGATGACGCCAGCACCAAAATTTTGAATCACCTTGATATCTGTTGCACCGCCATTTGAATGAAAGCATTCTTAATAGAGCGCATTTGTACATTGTAACGGACCTTGAGCAAATAAGATCTCGTCCTTAGGTAGCATAGGCACTTATTAGATTTAGTGCAGGTAGATAAGATTTAGTGCAGGTAGATAGGATAATTAAGTCTAGATTAGATAGTTGTGTTTTCGAGAGGGAAAACGGAGTATAGACACCCTCCCTTGGATGACTTTGGGAGAGGCATACAGATTCATTCAGAGCATTAGCATTCTGGAGAGCAAGGAGAACAGAACAGAGAATTGGTGAAGAATCCCCATGTATAGATATTGAATTAATAGGAAAGTTTGATTCAATTCCATGGCTGTGATTATTCTTTGTGTATTGTTGATATTATGTTGTTGCATATTTGCTTCTTGTTTTGTCTATTGTCTATATGCTGCATATGTAATCGCATGGCAGGTTCGAAATCTGAGGGAATGAGAGAATGAGTTTCAATCGTTTCTCTATCTAAGCTACAAGATTCTGGCATAGAGTGCAGTGGAATTTCCTCCGCATAGAGTGCGTTGAGGAGATTGGACAGTTAAACCCTCATCTTAGTTTGCCCAGAGGTTGTGTTGAGTTATTCGAACCGTGCAGGTGAAGAGAAGGTTGAATTGAAGTCTCTGAGGAAAGTCTGGGAAGAGGAGGACAGGAAAAGTTTTGAGTCAATTCCATGGACATGTTTATTCTCTGTGTGTTGTTGGCATTATGCCTTTGCATATTTGCTTCTTGTTACTTACTTCTTTCATATGCTGCGTATGTGATTTTATGGAAGAATTGAATTCAGAGTGGTTCTGAGTGGAAAGTTGGTGAAATCTCAAGAGGGAGAGTTCCTTACAAGTATTGTGGAACAGACCCAGGAGAAGCCCCGAACGAGAGAGGTTTCGGAGCGAATGACTCTTCAAAAGGAAGAGAATCAATGACTTGAAATTTCTGGGAGAGACTTAACCTTCAAGCGCAAGTAGAACCCAATTGCCACTGCATATCGGCATATCGGGGTTAACGAGTGCAAGAGTTGCATGCATGTCGATATCGTGAGTAACGATTCCCAGATTTTGTGGGGCCCGTCGATTGTTCGGAGGGGCAGGTGGCACGTGACCTCGAAACATCGGGTCTCAGAAGTTGAAGAGCCAAGCGATTGGTTTCATAAGTCGCAAATTCGCGAAGAGACAAGGTATCAATACTCAGGTATCGACGACTCGGGCCTCGGAAGTCAAAGAGAAGTTAAGCTGGACTCGTGAGAAGCGAAGCCGCGAGATTGCGAGATCGTGAGTTTCGGCAGCTCGGCGCATCGGGTATCGGGATTTGAAATCCCGAGTGGTTGGTAGCGCGAGAGGCAAAGTCCCGATCCCTCGAGCAGAGGAAAAAGAGAATAGAGAGGAGTGAACTGTGGGTGCAGAGAATCCGATAGGGAGAGAGAAGAACCGTTGAGTTCTTCAGGCCTGTGGAAAGCGAAGGTCCTGGTGAAAGCGACTGTGCCGTCGAGGGCGAGACTTGCATCAGAGTGGTATCAGAGCCTGAAGATCTTGTCTGTATATTTCAATGAAGAGGAGTGAAGGAGGACAGAAAATCACTCTGATACTCACGACTTGCGTCAGAGTGGTATCAGAGCGGGAGTGCCTCTGTTTTCTGTAGCAGAGGAGGAGAGAAATTTACACCATGCCGCCAAGAAGAGAGAGGCAGTCACCTGATCGTGAAGACAGGGACGCCCGGAGGAGAGTTAGACCAGCAGGTAATCCAGAAATGGAACTCCAAATGCGAGATCTCCGAGCAAGGCTCGAGGAAATGGAGACTGTGCAGAGACGTGGAGTCGGCGCAGGAGAGTTCATCGATTCCGAAGTCGAAGAGGAAGCTGGACATGTCGAAGAAGAAGTCACGGCAGAGGATGCATCAACAGAAAGGCTGATCAGAGCCATTTCGAGGATGAGCTCGAAGACGAAGATGGGCATTCCCGTCTATGAGGGAAGTCTAAATGCAGAAGAGTTGCTAGACTGGATCTGAGCACTCGACACCTACTTTGATTATGAGGACATCGAAGAGGACAAGAAGATAAGACATGTTGTCACGAAGTTAAAGGGACATGCAACCTTATGGTGGGACGAGCTGCAGGCAGACAGATGTTCCAAAGGTAAACAGAAGATCAAAAGCTAGGATCAGATGATCGCCAATATGAAAGCAAAGTTCATTCCGAGAAATTACCAGATCACTCTGTTCAGGCACATGCAAAACCTGAGGCAGAAGCTGATGACGGTGAAAGAATACACCGAAGAATTTTATAGGCTCAACATTCGAGCTGGTCATCGGGAGAGTGATGACGAGAAGGTGGCGAGGTATCTGAATGGTCTCAGGTATGACATTCAGGACAAGCTAAGCATGTTGACCATCCGAACAGTTGAGGATGCGTACCAGATGGCTCTAAAAGCCGAAGAGAAGCTGAGCCGCAAGCAAGTTCAGCGAGGGCGAGGCAGGAGTCAGCCCAGAGGCAAAGCTGTTGCCCAGAAAGAATACCAGAAGCCCAAGGAGGATGGGAAAAGGCCTCAGGGAAAGGCTGAGAAAGGTGGAACCTCACAGTAGAGGCAAACACAAACAGAACAAAGGCAGCAATATGTTGAGCCAAGGAGGCAGCAGGCAGAACCGGGTGGCGGATATGCTGATGCCAACGTAATTCCTCGTACCCGAGGTAGAGGAAGAGGCTGTGGAGGAGTGATCACATGTTTCACATGTGGAAAGGATGGACACAAGGCCGTTGACTATCCAGATAGGAAGATGGATGGAGGAAAAGCTCACATCGCTGAGGCACAGTCGAGGCATGATGTTGAGAGCGAGGATGCAGACAGCAGAAGATCGCTTGGGACGCACAAGATTCTTTTGGCACCTGAGAAATAGGTGGACAGCTCAGTGCAGTGGAGCAGACTGTTCAGAACGGCTTGTACAGCCAAGGACAGAAAGTGCAAGGTCATAGTTGACAGTGGGAGCACCGATAATCTTGTTTCGACCGAGATGGTGGAAAAACTGGAACTGGAAACAACTAAGCACCTGAGTCCATATAAAGTCTCGTGGCTACAGAAAGGGCACCGGGTAAGTGTCACTAAACAATGCTTAGTTAAATTTAAAATTGGGAATTATCATGATGAGATTCTGTGTGATGTCATTCCCATGGACGTATGTCACATACTGTTGGGTAGACCATGGCAATATGATATAAATGTTGTTCATGACGGGAGGACGAACACATACACCTTGGAGAAGGATGGGAGAACACATAGACTGCTCCCGATAAAAGATAAAGAAGTGAAGCTGGAAGTGAACAGCACGATACTTCTTATGAACGGGAAAGAACTTCTCACAGAGCTGGAGAAGAATGAAGATCCACAATTCTTTGTTGTCAGGAAGCCGAGAATTGTCCTGACAAGCACGAGAGTGGACGACTTGCCAGAGGGGATTCAGGAACTGCTGGGAGAGTTTGCTGATATCATCGTGGATGAACTACCTCGTTCGTTGCCACCGATGCGGAGTGTGAATCACCACATTAACCTCATACACGGAGCAAGTTTACCAAACAAGGCAGCGTACAGGTTGACACCTCAGGAGAATCAGGAGGTCAAAAGGCAGGTACATAATCTTCTGGATAAGGGACTAGTCCGAGAAAGTCTTAGTCCGTGTGTCGTTCCAATGGTACTGAGTCCAAAGAAGGATGGGGGCTGGAGGATGTGTACAGACTCCAGGGTGATAAATAAAATCACCATCATGTACAGATTTCCACTGCCGAGAATGGATGACTTGATGGATTTCCTGAGTGGGGCAAATTATTTTTCAAAAATTGATCTCAAGAGCGGATATCATCAGATCCGGATGAGAGAAGGAGATGAATGGAAGACAACATTCAAGACAAAAGAGGGTTTGTACGAGTGGTTGGTCATGCCGTTTGGGTTAACAAACGCGCCAAGCACTTTTATGCGGATGATGAATGAAGTCCTATGGGAATTCATTGGTAAGTTTGTGGTCGTGTATTTGGACGACATACTGATTTTTAGCAGGACAAGGGCTGAACATTTGAGACATTTAGCCATTGTGATGAGAAGACTACAACAGGA
>JZKD02S2249472.1:180674-196724 GCA_000966675.3 Picea glauca | reverse complement strand
GTTGATTGTTTATGGTTCTAAAAGTTTCTTATACTTTCTAGTTTTATTTCTTTATTTGTTTTAGTTTATTTAGTTGTTTATTTCATGTGTTTGGTTTGTTTAACCCATGCACTAATGTCTGTCTTGTCTAGCAGACCCAACTAGGCATGAAAGTGCCCTCGTTTTTCTCATCCAAGTGACGAAATGAACACAACAAATTGGTGACCATACTCAGGAAAGGTATCAATTTCCATCCTATTTGGGCTTAGAGAGCACTTCTTTTTAATACATTTGTATTGCAGGTACCAAATGGCCTAGCCTTACCTGTCAAGAGATATATTTTGAGCTGGAGGAGGAGAATTTTACTCAACCCNCTTGACGCGTATTAGGACGTGCGAGGGTATTCTAGCCCACGGACACGCACTCAACGCATTGTGCACCCAAAAGGCTTCTTCGCTCTGTGCATTCTGCGCATTGTGCACCCAAAAGGCTTATGTTCTTTGCGCATTTTGTGCACTGTGTGTCCATTGCGCCTCTATCTGAACTGTAAGCCGCACACATTTCCAGAGTTTCAAAATTGTAAGGATTTTTGTGATAATTTGAAGGCCCTTAGCCTTCAAAATTTTTATTTCATGCAAATTGTAAATGCACTCCACTTAGACTCCTTTCCCATATGAAAGGTTAACTAAACATAGGCACTTAGGGGGTAAAAAGAGCCATATATTCTCCTCTTTTGCTTTGGTTTCCACATGGATGACTTGTTTGGTTTGTAAAATTTAAGTTTAGGTTATTGCTTTCACATATGAAAACACTTGCATTGGGACCAAAAATCAACTTTGATCAATGAGTATGCTCTTCTCTCGCACCATAAAGCGATCTTGAGAATCGGAAAGGTGGTTAAGGGGACATTTCATCTCCCTTAACCAAAATCTTTAGGAGAGGACAAAGCCCCCCTAGGGATCCTATTAGTTTCTTTTTGAAATTATCCTAAATTTGTAAGGGCCCATACATGCCCACATGTTGCAAACTTAGGATAGTTTCTTGAAATTGCTTTCTTAGTTTACATCACTAAGAGAGTTTAAAGATCACAGTAACAGGCCCATACATTCCCACATGCTTGCAATCTAGGATAGTTTTTTCAAGATTTCTTAGTGTAAACAAGATTAGGGAGTTTAAAGGATTGGTAAGGACCCATATGTCCACATGCTAGTTCTTTAGGGATTTTAAAATTCCACAAGGTTGTACCAATGACACTTAGTAAGATAGCTAACACAGATTTGTAAGGACCACCAGAAGTCCACATGTTGCAAATTCACACCTAACTTATTAAAATTGAGCATATTTCATCACTTGCTCACACACAAAGTCACTCCTCACTCACATAATTTCCACCTTGAATTTTGGAGGTTGAAGTAGGTTTTCTCCAAAGGAATTCTGAAACGTCCCACTATTTCTTGAAGAAATTATCCACACCCACTTAATTCAAACAAGATTGGTTCACACCCCCAATCTCTCAGCCCACCACATCTAAATTAATTATAAAAAATCACTAAGTTTTCCTCCACAAGATGTGCCAAAATAATTTTTTAGTCTAGGTAGGATCTCGGGGGTAGGCATCCAAATAACCCCCTATTATTTGGTTCTCACATTTTCAAACATTAGAATTTCACAAATAGGGAACTTCAAAATTCTCCAAGTCAAGTGTTCCTACACCATAAGGAAGGGAGATACCCGTGAAGGATTGAAGGCTGAGGTCTGGTTGTTCTGTGTGTCCTCCCTTGAGTCACCCAACTCTTGGAAGGGATCCAACCCGTGACCCATTTCTGAGGCCAAAAATGTAAATGCCGCACTTTGATCAAGGTACATAGTGGCCAAATTTAGGACATCTACCCAGGTGGAAATTGTGGGCTGCAATTGCACCTTGATTAGATTTTGTGTGGCTATTGGAAAATATTGCCAACTCTTTCAGGATATGCACCCTCTACCCCTCATTATAACTGATTATTTCATCCTTCACTAGTTCCTCTTCCAATGGCTTCAATACCCTACCGTTGAGTACTCTTGGAAGGTCTAGTGCTATTTGAGAGGAAGGATGATAGGTCTTTTAGGACACGAGCATTTTCTTTATTTTTTCACCCACGTGGAAAAAATCCACCTACCCACATGTATGCTTATTTACAGTTTATTTATGCATGATGCTCATTTGATTACTTGCAATTGTGAGTTATATTGTGAAGGTCCAAATTATACAAGTCTCTTGTTCATTTATTAATCTCATCACCATTTGCACACATTCACTTCTGCTAGTTGGACATCATAGGGGGCCCACAGAATCCCCATCATTCCAGACACTTGCAGAATCTCCCTCCTATTTTAGGAGGAGTTCCTAGTCTTGTCGACTCACCAGATCAACCATCTCACATCCCTGTGAGCGCCACTATTTTGGGGTCATATTTTCTTGATTCTACTTTACTTGGGTCCAATTCCCAAGGCCATCCATCCACTAGTTCTCCTTCACAAAGAGGTGGGGGGAAAACTTCTTCTAAAGGGAGAAGTACAACCCCACCAAATCCCCCTCAAAGGTCAGGTCCACTGCCTTCTCACACCATGGCTAGAACTAATCCTCCACCACCTCCCCCCATGCCATATTTGGTGTCTCTCAACATTCCTGATTTGATTAAACTCATGAATGATCCGATTTTACATGATCCTACATGGACCAATATGCCTACCAAACTACCTTCAAATATTCCAAAATTTGAAGGAAAATTAGGGGAATATTCCACCTACCATTTCATGACCTTCCACTTATGGTACTCTTCAAACAACATCATGGATGACTCCATCCTCTTAAGGTTATTTCAATGAACACTCACTGGTCCATCAACAAAATGGTATGTGGACGAAAAATTAGGGTCCCATGTGACTTTTGAATCCTTGGCCAAAGCCTTTTTGGCCTTTTTTCAACTACCAGTTTGTCATGAAACTGGTTTAGAACTGCTCTTCGATTGCAAAATAAGATCAACTATGCATATTGTCGACCATATCCACGAATGGAATCAACGACGTAGTTTATGTAAAGAAGAAACCGCCAAACAACAACACCTTGATTGGTTTCTCAAATCACTTGTCTCTAAACTTGCCAAAGATGTGGCATCCGCCTTCCTCCAATCCGAAGAGAAAGCCATAAGCAAGGCTCAACAGTTCAACCTCATTTATGCTTAGTGAGGTTACTTATACATAGTATTACCTAATGCACCCAAACCTGTACCATTTGGCAAGGAAAAAATTGGCATGTCTCACGCTGCAAATGGGTTGATTAGAACCATGACACACCATAACCTGTACATCCTGTTATCACCTGCTAATTTGTATTAATTTTTCCCAAGGCATCTTTTCCATGTGCTAATTTTCGACTCAGATTTTCAAATGTTTTCACCAGCTCCGTGAAGCTCCCATCACCTAAATCCTTCACTCAACTGATCATGCAAAATAGTCATGTCCTCCATGAGTAAAAAATTTGGCGAATATCCCAAACCTATACCTAGCCTTAATGCTTATCTAAATCCCTTAGTTCCATCACTTCATTCATTTTTACCCTTATTTTCATATTCCTGTTGAAAATAAAAAATATTCCTTTTATTAAGAACCCTTATCCTATCAACAAAGTCATGTGTTAAGCCTCATATGCTCAAAGTCCTTAGAAAATAGAAAAAAAAAGGTGTTTATTATTATTAATATAAATATTTTATATTAAAATATTTATATTAATATTTAATCCAATATTTAATTTATGGAATCACATCAAATCATGGGCACAAATCTCAATTTGTAATGTAGAAAAATCAAAGGTTGGATGGAGGGCGCACATACATATCGGGGATTGAAGTGGCGAGGAGGTTAATTATGTGAAGGCGGGCCGAGGAAAAGTACCGTGGTTTATTGGTTTATTTGGTGGACACGTGTTTTTATGTCGAGCACATCTGAGGTAAAAGTAGCTTGGATTAAACCACTCCATCCCAAGCCCGATGTAATAAATGCACCATTTATCATATGTTTAATGTGCGACATTTTTCTAGGAGTGCATTTCAACAACACATATGGAATTTCTAATAAATGAAATTCCTCCTCACGGTGAAACGGTTTTACAGAGGTAAGATTTAAGTTTTACAAATTAAAGAAACTAATGTTTATTTCCATGCAAAAGATTTAAATGGGAAGATGCACGTGAACAAAGAATTGGATAATTCTTTATCCAAATATTTATAGAAGTAGAAGAAGAAGATAAAAGGTATTTTACCAAAGATGGTAAACTGAAAAAAAAAAATACACACACACACAATAAATATTTTTCCACAGTGAAACGGTAAATGGGAAAAACATTACACAATAAATGTTTTTCACAGGGAAATAGTAACAGTAAGGATAAAAAATATTTGGGAATTATTTTTATTTCAAATACATTATTCCCAAATGTTTAATGAGAATATGGATAAATGAATTATATTTGAAAGAGTATAATTGACATTTCAAAGAGAACGTGGAAAAAGAATGAGCTGGAAGAGGAATTTGTAGGGATCATGAAACGTTTTTTCTGAAAACTGTCATTTGTAATCATTGTAGAAGATGAACCGTTTCATTTCAGTTATTGTAACCAGTTGCACACTGAAGGAACTCGAATTGTATAAGTGTTAGAGGTCTTGAGTGTATCAGTGGCGGGTAGAAGTGCAAGGGCACAATTCGGGTTGTTCTGAACTTCATTGTAATTTTTTGGGGCTGAATTGAATATATATGCAACAACTTTGAAGTCTCTATGAAAAGATTTTAATGGTGCTGATATGAGTTTTGTCTTCCCTCGTTGTATGTATTTCCCGTGTTTATTTAATTCCATTTACACTGTATTCTGTTTAAATTGGAGAGTTAAAGGCCCATAATTCATCATTTGATGCTCTTGGCTTAAGCAATTTAAATTGTGTATGTTTCTTCTTAGCTAATTCAGAATTCATTCATGTAATTCTCTGATGCAGTTATCTGTTTCTCTTTCCTCTTACCATTCTAATTAAATTCAAGTTATAACTCATATTCATTGCCTCATTTAGCCTTTATCCTCTGGAGAGGTCTATCAGCTGATCATTGTTTTCGTTCACTTTCAGAATTTTGACTCCATAGCCCTGAGTGTCCCTCTTCTTCTTGGCCAACAACTTTATAAAACCCCCCCAAAACAAACCAAATATAGCCACCAGATTTCCATAGATATATCAAGTGACACGAGATATCGCTCTCTGAGTTGAGCAGGCTAGTGGATCAGCTCTAAATCTGGTTGAAACAGTTATCTTTGTCGTTTGTCTATTCAGCCAAACAAAACTTACAGAGTGCTAACACATCCAACCACCACCTATGTACGATACACCCCAATATCCACCGACATATGGAGGGACATCTTATTAACCTCCTCCCCCTTACCAACAACCATATCCTGTTACTCCCCCTCCACCCATGAGTGGACCCTCGCCGACACCCATGGTGTGCTCAGCCTCTCAACCAAGTTCAGGTTCCCCTTCTAACTCAACATACAACTCGGGCACTAGTGAAAGCGCTTCACCTTCCTATGAGCCCTATGGATCGTTACCACAAAGCAATATGTATTTCCCATTTCCTGGTCCTCCACAACCAATTTCTCCTCACATGGACAACCACACGTTGAAGTTAACTTTGTTCAACCCTCTTGTTGGCACAGGGGTAGATCCAAGGTTCAACGCTACAACATCGCACCAACAAAACCCTAACTACCGACCCTTTCGGAAACACCCGTGAAGTAGATGAAGTCTCACCCAAGGTAGAGGCAGGGGTGGTTGCAGGACAGAAATGTCTACAACCAGGGGAATATCAAGTGGATCTATTACAACAACAACACAACATGCATATATCACTTATCAAGCAAGATCTATCCTTCACATCTATAGATCTGATCTAATACAATAATGCAGATAACCATATAACAACGACATAGATAGAAGCATCAATCACACACACAACAACAAATGTACGTGGTTCACCCTCTCTCTAGGGATACGTCCATATAACTATGCTTATGATTTATTAAGGTAAATCATACAGTTCTTATATGCACTCTCAGCTAGCATATCTTCTTTCTTCTCTCTCTTTCTCTCCCTTTCCTGCACACCCAGCTGTAGGACTTGACCTTCACACACAACTGAAGATATTACAATATATGAAGGCTCTCTCTCTCAACACTTCTTGCTCACAATAAAATAATCTCTCACCACAAAAATAGAGCTAGATCAACAAAAATATCGTACCCCCCTGACCCAGGTCCTCTTGAAATTTATTTATACATTACAATACCTCACCAACAGCCTTAGGCCGAAACCTAGGTTCCAAAACCTTAAATACCAAAACCCTAGGTGTCTAAAACCCTAGTTCAACTTGATCCTCTTTTTCCTTCCTTCTCACGCTGTGATCCAAGGCATCCAATGATGGCTTTCTCTGCTTACTGAGTTGTCCTTGATCCCTCTTCCTTGCTGATATGTCATCCTTGATCTTCTCATCCAACGACTTTTGTTTTCATACTTTGCTCCATCTTGCCTTCTCTTTTTCTCACTTCTACACAGTGATAGTCACTATGTCTCCCGCAAAGTTCACTTTTTACCTTTTCTTCCTTGTTCTTTGCTTCCTTCCATAACAAAGGGACAACATGCCCCCAACACTCACCTATGAATCATCTCGAGGAACTTTGGATCTGATCCTTCTGTTTTTCTTCGACTTTGGATTGCGCAGGGAAACCTTTGATTTCTGTTTTATGCTTCCTCTCCCTCCTTGTGCAAACTATCTTTTCTATGTTTGGTACCCAGTTTCAATTGCACCTGGTACCTAGACGCTTTTCCTACTGTTTTTACTGAGAGATGCGAGGCAGCTGGTTGTCATAGTACAATTTCAGTCGACTCCCATTCACCAATCCTTCCTTCCATTCTCCCTTAAATGTTTTCAATTGCACAACTCCTCCTTTTGTAACATAGGCGATCTCATATGGTCCAAGCCAATGCGTTCTGAACTTCCCTGGGTGTTTTATAAACTTACTGTCATACATCGGTACTAAATCACCTTGCTTGAATGCCTTCTTCTTGATGTGCCTGTCATGATAGGCCTTCTCTCTTTCCTTCTGAACCTGCTGGTGGAATCCTACAATGAATCTGTCTTCTTCTAGTTCAACCAACTGTGCAAGCCTCTCGTGAACAACGCCAGTATCATCCATGTATGTAAATGAAACAATCCTTAAGATTGGTACCAAGTATTCCATTAGGACAACAACTTCAAGACCATAAACCAATTTGAAAGGGGTATGCATTGTTAATTTCTTGCAAGTGGTTCTATAGGCCCATAGTACTACAGACACTCTTAAATCCTAGTCATCCCTATTCACACTGCAAATTTTCGTCAATGTTGTCTCCAATATCTTGTTGAATTCTTCAATTGTCCCATTTGCTTATGGATGGTAAGGTGTAATATTCTGATGGTGGGCTGCAAATTCTTCAGTCAGGGCTTCAACTGTCTTATTGATGAAGTGTGTGACTTGATCACTCATAAGGATATTGGGGCATAAAAAACTGGTTATTATGTCATCAAATATAAATTGCGTGGTTGTAGTTGCACTACAATCCTTGACTGCTCTAGCTTCGTCCCATCAGGTTAAGTATTATGTCGCAATAATGATGTACCTTGCTCCTGTGCACTTTCCTGGTGGGTTTATGGGTCCTACGAAGTCAATGGATCATTTTTCAAATTCTTGTAGAGTCATCTGTGGTGCTAATGGAATTTCATCTCATCTGGATGGTTTTCCAACTCTCTCGCACACATCACAGGCTCTAGCATAATCCTTAGCATCTCTGTGTAAGGTAGGCCACCAAAGGCCAGCTCGCAGATCCTTCTACATAGTTTCTTTCTCTGCATAATGTCCTCCTGCGATGCCTTTATGAGATTTTGCAAGGATCAATGTTCGCTCTATCTCCATAATGAATCTCCTTAGTATCTCATCAGGTCCCATTTTGTATAGATGACCAACTATCAGTGAAAATTATGCAGCGCGCACCACTAGCTATTTCTTCTGGAGAATTGTAAACTCACTAGGTGCCATTCCTGTTGACAGGAACTAGACGATGTCTACGAAGTGGTCATCAATCTTTCTAATGGCAAGCAGTTGTGCATCCGATAGTGTATCCTCTAAACTGGTGGGTTCTTCTCCATGTTCCAACCTCGACAGGTGGTCAGGGCCCTTGTTCATTCTTCCTGGATTAACTATGATTTCAAAATCATATTCTTGAAACCGCAAAAGCCATCTGCATATTCTCCCCCCCAACACTGGCTTGTTGACCAGGTATTTCAGCATAGAGTGATTTGTAATCATTTTGAAGTGGCCTCCCAACAAGTAGTAGCGGAATTTCTGCAGCACGTACACCATGACTAATCCTTCTCTTTCTATAGTGGTGTAGTTAATCTCAGCTATAGATAGATTCTTGCTAGAAAAATATAACGGATGGTCGATCTCCCCTTCTCCCAGTTGTGCCAATACTACTCCCAGTGCAATAGAAGATGCATTGACATGCACATGAAACTCCCTGTTCCAATCTGGAAAAACTAGAATGGGCGCAGTGACCATCTTCTATTTCAGCATGTCAAAGCTCTGTTGGCATTCGTTTGTCCATCCAAACTGGCAATTCTTCTTCAACAGCTTCTCCATCAGTTCTTTGATTTGGGCATAACCTTTAATGAATTTCCTGTAATAGCTAGTATGTCCTAGCGCAGTGCGCAACTATTTGACTGAAGTAGGAGGTGGTAAATCAACTATAATTGCAATTTTAGATGGATCAACCAACAATCCCTGCTTGCATACAATATGGCCTAATAACACTCCAAATGGTGAGAGGAAGATGCACTTCTTCAGATTCAAAGTAATTTGACACTGCCTGCATTTATCCAACATTATCCCTATACATTCAATATGATTTTTCAACAAACTAAACACAATCTAGTCATCAAAATATGCTTCTAAAAATTTATGCAAAAATTCTTTGAACGCTTCGAACACCACCCTGGAAAATATGGCTGGGGCATTCCTCAGTCCAAATGGCATCACTGTATATTGGTAGGATCCCCATTTTGTGGCAAACGTGGTCTTGTGGCGGTCCTCCTTAGCAATCTGTATTTGATGGTATCCTGAAAATCCATCTGTAAAAGAATATACCTCTTGGCCTCCCACGTTGTCTAATACTTCATCAGTGAATGGTGTAGGGAAAGGGTCATGCAGACATGCATCATTCAACTTCTTGAGGTCCACACATATCCTGATTTCTTCTTTCTTCTTGTCTTGTACCACCATAGGGCTGATCCACTCTGATTCTTTGACATGTTCAATAATCCCTTCTTCCAACATTCTTTCAAGCTCAATCTTCACTTTTTCCTTATATTTTGGGTTCAATCTGTAGGGTCTTTGCTTGACTAGATTCACATCTTGTTTCAAAGGGATCCTCATCTCTCCCATAGGACCTTTGATACCTGTCATATCAGTGAACTTGGTCGGAAACAAGTCCTGATATTCGTGCAACAACTCTTTAATCTTGTCAATGGTAGAAACATCCCAATAATCTCTGACATTGGCAAGCTTTGGTGTCTCCTCTGTTCCAATATTGAATTTTTTGATCTTGATTGACTGACCAATAAATGGTAGCTCAACTCCTGGTCCCTCCACATCTCTTTGGACTTCTGTTTCAATGATGTTTACCTTCCTTGGATCATCGTCATCATTGACATTGATGTTGTAACAACTCTGTAATTTTTGGAGAGGCGCAGTCCATTCGTCCTCTTATTGTTTCATAGGGAGGCTATATGCCTCTTCGAATACCTTCTATCTCAAAATATGTAATGCTTGGTCTACTAAAGGATATTCACTTTCAAATGAAAAGGTGGTGACAAAATTCTGATTCGTACCTTCCCAATCTGCAGTGACGAGGCACAACTTTGCTTAAAGGTACCAGTTGATAGGGGTCGTGTCCAGCATGTTAATGAATCTGTGTACCCATTGTTCTCGAGGAATGTAACTCTAGGCCTCTTTGCAGCTTCACACATGGTCCTTTGAGAAACTTCGACCAGTATACCTTACTTCGCAACTTACTGCTTGTGATGAGAACTGCGCTATCATCAAGGTTCGACATTGTGTCTAGTCTGTGATATTTATTTTATGTGTCCCCCACCATCTTGCTGGTGTGGCTTTCATGGCCTCATCCATTGCCAACAATCTCTATTGTATTGGTACACTTGTTTCAAAATCTTATAGGAAGGCTTCTAAAGGGTTTAGAACGTCAAATGCAGGTAAATTACTTACTGTTGTGCTGATCCAACGAACTTCTCTAGTTAATCTAGCACATCTTCTGGTAGATACTTCATACATATGGTTCTTCTAGTTCTCCAGTGCTTCTTCTGAATCTAATGAACATGTGCTGTCACTTCGCTATCTTAGATTCCCATCGGCTATAGGGTTGATGTAATCTTGTTGTCTGGTTGTTAGTTTGTAGATGTTTTCCAATTCATATGCATGGTATTCTTCTCTAATGGGATTTGTGTATCGCGAACCTTTATCTGGATCTAAGGGTGAAATGAACCTAAATTCATCTCTTTCAAATGTCATACATCTTTTCTTCAAATCAACAACATTGGAATTGTTGACGACCCAATCAATTCCTAGCAATACAAGGTAAGGGCAGCTGTCATCAACAATTTCAATTACCTCAAAATTTGCAAAGGTTCTAACTCTGTCGATGTCCATAGGGACATGCTCCAATTGTCCAAATGGGATGGCAACTTGTTGATTAGCCATCATAAGCCTGATAGGTAAAGAGATCAGCTTGGATTTTCCCACCAGTGCCCAAGTTTGCTTCGTCATGACATTGACCTCCGACCCTAAGTTGAGGACCACATAGTCTATATCATACTCTCCTATTTGAGCATTCAAATGTAATTCTTTATTTGTCCTTCTCTTCTTACCAATTTGGTGTACTTCCCTATTCAGTAAGGGGTCTATCTTCCCTAGCTCATACTACCTGATTAAGTTCTGTAGTTCTTGCACAACGTTCTCATCCTGAATTAACTTAAGACAGGTATATAAGAATTTGGTGAGCTTACTTACCTCTTTTCCTTGCTTCGACGAATCCGAATGATCAAATGCATGAGAAATTCCATATTCTCTCACTTTTGGTCGTGTTTTTGATGAAGACCCTTGGACTCCCTTGAAATCTTGTCTTGCCTCCTCGAATATATGCATTTATTTCTTTGCATCAAAATTTTGGGTCTTCTCTACAACTTTCATGATACCTGCGTCTTCTGCAATCTTTCCTTGGGTCATTCTATCCTCTCCTGTGGCAGTGCCTCCTCGAGTAATAACAATGAATCTAGGGTCTGCTCCGTGAGGTTCAACATATATTAGTTTCACTTGCGGGTTTTGTTGAGGTCCTCGTCTTTCCTAAAGCTTAGTTAGTAGTACAGGGCAGTCCTAATGACATGATCAAAGGAGTTGCAATAACTGCAAGTGGTACAAGGGTTCTAACAGTCTCTTGCTAGATGTCGTGGCTGCGCGTAGTCATAGTAGATTATTTGTCCTCGGCCTCATCCCATTCCTCATCCTTTTCCTCGTCCTCTGTATCCACCATGAGGATTGAAGTTTCCTCTTCCCGGGGAGTTATACTACGCATTGTTTCCTTCTTGATGTACTTCACCTTGGATCTTGTATATGTCTCTTGATATTTCATGCATGAGATCATAAGCTCTGTAATCTCTATCATCATGCCTTACTGATTTACAGAATGTGCAATACAAGTTTGTAGGGGTATGAACATATTTCTTCATGTAGTAGCGCTCACTAGGGCGATGTCGATTTCTACATACTTCGCACCAGGTTAATGTGACTTGCTTCAAAGGGCTCAGAGCTCCCGAGGCCAGATATTCATGAAACATGGGACAATGTTCCTTGTCATGGAATTCTGATTTGCA
Organism: Picea glauca; assembly: GCA_000966675.3. NCBI lineage: Eukaryota > Viridiplantae > Streptophyta > Pinopsida > Pinales > Pinaceae > Picea > Picea glauca. The sequence goes on along the minus strand of JZKD02S2249472.1, from coordinate 184,688 downwards.
TTTGATACACCAGATGTCTTCCCTTTTGTCTTTTCCCTTGTCCCTTTTCATGTCCTCAACTTGCAAAGACAAACTAGTTAACTAACTCATGATCTCGCTCACACCTGAGATGGATTATCCCATAGGGTCTGATTCAAGCTTCATGGCGATCTCCAATGCTTCTTCCTGCGAAGAAATCTTCTGTTGCATCAAGGGAACTCTAATATGTGGTAAGAGGGTAGCGATGAACCATTCCTTATTCTTCTCATATGGGATCTTAAAAGTCAATCTTCCAGTTAGGGTCTTGAATCTCTGGTTGAAATCCCAAACAGGTTCGACTACCTTTTGCTTGATCTCTTTCAACTCTGTAATACATTTTGACTCTGACTTAGGTTTATTAAACTCTGCAATCAATGCGTTCTTGATCTCATTCAATGGCTTAGGATGCGCAAGTTCTTGGACAAGCTTCATGTACCAACTCAATGCGTGGTCTCTCAGTGTAGTGCTAAACTGATTTCTTTTAAAAAATTCATCAATAATATTTTTAATGTTCCATACGGCCTCACACAGGAACCAATGCTGATCAATATCTTTAGATCCATCTCCTCTAAAGATAGGGGGCCTCATCTCATCTTCCATGAAGTTGCCTAGGTTTCCTGTCTGAGTGGATGATGAACTTCTAGTAATAGTGCTCTGCGGACTCTGGTGATTTGGAATGTTTTGATTTCTTAGTGTTTTTGAAACAATAGGAGGATTGATATTACTTACTTCAGTATCCTACATAGTTCCTAAGGTTTCTGGATCGTTTCGATGAAGTTCTTCAGTTGCTTCTTCCTCTGGCCCCACAGGTTCTGAATGTTCTTTGTCTGTCAGATCTGCCTCTTGTCCACTGTAGAAACCCTCTTCTTCATACTTTTTATTAAAGAGGTTATCAAGGTGAACCCCTCAAAATAATCTTCCATTGCATGTATGTACAACTTCTGTGTCACTGTCGCTATTTGAATTCCTGAACATTAGCCTTTTCCACCCAACCTACTTTATCTTCAAGACATTTTTTTCAAGCAACAACATCTTGATTCTCAACTTCAGCAAGTGATTTTTTTTTTTCAGGGTCCTTTGAAGAAGTATGTCTCGGCTTGGCTATATGATTCTACCCTTTCAACAACAAACTCAGTGATATACCCTCCAATGGTACTATCAAACCAATAATCTACTGCTCTGGATATGACGTTATTATCTCTTTTGACATTCTAAATCAACACCGACGTCCAAACCATAGGAGGTCTAGATCTGATCTTGAACTGGGTATCAACTAACCTATCCAACCACTCAAACAACTCCTGGTGGATTCCTCCAAAGAAGATATCATGAATGTCGGTGAAGATGTATCTTTGTAGCCAATCTTCAGTACTCAACTTAGGGTTCTTATTCTGTGCTTCAACGAAGTCCCTCTCTTGATATTCTATCCACTTTTGAATCTATATATTCGATGGGAACCACCTAGACATTCCCTCACGAAGATTCTTGTCCCGACAATGGAACCATTTGTTGGCACAAGGGCAGACCCAGGGTTCAACGCACCAACAAAACCCTAACTACCAGCCCTTTTGGAAACACCTACGAAGAAGATGAAGTCTCACTCGAGGTAGAGGCAAAGGTGGTTGCAGGACAAAGATGTCTACAACCAGGGGAATATCAAGTGGATCTATTACAACAACAACAACACAACATGCATCTATCACTTATCAAGCTAAGCTATCCTTCACAGGTATAGATATGATCTAATAAAAATTCAACAAATTCATACTTTTGAATAGTTGAATACAACAAATCCATACCATCAGTCAAATAATGCCAATAAGAAAGGAAAAAACCAAAACAATAATAACTTGGGACTAGGGGGAAATAACCCCCAACAAAACCAACCTGTTGGGGGCAACCAAAATCAGGGTAACCAGAACCCCCAAGGGGACAATAACAACAAAATCCAAGGGAGGAACAACAATAACAACATGCAGAAAAAATTCCCTTCGCTCTTTGCAGTGAGCATGGAAATTATACCCACCATTTCCCCCAAATTGATGACTTTAAATGGATGAAATAATCTATGAACGCACCACGTCCTCTAGCACTGTATGCCCCTCAACAGACCCCAGAACAACATTTACAACAACCAACCCCGACCATGTTGAAAATCCTTATTCCACACCAAGGTGTGATGAATACCCAACAAGAGGTACATCCTTCCCCACCACAAATGGGACAGTATCAAAAACCAGGGCCCATCCACCCTAGAAATCCAGTGGATCGCAATATCCTCCTCAGTAGTGAAGAATAAATTCTTCTGCAAACGCGCGGTGGTCAATACAATGCACCCCCTGAATCTACTCCCCCCATTTCAGAAGAAACTCCAGCTATAGCTGTACAACCCTTGATGATTCCCCGCCCTAAAATTGAACTCCCCATTCGTATCCCTCGGATTCTATTACGATGAAATGTCAACAACCCTCAGGCTATGGAAACACACAAATATAGTCTGGTCGATGACTTGGCACAATCTCCCGCAACCATGTCTATATTGGAGGTTCTCCAAACTTATCCAACTCAACACAAATCCTTACTTTCCTCCTTGGGGGTAGCCAACCCAACTAATACTAGACTCATCAAATTTGATCTAGATAACATAGAACCTCATCTCCCCACTCTAGTAGCTTTCCAGAACCTAGTCAAGATTCAGAACATCACGATCCATCTGTATATCATTGATGAAGGTGCATCCACATGCCACATAGCCAAAACTAATTGGTAGAAACTTGGCTCCCCTAAGCTTAAACCATCCACCATCACATTAAGAGCCTATTATGGTCGACCATCCTCCCCTGAAGGGCTCTTTCAAAATGACCTCATCGAACTCGGGGGAAAAACCATCCTCATTGACATTGAGGTTATCGATGCCCCGCTCGATTACAATATCTTGTTTGGACATAGATACATGTATGCTATGAAGGCGGTATCATTTTCTGTGTTTTGAATGATGATGTTCCCCCACAACGAGAAAATCGTCACCATCAAAAAAATTACACATTATGAGCCTAACCATTCTGCCAACATTGATAACATATTGCCTCTTGTCTGCACTAGTTTTGATGCTTATTCACTCATTGACATGGGCCCCAAAGTTTTCAAGGACCCATCCTTGCTAGGGGAATACCATGGAGCACCACCTCTTATACACCCTTCAACACAATTGTGTGTCATATCTTCTAATGGAACTGACACCATAGACACCATTCCTCCCAATGAGGCCTATCTCCACCTCGACGTTCTACCAGTTGAAGAAATTTTACCTCAGGGTTTCCCTGAGAACCATACTACACCACTTATCCTCGATTTCCCCCTCCCCCAGGGGAAAATCCTAGTTTGGGAGACAATCCCCCAAGCCACCCCTCAAATCCCCTTCTTCTACCCCTCACCGAGAGTACATTCTTTTCATGTAACTGCAACACTTACCCTTCCCAACAAGGTGCTCGCCATCCCTATATGGTATCTACACCCACCCATGATGGTTCCTCAACCATCTCTCCCTCCTCAGTCCGAGGAAATCCCAATGCATATTCCAGTACTAACTCCGACCATGCCACCCTCACCCCCAATCACCAGCACCACTACCATGACTGGAGGTAGACGGAAGAAGAAAGAGCCCACAAATCTACTTCCCCCTTGAGTTCAACCTCCTTGTGCACTATGCAAAAGAGAGGGACACCCCACTAATATATGTCCTTCTCTTCTTGAGTTATGCAATCTGATTGAGCTCCCTCAAGCAACCACACCACTCATTGCTTCTCCAAACACATTTAGTACTATGACCGCATCCTCCACTATAGGCATTAAAGGGTTGCAAACCAAATTCACTTGTGCCATCTGTTCACAATATGGCCACTACACTCACCATTGCCTAGCGCTACCTCAGTTTCACCATATGATAACAGAAGTATGCCAAACCTTTCATCAAGATCCCTCTCTATTTAAATTACT
>JZKD02S2249472.1:167962-180666 GCA_000966675.3 Picea glauca | reverse complement strand
CAGTTGTCACTGTGCTTAAACAATTTTATGCCTATGAAAATTGTATTAATCTTCTCCAAGTGATCATCAAGATTATGCAAGACATGAACAACAAAGATAATAAACATCAATAACACATATGATATACATAGAGACAGATACTCATGATGAAACCCATAAAGGGAGAAAAACTCTTCTTCTTAGAATGATAGGCAGTCTTAGAATGATATCTATCTTTGATCACCAACTCAAAATGAGGCTACAACCTCTTCTTTAACAAGCTGCAACTTGTAGAGAGCACCAACCCTTTAGATTCTCTAGCACCCACTAGAAAGAAGCATATTTTATCCTTATGATCTCCCTTATGATCTCCAACACCAACTAGATGGAAGAACCTACTTCCACTCGTACAAGCACCAACTTGCACACAAAAAACTCTTCATTTTCCCTAGCACCACCGTGCCTCCCTATTTTCTAGCCACAACTAGATGGAAGATACAAATCCCAGAATTCAAGCACCAACTTGAATAAGAGAGGACCACAATCCTCCCTAGCACCACCCTACACCCTTGTCTATAAATATTTTCTTGAATAATACCTTACAACAATACAGATATGTCAATGCTTAACATTTCTTCTCTTTTCTGCAATTTTGCCCTGCTTCTGTCTGTTCATGCTTGGCTCCACTTATTGTCTCTTTTCTATTTTGCAATACTGATCTTCTTCTGTCTATTCATACCTAGCTTCACTTGCTGTCTCTTTCCATTTGCTCTTTCTCTATTCTTCTCATGCTCTTAGGTTCTTGTACATTTTGTTCTTTTCACCATTTCTGCTCTGTCCCACTTTTGTTCTTCATCTCTGAATTTGTTCTCACTCTGTTCATACTGTAATTTTCATTTCATATGGTTCAACACATTTTTAAGAGAAAAAAAACCAACTTCACTCTATCACAACATTTTTATTTTATACTCTTTCTCATAATTTGTTACACTACAAATCTATAACGCCCAAGAACAATGATTCAATTCATATAACTGAATCATAACTGATTAAGAAATCATGAAGTGAAAGAGAAACCCTTCGATCAGAATGTCTATTTAATCTGCGCCATTGGATTATACACGTAGAGGATTTTTGATCCATAGGTCCTAGCGAATTTTATCCGCACGAACAAGCACCAGGTGCAATGTTCCTCTCCACATGACCTGTAGCACCCTGTTTCCCCCAGTCTATAAATATAACTATATGGGTTGAGGAACTATGACAAACTTAAAAGTGTGAATGTTTGATTTGATGGACCTTGTGTAGAAGGTCGATGAATGTAAATTATGATTATTTTAATAGAAAATGGTTACGTGTTGCATGACTGTTGAAAAAGGGGATGTGCTGAGAGAGAGACCATGAAATGTTGTGAAAGATGGTGGAGGGGACCAGGAATGGTTGCGTTAACCCCCACCAAACCAGTACCATGATGGAATTAATTTCCTCAGATCAGAACAACCCTCTGATCATGAATGAATTCTCGTCAGGCTGGTAGGTGGGAAGGCCTCCTCAAGAGTTAATGAGGGATGGGGTAGACTACCCAACGATAAAGCTTCCAGACCTGACCACGGACTGGGGGATTCGAGCCACACACAATATTTCCGAGGGAGGCAAGAAAGGAAGCGTGGTGGATAGAGGGAGACCTGCAGAGAAAAAAGGGCAGAGACGAGAGAGGAAACTCTCGGGTCCGAGAAAGAACTAATGGAGGGAAAGTGAGTTCTAATCACATAAATTAGAGATTGAATCAGGATAAGGAGAGTAAACTTCATCCTGATCTATTTTCTGTATTGGGAGAAGGAGAGTAACCTTCGTCCCTAACTTCCATTGAGCTAGAGGTAAGAGATTAAATCTCAAATCATCGTGGCTTAAGCTCGGGGGTGGCCAAAGATAAATCCATTGGGAGTGACTGAGCCTATGGTTGGGTGGAAACGAGCACCCCTTTCAACAGTCGCATCACACTCTATGGTTATGATACGTGTTTTCTTGCCTTATGTTTGTTTGAATTGCAAATAATGGATGAATTTGAGTATTTACATGTCTATAAAGGTTTCTTTCTCTGTATTAAATGATTAAGTTATAAATATGCGTTCATTTCCTTGAGAGCCTATAATTCTGCTTGGATTTCCATGCGCCCTAGTTTAATCACTCGAAGGTGGTTTCCCCATGGAATTTCATCATCATCCTAGAGTCGAGTGAGTACTTCCCTGAATGTGGAGGTTGAATCCCGAAATTCCTGCGAGGAGAGAGTCTATTAAGATCAGGAGAGGTAGTGCAGATATGCGAAATATTTATGCAAGGTAAGCAGAAACCTTGAGCCACTTAATTCCTAGAATTGATGAAGTAGCACAATAGTTGTGCTAAAGATCCTTCTATGTGTTAATTCTAGGAGAAAGAGCGTAATGCTCTTAAATCCTTCACAACTGATGAAGCTCGGGAGGGATAGTGAGGAATTCAAGTATTGAAAGGGAGTATCCTTTCGTTTGGAAGTTGAATAGACTTGATCCATTCGGGAAGATCCGAGGTCTATCACAACTTTTATATTTGAGGAAGGAATGTAGGCGTTAGCACCTCATATTCTTCAGCCTTCATAGGTCCGATGAATGTTGATAATCATCGTGAAAGGGACAGATCCTTTGAATTCTAAAACCCAAATTTGCGATGTGATTTGGGCCATAGATATAAGGATCTATCGGGACCCACCTTGACCATCAGACCAGTGAGTTCTGAGTTCACATGATGGGAGAATCCCACGTTGGTGCGACTAAACCTTCGAAATCTGAAATCACGATGTGATCTAGGTTGTAGATCCTAGGATCTATTGGGACCCACTTTGATTGTCATATCAGAGTCCAGATGACGTGGAATGAGAGTAGAGGAGATAAGATCTCAACGGTTAGGTTTGAGCGTGTGGACCAACAACCGTTGGATCTATAGGAAAGTGCATGAGATTTAACCTTTTTGGAGTTGCAGAAGAGAGAGAACTCATGAAGTCCGAGTTTGCGAAAGGATCACAGCCATTGATCGAAGGAAGGATCTAGACCGTTCATCTAGAAAGTAGATATCAGGAATCGAGGAAACATAGGTAAGCCAACCTCCAAAGTTGCGAAATGCAAAATCCCAAATCGCGAGAGAGGATATCGGGACCGTTGGATCACGTAATACCATGGATCATTGATCTGACACTATCAGAAGATCAGGGATTAGAAGAGTCAGGGTGTACTCACATCCAAATAACCAAGACGCGAACTCACGATTTGATCGCAACAATCGATCGAAGGGAGGGTGTGGACCATAGATTGGGTCTTGGAGGGAGTTCACATATCAGACTTGAGAGAGGAGAAGTGAAATTCCCTCGGGAGATGTGAAACATGAAATTCCAAAGCGCTTGGTAGTTGGGCCCCAGGTTATCGCACAAAGTCTCAATCAAAGGAGCCTATCGGGAGGAGCTAACGCCTAGGGGATTTTCCAATCAGGAAATTGGTATTTCGGGAGTCGGGAGAACAGAGGTGAATCATATCAGGAGTTGTGATACGCAAAATCCCTATGTGATCTGGACTGTCAGATCGTGGAAGAATCAGGACCGTTTATCTGTGGTGAGGAGATATTGACATTTCAAATATCGGGAGAAGGGAGGTGAGTGATCCTCCATCTTTGCGAAATGCGAAGTCCTGATAAGCGCTTGAGGTTGAGCCCCGGGTCACAACCGATGGTCATAAGAAGAAGGAGATATCAAGTGTTAGGTCCATGTCGGGAGATCAAATATTGGGAGAGTCAAGGTGACTCACACGTAAGGACCCGATACACGATTTCATGACGCACCTTTTAGTTAGGCTTGTGGTCACATGTAGTGGTCACGTGGAGGGGGCTTGCGCCTGGTGCTAGTTCTCACAGGTGAAGTCTTGCATAGGCTCGTGGATCAATTTCTTAGAGATTACAGTAGGGAACGGAAGAGCTGCTTCAACTTAGGAATTTTGAAGGTCCATTGACCAGGATTAGAGACCATGGATGGAGGATTCGACTAATTGAGGAAAAATATATATTTTTTATTTATGCCCCGTCGTGGGTGTGTTAAAAATTGGTATCAGACCATGGTTACAACACTTGGCCTACTTGGGATCATGGAAAATTCACTTAAAAAATCTATTTAGAGTACTTTCAATAGAGTGACACTCTATCGTACCTCTTTCTTAAAAAGTCTAGTTAAAAATGTTATTAAAGAAAAAAATTAAACTTTCTACAATGTGTATGCTTTTAAGAAATTGAACCGTGTATTGTTCATGAACTAATAGACTGTTAGCCAAAAATAAGTGTTTTTTTCAACACTCGAGAAGTCAGTAAATCATGAGGAAAACTTCAAGACTAAAGGATGGTGACGTGTCATGAAGTAGGGGATGGCTCCCACAATAGAGACGAAGAATCTAACGAAAGGAGGGTGGTGGAAACCCCTCCAGATCTGGTTGAAACTGTAAGGAGCCTCAGGGCCAAATTACAGAGTTGCAAGGCTGACAACGAAAGATTGATAAAGGAGAAAGAAAAACAAACAAAAATTAACATAGTCTTGCTGTAGAGGTTGTCCGACATACAGAGGCAACTATAGCATGAACCCGCAACCAGTCATGTGGACCGATGACATAAGAAGAGAAGCCAAAGTCTTCTTGAGATTCAAAAACATGAATCCATAAGTGACCACACTGGTAGAAACACCTCGAAGAAGGTCCAACCTCAACACTCATCAGTAGATTCCTCTGTAAAGGAAGTTGGAAAATCCGAAGGATCTTCTAGTAGCAAAGCAAGCCCACATTCTCAAAGGAAAGGAAAGAAGCGGAAGCATTCCAAAAATCATGATCCTGAAGAATTCAAGAAATCCAAACCACCCTCTTTCGATGGAGAGATTAGGAAGGGAGAAGAGGCCGAATTTTGGATTCTCGGCTTAAAGAAATACTTCAGAGTCCATGACTACTATTGGCAAAGGGGTAGACCTAGGGTTCAGCTCCAATAGCACACCAACAGACCCTAGCTATTGGCCCTTTCGAAAACACATGCGAAGCAGATGCAGTCTCACCCGAAGCAACTAAGAGGGGGGTTGCATGACAGATATGTCTACAACCAGGGGAATATCAAGTGGATCTAATACAAAAACAAGACAACATTCATATATCCCTCACCCAGCTAGATCTACCCTGCATAGTCATAGATATGATCTAATACAAAAATGAAAATAAGAATATAACAATGACAGAGATTAAAGCATCAATCACACACACAACACAAGATGTATGTGGTTCACCCTCTCTCTAGGGATACATCCACATAACTGTGCTTATGATTTATTAATATAAATCCCACAGTTCTTGTCTACGCTCTTAGCTAGAATATATTCTTTCTTCTTTCTCTTTCTCTCCCTTTCCCATGCACCCAACTATAGGACTTGACCTTTGCACACAACTGAAGATCTTACAATACCAGAAGGATCTCTCACTTAACACTTCTCTCTCTCTCAATACAATAATATCTCACCACTTCAATAGAGATATATCAACAACAACATCGTACCAACCCAACCCAGGTCCTCTTTACCTTTATTTATACATTACAATACTTCACCGACATCCCTAGGCCAAAACCTATGTGCCAAAACCCTAGATACCAAAACCCTAGGTGTCTAAAACCCTAGGTCAACTTGACCCACTTTTTCCAGGCTTTGCCAGCCTGTCTTTCCTTACTTCTCGCGCGGTGCTCCAATTCATCCAACGATGGATTTTTCCACTTGCTGAGTTTTCCTCAATCCATCTTCCTTGCTGATCTGTCATCCTTGATATCCTCGTCCAATGACTTGCATTTTCGTACTTCGCTCCATATTTTCTTCTCTTTTTCTCACTTTGACCCAGTGACAGTTACTGTGTCTTCCATGAAGTTCTCTTTTCACCTTTTCTTCCTTGTTCTTCGCTTCCTTCCATAACCAAGGGCCAACAGGCCCCCAAGACTCACCTGTGACTCATCCTGAGGCACTTTAGATCTGATCCATCTGTTTTACTTCGACTTTGGACTGCACAGGGTAGTCTTTTCTTTCTGCTCTATGCCTCCTTCTCATCCTTGTGCATACTATATTTTCTGTGTCTGGTACCCAGTTTCAACTACACCTGGTACCTAGACCCTTTTCTTCTTGTTGTTATTGAGGTCTGTGAGGCAGCTGGTTGTCATAGTACAACTTCAACCGACTCCCATTCTCTAATCCTTCCTTCCACTCTCCATTCAATGTCTTCAGCTACGCAACTCCCCCTTTGGTAACATAGGCCACCTCATATGGTCCGAGCCAATGCATCCTAAACTTCCCTCTATGTTTTGTAAACTTACTGTCATACAACAATACGAAATCACCCTACTTGAATGCCTTCTTCTTGATGTGCCTATCATGATAGGCCTTCTCTCATTCCTTGTGAAACTGCTAATGGAATCCTAAAATAAATCTGTCTTCTTCCAGTTCAACCAACTGTGCAAGCCTTTCGCAAACAATGCTAGTATCATCCATGTCTGTAAATGCAACAATTCTTAAGCTTGGCGCCAAGCATTCCATCGGGACAACAACTTCAAGACCATAAACCAACTTGAAAGGGGTCTAGATAGTTAATTTCTTTCAAGTGGTTCTATAGGCCCATAGTATTGCAGGTACTCTTAAATCCTATTCATCCCTGTTCACACTGCAAATATTTGTCAGTGCGATCTCTAAGATCTTGTCGAATGCTTCAACTGTTCCATTTGCTTGTGGATGGTAAGGTGTACTCTTCTGATGGTGGACTGCAAATTCTTCAGTCAGGGCTTCGACTGTCTTATTGATGGCGTGTGGGCCTTGATCACTCATAAGGGTCTTGGGGCATCCAAACCTAGTTATTATGTCATCAAATATAAAACGCGCAGCTGTAGTTGCACTATAGTCCTTTACTTCTCTTGCTTCAACCCATCTAGTCAGGTATTTTGTCGCAGTAATTATGTACTGTGCTCCTGTGTGTTTTCCTGGTGGGTTTATACGTACCATGAAGTCAATGGCCCAATTTTCAAATGCTTGTAGGGTCATATATAGTGCTAATGGAATTTCATCTATTTGGGATGGTTTTCCAACTCTCTGGGATACATTAAAGGCTCTGGCATAATCTTTAGCATCTCTGTGTAAGGTAGGCCACCAAAGGCCAGCTCTAAGAACCTTCTACGTAGTTGCTTTCCCTCATAATGTCCTCCTGCAATGCCTTCATGAGCTTCTGTGAGGATCAGTTGTCGTTATGCCTCCATACCACATCTCCTTAGTATTTCATCAGGTCCCATCTTGTATATCTGACCAACTATTAGTGAAAAGTCTGCAACACGCACCACTAGTTGTTTCTTCTGGGGAATTGTATACTCACTAGGTGCCATTCCTGTTGATAGGAACTGGACTATGTCTGCGAAGTGGTCATCAATCTTTCTAATGACGAGAAGTTGTGCATTTGACAGTGTATCCTCCAAACTGGTGGGTTCTTCACCATGTTCCAACCTCAACAAGTGGTCAGGGCCCTTGTTCATTTTTCCTGGCTTAACTATGATCTCAAAATCATATTCTTGAAACAACATAAGCCATATTCATATTCACCCCCCCCAACACTAACTTGTTGACTAGGTACTTCAACGCAAAGTGATGTGTGAACATTTTAAAGTGTGTGGTAGAATTTCTATAGTGCGTACACCATGGCTAATCCTTCTCTCTCGGTAGTGGTGTAATTAACTTCAGCTGTAGATAGATTCCTGTAAGCAAAAGATAAAGGATGTTCGATATCCCCTTCTATAGGTTTTGCTAATAATTCTCCTAAGGCAATAGAAGATGCATCGACATGCACATGAAACTCCTTACTCCAGTCTGGAAAGACCAGAATGGGCACAGTCACCATCTTCTGTTTTAGTGTGTCGAAGCTCTGCTAGCATTCATTTGTCCAACCAAACTCATAGTATTTCTTCAAAAACTTCTCCATCGGTGCTGTGATCTGAGCATAGACTTTAATGAATTTCCTGTAATAGCCAGTATGTCCTAGCGCAGTGCCCAATTGTTTTACTGAAGTAGGAGGCGACAAATAAACTATGATGGCAATTTTAGAGGGATCTACCAGTAATCCTTGATTGCATACAATATGACCTAATAGCACTCCAAATGGTGAGAAGAAGATTCACTTCTTCATATTTAAATAAATTTGACACTGCATGCACTTCTTTTGTAAAAGAATATAACTTCTAGCCTCCCACATTATCTAATACTTCATCAGTGAATGGTGTAGGGAAAGGGTCATGCAGACAAGCATCATTCAACTTCCTGAGATCTACACATATCCTAATCTCACTTGTCTTCTTGTCATGTACCAACATAGGGCTGATCCACTCCGACTCTTCGACAGGTTCAATAATCCTTGCTTCCAACATTTTGTCGAGCTCAATATTCACTTTTTCCTTATATTTTGGGTTCAATCTGTAGGGTCTTTGCTTGACTGTCTTCGCACCTGGTTTCAAAGGTATCCTCATCTCTCCCATAGGACCTTTGATACCTTTCATATCAGTGAACTTGGTCAGAAACAAGTCCTGATATTTGTGAAGCAAGACTATAATCTTGTCAATGGTAGCAACATCCCAGTAATCTTTGACATTGGAAAGATTTGGTGTCTCCTCTATCCCAATATTGAATTTTTAAGTCTTGATTGGCTGACCAATAAATGGTAGCTCAACTCTCGGTCCTTCCACAACTCTTTGGCCTTCTTTTTCAGTGATTTTTACCTTCCTTGGATAATCATCGTCGACATTGATGTTGTAGCAAATCTGCAATTTTTGGAGAGGCGTAGTCCATTTGTCCTCTTCTTGTTCCATAGGGAGGCTAGATGCCTCTTCGAATACCTTCTGTCTCAGAATATGTAATTCTTGGTCTAATGAATGATATTAACTTTCAAATAAAAAGGTGGTTACAAAATTTTGAATCATACCTTCCTAGTCTACAGTGATGAGGCACAATTCTGCTTGAAGGTACCAATTGATAAGGGTTGTGTCCAACGTGTTAATGAATCTTTGCACCCATTGTTCTAAGGGAATGTCACTCCAGGCCTCTTTGCAAATCTGCACATGGTATTTTGGGCATCTTTGACCTGCGTACCTTGCTTCACATGTGTCTATGTGTTGAGAACCATGTTGTCATCAAAGTTTGAAATTGTACCCAGTCTGTAATATTGCTTTTGTGGGTTCCCCACCATCTTGCTGGTGTGGATTTCAGGGCCTCATTCATTGCCAATAGCCTCTATTGTGTTGGTACACTTGATTCAAAATCCTATAGGAAGGCTTCTAAAGGGTTCAACCATCAAATGTGGGTAAGTTACTTACTGTTGTGCCGATCCAGTGAACTTCTCTGGTTAATCTGGCACATCTTCTGGTAGATACTTCATACATCTGGTTCTACCAGTTCTCCAACGCTTCTTATGAATCTGATGAATATGCACTGTCACTTCCCGAGCTCAGGTTCCCATTGGCTGTAGGGTTGATGTAATCTTGCTGTCTGGATGTTAGTTTGTATATGTTTTCTAGTTTTTATGTGTGGTCTTCTTCTCTAATGGGCTCTGTATATCGTGGAACCTCATATGGATCTAAGGGTGCAATGACCTGAAGGCCATCTCTTTCAAATTCCATATGTCTTTTCTTCAAATCAACCATTGTGGAGTTATCAAAGGCCCAATCAATTCCTAACAGTTCAGGGTAAGGGCATCTGTCATCAACAATTTCAATTACCTCGAAATCTGCAAACGTTCTCACTCCATTGATGTCCACAGGGACATGTTCCAATCTGCTAAAGGGGCTGACAACTTGCTGGTTAGCCATCCTAAGCCTGATAGGGGAGTAGATCAACTTCGGTTTTCCCATCAGTGCCCAAGTTTGCTTCGTCACGAAATTGACCTCCGACCCTAAGTCGAGGACCACATAGTCTCTATCATACTCTCTTATTTTAGCATTCAAGTGTAATTCTTTATTTTTCCTTCTCCTTATTCTGATTTGATGTATTTCCCTATTTAGTAAGGGGTCTATCTTTCCTAGTTCACACTGTCTGATTAAGTTCTGTAGCTCTTGTACAATGCCTTTATCCTGAATCAACTTAACACAGGTGCATAAAAATTCCATGAGCTTACGTACCTCTTTTCCCTCCTGTGGCAAAGCAAATTGATCAAATGCCTGAGGCATTCCATATTCTTTTATTTCTGGCTATATTTTTGATGAGGAACCTTGATCTGCTTTGAACTCTTGTCTTGCTTCCTCAAATATTTGTCTTTCTTTATTTGCATCGAAAGTTTGGGTCTTCTTTGTAGCCTTCCTGATACCCGAGTCTTCTACAATCTTTCCTTGAGTCATTCCGTCCTCTCCTGTAGCAGTTCCTCGTCGAGTGATAATAGCAACTTCAGGGTCTTCCCTGCGAGGCTTAGAATATATCAATTGCACTTGTGGATTCTGCTGAGGTCCTCATCTTTCCTGCAGCTTAGCTAGTAGCACAGGGAAATCTTCTATAACATGGTCGAACGAGCTGTAGTAGCTGCATGTAGTGCAAGGATTCTGACAATCCCTTTCCAAGTATCCTAGTTGTGCGTAGTTGTAACAGATGATCTGTCCTCAGCCTCAACCCATTCCTCCACCTCATCCTCATCCTCTGTATCCACTGCGAGGATTGGAATTTTCTATTCCTGGGGAGTTATACTATAGAGTGCTTGTTTCTTGTTGTGATTCGCCTTGGATCTTGTATATGTCAATCGTTCTTTCATGCATAAGTTCATATGCCCTACAGTCCCTATCATCGTGCCCCACAGACTTACAAAATGTGCAATATAAATTTGTGGGAGTCTGAACATACTTTTGCATGTAATAGAACTCATCTGTGTGATGCCTATTTCTGCATACTTCGCACTAGGGCAGGTTGACTAGCTTCAAGGGGATCGGTGCTACTGAGGCCAAATATTCATGGAATAAAGGACAATGTTCCTTATCATGGCCTTCTGATCTGCATATTACACACGAGATATCTTCTCTTTTGTCCTTCCCCTTGTCCTTCTTCATATCCTCAACCTGCAGGGACAAACTAGTCAGCTGGCTCAAGATCTGGCTCATACCTAAGTTGGATTCTCCCATAGGGGCTGATTCAAGATTCATAGCGATTTCCAATGCTTCTGCCTATGAATCAATCTTCTACTGCATCAGGGGAAATCTAATGTGTGGTAAAAGGGCATCGATGAACCATTCTTTATTCTGTTCATCTGGGATATTGAAAGTTAATCGACATGTTAAGGTTTTGAATCTCTGATCGAACTCCCATACCAGTTCGACCACCTCTTGTTTGATCTCTTTTAGCTCTATAATACATTGTGACTCTGACTTAGGCTTCTTGAACTCTGTGATCAATGCGTTCTCGATCTTTCCCAGTGGCTTAGGCTGCGCAAGTCCTTGGACAAGCTTCATGTACCAACTCAGTGCGTGATCCCTTAGGGTAGTGTTGAACTGGTTCCTTTGGATAGCTTCATCGGTGACATTTTTAATATTCCATACAGCTTCGTACAGAAACCAATTCTGATCAGGATATTCATATCCATCTCCCCTAAAGATAGGGAGCCTCATCTCATCTACCATAGATCTACCTAGGTTTCCTATCTAAGTAGATGTTGAGCTACTAGTAACAATACTTTGAGAACTCTGGTGGTTTTGATTATTTTGATTACCTAGTGCTGCTAAATTAACAGGAGGATTAACAGTACTTACTTCAACAACTTGCACAGTTCCTGAAGTTTCATGCTCATCCTGGAGAGGTTCTTCGGCTTCTCCTTCCTTTATCCTAGCGGGTTCTGAATGTTCTCTGTCTGTCAGATTTCCTCTTCTCCACTGTAGAAACCCTCTTCCCCATAGTTTTTCTTAAACAGGTTCTCAAGGTGAATCCCTATGAACACTCTCCCACTACGCGTATGTCCAACTTCTGTATCTCTATCGCTGTTTGAATTCTTGAACATTAGTATTTTCAAATCCACTCGATATACTGTATCTTCAAGACATTCTTTTCATGCAATAACATCTTGAGTCTCAAGTTCAGGAATTGTAAATTTTTTCCTCTGGGCCCCTTATTGAAATATCTTTCGTCTTGGCTGTATGACTCTACTCTGTCAACAACAAACTTTGTGATGTACCCTCCAATGGTACTATCGAACCAGTGATCTACTGCTCGTGATATGGTGTTATCAACTCTTTTGAAATTCTTGATCAACTCCGACGTCCAAACCATAGGAGGTCTAGATCGGATCTCGAACTGGGTATCTGCTAGTCTAGCTAGCCACTCATACAAATCCTGGTGGATTTCTCTGAAGAAGATCTTGTGTATATCGGTAAAGATATATTTCTCCAACCAATCCTCTATACTAAAGTTAGGGTTATTGTTCTGGGCTTCAGCGAAGTCCTTCTATTGATCCTCTATCCACTTTTGAGTCTCTTCCTTCGACGAAAACCACCTTGACATTCCCTCACAAACATTCCTGTCCTGACAAGGAAACCATTTTTTGGCACAGGGGAAGACCCAGGGTTCAGCTCCAAGAGCACACCAACAAAACCTAGCTATTGGCCCTTTCAGAAACACCTACAAAGCAGATGTAGTCTCACCCAAAGAA
>JZKD02S2249472.1:157039-167939 GCA_000966675.3 Picea glauca | reverse complement strand
GTGCATGAAAGAGATGTCTAAAACTAGGGGAATATCAAGTGGATCTAATACAACAACAAGGCAACCTTCATATATCCCTCACCCAGCTAGATCTACCCTGCATAGTCATAGATTTGATCTAATACAACAATGCAAATAACAATATAATAGTGACAGAGATCAAAGCATCAATCACACACACAACACAAGATGTACGTGGTTCACCCTCTCTCTAGGGCTACTTCCACATAATTGTGATTATGATTTATTAAGATAAAGCCTACAGTTCTTGTCTGTGCTCTTAGCTAGCAGATCTTCTTTCTTCTCTCTCTTTCTCTCCCTTTCCCATGCACGCAGCTACATGACTTGACCTTCGCACACAGCTGAAGATCTTACAATACCAGAAGGCTCTCTCACTTAGCACTTCTCTCTCTCAATACAATAATATCTCACCACATCAGTAAAGATAGATCAACAACAATATCGTACTAACTTGACCCAAGTCCTCTTGACCTTTATTTATACATTACAATACTTCACCGACAACCCTAGGTCGAAACCTAGGTGCCAAAACTCTAGATACCAAAACCCTAGGTGTCTAAAACCCTAGGTCAACTTGACCTGCTTTTTCCAGGCTTCGCCAACCTGTCTTTCCTTCCTTCTTGCATGATGCTCCAAATCATCCAACGATGGATTTTTCCACTTGCTTAGTTGTCCTCGATCCATCTTCCTTGCTGATATGTCATCCTTGATCTCCTCATCCAACGGCTTGCATTTCCGTACTTCGCTCCATCGTTTCTGCTCTTTTGCTCACTTCGACCCAGTGACAATTACTGTGTCTTCCGCCAAGTTCACTTTTAACCTTTTCTTACTTGTTCTTCACTTCCTTCCATAACCAAAGGCCAACATCTACTCTGAAAACATGAAGGCTCGAATAACCATCTTTAACCTGAATGGAAAGGCTTCCATTTGGTGGGAGGACCTTAGGAATGTGAGAGGAGTCCATGAGAAGGAATTGTCATGAAAACAGTTTGAGAAATACTTTAGGAAGTAGTATCTGTCAGAGAAATATATGGATGGGAAGACTAAGGAATTCTATGAACTCATGATAGGGTATCTCACCATCGATGAATTTGTCAATAAATTCCTTGAACTACTAGGGTATGTACACTACATAAAAGATGAAAAAGTAAAAATGTAGCGGTTCATTAGTGGGTTACCTCAGACCTATCGAGGTAGGATTGAGTTTGACGAACCAAAGAGATTAGAAGAAACTATCTGGAAGACAAGGTATTTCTATGAACATTTTGGGATTAAGACAAGACCTCATGAGGACTGGAAGACTAGGAGTAGTTCGGGATTCTAGAAGAAAGGGTTTAAATCCTCAAGATTCAAGAAATATGGAAAATATTCTAGAAGGAGCCTTCCTACTAGAAGTGTATATCAACAAAATTCCCTCTCTCAAAGTGGAAATAAACCTTTTAAGGTAGTCCCATAAAAGACCGATAACCTAAAGAAGGAACCCTTAAAATGTTGGGTTTGTGGAGAAGATCATCGATTGAGGGATTGCCCACACAGACAACAACATAGTAAGAGAGTCTACAATATCCAAGAAGCTACCACCGTCAATGATGTGGCTAGGAGCATGCCACAAATCTATGTAGCCTTGGACAATAATCAAGCCAACCACAAAGCTTCAGTAGTGGAGCTAGAAGGTATGATCGCCAACCATCTAGTTTCTATTATTGACGCAGGTTCTAATTTGAGTTATGTGGCCCCTCAAACTGTTGATAAGTGTAAACTACAACTAATTAGACATGTTAAACCTTGGTTGGTGCAATTAGCCACAGGGACCAAACAAAAGGTGGTAGAGGTCATACCAACCTGCCAATTCATCATGGGTGGATTTCCCACCCAAGCGACCCTTAACATACTTCCCCTAGGATCTTATGATTTGTTGATTGGTATGGATTGGTTGGATTCTTATAAAACTAAATTGGACTGTTATAAAAAAACTTTATAATGTGTAAGTGAAGAAGGGAGAAAAACGAACCTCCAAGGAATTTAGAAGCCTGTCTCAGTGAGACAAATATCATCCCTTCAAATGAAAAAGTATTGCAGAAAGGGGTGTAAGTCTGGATTAAGGATGAAGACATCCACAAAACAACCTTCAGGATGAGGTATGGTCACTATGAATTTGTGGTGGTGCCGTTTGGGTTAACCAATGCCCCTACCATTTTTATTTGCTTGATGAATAATGTACTCAACCAATTTATGGACAAATTCATGTTGGTTTTCATTGATGATATCCTAATCTACTCCAAGAATACGGAGGAGCACGAAGAACATCTTAGACTCATACTTCAAGTACTAAGATATCATCAGCTCTATGCTAAGTTTAGAAAGTGTGATTTCTTTCATAAGAAAGTCCATTACTTAGGCCATGTCATATCTAAGGGAGGGGTGGTAGTAGGCCCCAACACGATCATATTCATTATGGAATGGCCTACACCAAAATATGTATATGATACTAGGTCCTTCATGGTCTTATCAGGATACTATAGAAGGTTCATAAAAGGGTTTTCCAAGATTGGTTGTTCAATCACCGCCCTTCAGAAAAAGGGGATTAAATTCATTTGGACGTCAAAATGTGAAGAAAGATTTCAAGAACTGAAATACCTCTTGACCCATGCACCCGTGCTAAATATTGCGGACCAGGATGATGATTTCCTTGTGTGTATAGATGCCTGCAAGGAAGGACTCGAATGAGTCCTTATGAAAGAGGGACATGTAATTTGCTACAGGTCCAAGAAATTAAATAAGCATGAGATAAATTATGTGACCCATGACCTCAATTTTGGCTTCCATAGTACATGCTTTAAAAATGTGGAGGCACTACCTCCTGGGTAGAAGATTTGTGCTTATGACAGATCATTGTGGATTGAGACACTTGTTTGATCAACCAAAAATCAATTCCAAGCAAGCTAGGTGGACGAATCTCCTAAGTGAATTCGATTTCGAAATCAAACACATAAAAGGAAAGGAAAATAGAGTGGTTGATGCCCTTAGAAGAAGACTAAAAATGATTCATCTGGAAGTAGTAAGCACCTGTGAAACCTATGTAAGGGAAAGAGTTAGAAATGCACAAGAGACAAATGCATTTTTCAAGACCGTGACCTCATATCTAAGACAAGAGCCTACAGGGCTGAAGTATGAAGGCTACCAAATGCTCAAGGAAGGGATGCTAACTTACAAAAACATATTGTATATTCCAGGCTGTGACGACTTGAAGATGTTCACAATGGATGAAATACATAAGAGACCATATACGGGTCACCTAGGATATCAGAAGATGATCACGACCACTAGGAAAAAATTCTATTGTCATGGATTGAAGAAAGAAATAAATAACTATCTAGATAAGTGGCTAGAGTGCCAACAAGTTAAGGCAGAACACCGACATCCAACAAGATTGTTACAACCCCTACCAATCCTAGAATGGAAATGAGAAACCATCTCCATGGATTTCATCACTGGACTACCAAGGTTGACCAAGCAAAATGATGCCATCATGGGCGTAGTGGACAAGCTGAGCAAGTTTGCTCATTTAATCCCTATCAATTCAACTTGCAAGGCAATATATATTGCAAACATATTCATGAAGGTGATATTCAAACTACATGGCATGCCCAAGGAAATTGTATCTGACCGAGATACCAAATTCACTTCAAGTTTTTGGAAATCCCTAATGGCCGATTTGGAGAGAAAATTGTTATTAAGCACAACTTATCACCCCCAAACTGATGGAAAAACAGAAAGAGTGAACCAAATAGTAGAAGACATGATAAGGATCTATGCAATGCATCAGCCTAAGAAGTGGGAAGACTACCCACCATTGGTAGAGTTTGCTTACAAAAACGATTATCAAGAATCCTTGAATATGAGCCCTCTTGAAGTACTCTATGGTAGATAGTGCAAGATTCCAATCAGCTGGAGCAATCCAGTGGACATAATGACAATCAGACTCGACATGCTAAAAGAAATGGAACAACAAGTGGTTTAGATAAGACAAAATTTGAAGATTGCTCATGATAGACAGAAACGTTACGGCGACAGAAATAGAACTCCCAGAGAGTTCAATACCGGAGACCATGTCTATATTAGAGTTAGAACTAGGAAGAGTTCCCTAAGAATGGGAGTCTGTGCCAAGTTTGCACCTTGGTATGGTGGACCCTTTGAAGTCTTAGATAGAGTGGGACCTGTAGCCTATAGGATATCAATTCCTCCTACTGTAAAGGCACATAATGTTTTTCATGTTTCATTATTGAAGAAATATGTACATGATGCTAATCATATAATTGATTGGTCTGTGATCTTGGTGGAGACGGAGGGAGAATTCCTGCCAGAACCCCAATGAATATTATATAGGAAGGAAACCTCACTCAGGAACCAAACCATTTCATAGGTCAAGGTGAAATGGAAACACTTTGGCCCAAATGAGGTTACATGGGAAATGGAAGATGCCATGAGACATGCATATCCAATTTTGTTTCCTTCTGTACATACATATCATGTTGATAGATAGAACATCGAGGACGATGATTCCTTTAAGGGGGAGGGAATTGTAAAACCCTTTTTCCCCCAGTCTGTAAATATAACTATATGGGATGAGGAACTATGACAAACTTAAAAGTGTGAATGTTTGATTTGATGGACCTTGTGTAGAAGGTCGATGAATGTAAATTATGATTATTTTAATAGAAAATGGTTACATGTTGCATGATTGCTAAAAAAGGAGATGTGCTAAGAGAGAGACCACAAAATGTTGTGAAAGGTGGTGGAGGGGACCATGAATGGCTGTGTTAACGTCCACTGAACCAGTACCATGCTCGAATTAATTTTCTCAGATCAGAACAAACCTCTGACCAGGAATGAATTCCCATAAGGCTAGTAGGTGGGAAGGCCTCCTCAAGAGTTAGTGAGGGATGGGGAAGACTACCCATCGGTAAGGCTTTTGGACCTAACCATGGATTGGGGGATTCGAGACACACACAATCTTGCTGAGGGAGGCAAGAAAGGAAGCATGGTGGACAGAGGGAGACCTGCGGGGAAAAAAATGAAGAGATGAGAGAGGAAAATCTCGTGTCCGAGGAAGGACTGAAGAAGTAACAATGAGTTCTGATCACATAAATTAGAGATTGAACCAGGAGAAGGAGAGTAATCTTTGCCATGATCTATTTTCTGTATTGGGAGAAGGAGAGTAACCTTTTCCATGATCTATTTTTTGTATTGGGAGAAGGAGAGTAACCTTCGTCCCTAACTACCGTTGAGCTGGAAGTAAGAGATTGAATCTAAAAATATCGTGGCTTAAGCTCGGGGGTGGCCAGTGATAAATCCATGGGGAGTGACTGAGCCTATGGTTGGGTGGAAATGAGCACCCCTTTCAGTAGTCACATCACACTCTATGGTTCTGATAAGTGTTTTCTTGCCTTCTGTTTTTTTGAATTGAAAATAATGGATGTATGCGAGTATTTACATGTCTATATGGTTTCTTTCTTTGTATTAAATGATTAATTTATGAATATGCGTTTGTTTCCTTGAGAGCCTATAATTTTGCCTGGATTTCCATGCGCCCTAGTTTAATCACTCAAAGACACTTTCCCCAGGGAATTTCATCACCATCCTAGAGTCGAGTGATTATTTCCCTGAATGCGGAGGTTGAATCCCGCAAACCCTGTGAGGACAGAGTCTATTAAGCTCAGGAGAGGTAGTGCAGATATGCACAAGATTTCTCTGAGGTAAGCCAAAACACAGAGTGACATAATTCCTAGACTTGATGAAGGAGTGAAATAGTTGTGCCGAAGATCCTTCTATGTGTTAAGTCCAGGAGAAAGAGTGTAATGCTCTTAAATCCTTCATAACTGACAAAGCTCAGGAGGGATATTGAGGAATTCAAGTATCGAAAGGGAGTATCCTTTTGTTTGGAAGTTGAATGGGTGAGATCCATTAAGGAAGATCCGAGGTCTATCGCAACCGTTAGATTTGAGGAAGGAATGCAGGCGTTAGTGTCTCGGTTTCTTCAGCCTTCATGGGTCTGATGAATGTTGATAGTAATCGTGAAAGGGATGGTTCCTTTGAATTCCAAAACCCAAATTTGTGATGTGATCTGGGCCGTAGATATAAGGATCTATTGGGACCCACCTATTGGAATTTAGATAGGAGGAGTGAACTGCCCTCGATAGATGTGAAACACGAAGTCCCAAAGCACTTGGTAGTTGGTCCCTAAGTGATTTCCCAACGTCTCAATCAAAGGAGACTAGCGGGAGGAGCTAGCGCCTAGAGGATTCTCCGATCTGGAAATCGATATTTCGAGAGTTGAGAGAACGAAGGTGAATCATATCGGGAGTTTCGATACATGAAATCTCGACGCAATCTGGACCATCATATCATGGAAGAATTGGGACCATTGATATGTGGTGAGGAGATATCGACATTTCTGATATCGGGAGAAGGGAGGTGAGTGACCCTCCAACTTTGCGAAACACGAAGTCTCTATAAGCACTTGAGATTGGGCCTTGGGTCACAATCGATGGTCATAAGAAGGAGGAGCTAGCAAGTATTAGGTCCTTGTCGGGAGATCGAAGATTGGGAGAGTCTAGGTGACTCACACGCAAGGACCCAATACATGATTTCATGACGTGCCTTTTAGTTAGGCTTGTGGTCACATGGAGGGGGCTTGCACCTGGAGCTAGTTCGCATGGGTGAAGTCTCGCAAAGAACTGTGGTTTGACTTCTTATAGATTCCAGTAGGGAACCAAAGAGCTGCTTCAACTTAGGAATTTTGAAGGTCCATTGATCAAGATTAGAGACCATGGATGGAGGATTCGACTAATTGAGTTTTTATTTATTTATTTTTTATGCCCCGTCGTGGGTGTGTCACATGACCACTAGCTGTGATCACTCACCAATAAAAAAAGGTTCTTTGAAACTTCACGCTTCAGATATTCTGCTGTGAGTTATCCTGGATTTTCCAACTCCTGATCTCTGAAGTAGAGCCTAGTAATGCTATCGCCTTCCCTTATTCTCCGCTGATGTGACCTTGGTTGTGACTTGGGGCCAAGCACTTCGAGACTTTACGTTTCGCGAACTCGCAAATTAGCTCTCCTCCTTTCTCTGATGTCTGAACTCTCAAACTCCAAACTTCATCATTCCAGATCAATGGTCCATGACCTTCCTCGATCCTATGGTCCAGATCTCTCCTTCGCGAATCGGGACTTCGCGACTTCGCATTTTTGTTCTTGTTTGATCGACAACCCATGAAATTCCTCGATCCAATGGTCCATATCTCATTGGGACTTCACATTTCAATACTTTGGATATGGCTCGTGTTTGGTACTTTGGAGATGGCCCCCGCTCTCTTTTGTTAACTTCTGTTTGTTTCCATGCACCGATATGAATGTGTGCCTATATCTATCATCCACGATGTAGTTTCTTTCAAACCTTTGTCTCGCGATTCCTTCTATCCTTCTCACCATTCTCAGTTGACATCAATGACAACACTAACAACACACCAAACAAAGAACTCGCCAAGAATCTCCCCCTTTGACATTGATGGGAACTTTCTGCATTTTGGAAATTTGACATTTTCACAACAATTTCTTTCTCCCCCTTTGACATCGATGACAAAGGAAACACTCTCCCCCTTCAAATATGAATGAAAAAACAATAAAAATATTCCCCAAAAATACAACAAATAATCAATAAGTACTCCCCCTGACAAGGTGAACAGATTAGATGAAAGAAGATATGACCCCCAACTTTTGAAGAAGGTATTCAAATGGTGTCTTTTCTAATGGTTTAGTAAATATATCATCTATCTGCTCCGTGGAAGGAACATAATTCAACTTAACAAATTTGTTTGTAAACTGCTCTTTTCTCTTTGAGAAAATGATATTTTATTGGTATATGTTTATTTTTTGAATGAAGAACAAGATTCTTGGAGACACTAATGGGACTAGTGTTATCACAGTGAAGTGGAATTGGATCAGTATAAGTTACCTTCAAATCTGCAAGAGTTTGTATCATCCATAGAATCTGAGTGCAACAAGTAGTAGCAACAATGTACTCTACCTCTATAGTTGATAATGAAATAAATCCCTGCTTCTTACTAAGCCATGCTACTAACGAATCACCTAAGAAGAATGCACCTCCACTGGTGCTCTTTCTCTCATCCAAACAATTTTCCCAATCAACATCTGAATATGCAGTTAATTGAAAATTCTGATTTCTAGGATACCAAAGACCATAAGTCACTGTACCCTTCAAACATTTTAATATCCTCTTGACAACTGCTAAATGACTTTGTTTAGGAGCAGACTGATAATGACCTACCATTCCAACAACTTGCATTATATCAGGACAGGATGCTGTGATGTACATAAGATTGCCTATCATTGATTGATATGTTCTTTGATCAACATCAGATGAAATATCATCTTTACTGAGCTTGCAACCAACCACCATAGGTGTACTAATAGGAGAGGAGCCTTCCATCTTAAACTTCTTCAACATCTCTTTCAAATACTTTTCTTGAGAGATAAATAACCCTGCAAAACTATGATTGATTTGAAAACCAAGAAAATATGACAGTTCTCCTATCATGGACATCTCAAACTCAGTTTGCATAGAATTAGAAAACCACTGATGATCAGGGGATCAAATTTTGCTCAAAAATTCAAAGTGCTCGGAATCACTTGAAACCAGACGAGAGCGTATACCTCGTCATTTCGAACCCAACGCAACTCGTTTCGTCTCAAACAGACACCAGGAGCGAGAGATATAGCGATCTGTTCGTCAAGTCAAACAGGTAAAAAAAATGATGTTGACTGTACAGTTCGCACAGTCCGTATAGTCTGACGTGGCAAGGCCGTATAGTCTGATGTGTCAGGTGATGATGTGGCAAGAAATTTTTGGTTGGCAGCTGTCGAATCGGGAAGTGACACGTGTCCTTTGGTGGCAAATGGTATGAGGACACGTGGCCCAATCCATGGGCGCCACGTGTCACTCGTTGTTTGGTTTATGGTTGTTGCGTAAAATTGTTGGAGTCCGCGAGGTTCGACCCCCGGACCTCCCCCACCGCATAGTACCTTCACGAGTACCATCAAACCATTGGACCACCGGTTGTACATTGTAATGTATATCTGTTTGATTATATTTGAATTCAAAATATGTAATATCCGACGGGGGGTCAGGCCGGGGCATAGCCCCAGCCCTTGGTCATTTGTAATGTTATATGATTGTACCATATGTATTGTAGCCCGACAGTTGTATGTGCACGCAATTTTGAAACCTAGCCCATGGTCTTGTTAAACCATATGACCATGTGTGGAGCACGGGGGTTAGTTTCAAAATGGTTGTAACCATATTAACCACCTTTTGTCAAGTGCGAGGTCACATGACTCGCCATATGCCCAGGTGCCTAGGCGGTTAGGGGCTAGTGCACCCTTAACCGTCCTACGTTTTTCACCGTTGGCACAGTTTCACCCGGTGCTGGGTTTTCACGCTTTAAATTGCGTGTGAGCCAGGTTCAAATGACAAGGGTGTAATTTGTAGATGCAGAGACAACAAGCTTGAAGAGGGAGACTTCCAGGAGGCCTAACTTCTTCGTTTTTCGACCGATTGAGGTGCAGAAAGAGCCCAGACATGGGTTTTTGGACGCTCTGAAGCCATTGGAGCAGTTAGTTTGTTAGTTTGAGCATTGTAAGACATGTTTTTGAGCACTTTTGATCAATTAATAATAATGATCGATTGGAAGATGGACCAGGAGATGTAGCCCATGAGAGGGGTGAACTCCTTTATCAATTGCTGTGTTTACATGCTTATGTTCATTGATTATGCTACTATCTATGTGAAATTTTCATAATTAATCCTTTAATATATGTTTTGCAAACTGATCCTTTTGCTTTAAACACATAACATTTACATTGCAAATAATTTCAAGTATTTCAAGTCTTCTTCAATTTTTAGATCAAGTTGGTATCAGAGCATTGGTTTTTGAAGACTTGATTGTTTGCAAGTTTTGTTTTTGATGCTCACAAGGTTTAAACTCACAAGAGGAGAAGGTCAACTTGTGGAGCCAAGTTCTCATCCAACAAGGAGGAAGCATATTCATTCACTACAAGTTTCAGGGAGACATTCGCCAAGCATGGCTCATGCAGAAAGTCATGAACGTGTTCCTACCGAAAATGAAGATCTCAGAGAGGATATCTTGGAGCTGAGAGATATGATGAAGATATTGATGGAAAGGAACATATTGTTGTAGGGTGAAGGCTCTAACCCTTCAATGCATAAGGGAGGCAGTGGTGACAAAACTCCAGGCGAAAATGGAGGGAATGGTGCTTCTCCACCACCCTCTCCTCCATCATCTTCTTCTTCTTATTCTACCAGTTCGAAACATATTCCGAATTCTCCAAAGGGGCATGGTAAAACTCCTTCGCAAATTCCTTCATTAAAGCTTGATATAAAATTTGAATTGCCAATATACAATGGAGAAGTTAATGCTGAGAAATTAGATAATTGGATATGTCAAATTGAAGTATATTGTAGAATACGGAAAATTCAAGATGATGAAACGAAAATTCAGCTTGCTTCGTTAAGATTGGATAGTGCAACACTTATATGGTGGGAATCCAAGACTCAGGAGGAAATGAAAAATCATGGTAAAATTTTGTTTTCTTGGAATGATTTCATTATTGCAATTAAAAAACAATTTTATCCATTGGCATATAAACAAAAGGCAACTATGGTATGGCAGAATTTTAGACAAGCTAAAGGACAGAATGTACAAAGTTTTACTCAGGAATTTAGGAGAAGAGCTTTGGTGTTGGGAGTTGATTTGTCTTCTCAGGAAACTTTGCTCAAA
>JZKD02S2249472.1:129531-141866 GCA_000966675.3 Picea glauca | reverse complement strand
ATTACTAATCTAAATCACAACTAATGGCCTAAAGCCGACATAAATAAAATAACATTACTAATCTAATATGCCCCAATTAAGTGGTAATGAGCCAATATTAGGGCTTAACATAGTGATGGATTTATCTTTGCTAATCCTCATTTCATAAGCAGTCAGAGTTCATAGGAGTTGATCAATATGAAAATTTTTAAGATCATTCCGTTCCTCTATTGCATAAACGTTTGGATAAAATCTATCAGGAAGGGATCTTAAAATCTTCTGAACTAAAAGTGTGTCTTCAATATTCTCACCAAGACCCTTCATGGCATTCACAAGCTCCTCAATTCTTAAAAAATATTTCTAACTATTTCATCCTCATTCATCTTTAGTTGTTCAAATTTCAATCTATATGCCTGAAGTTTGGCACCTTTTACTTTTTCATTTCCTTCACAACGGCTAATAATTTTATCCTACATCTCTTTGGTAGATTCAAGATGCATCACCTTTACAAATTCAACTTCAACAAGCCCACTCAAGATAACATTCATTTCCTTTGCATTGAAGCTAAATTATAGCTTATCATATTTGAAATCTAGCACAATAGGTTTTGTATATCTAGTCTCTACTACATCCCAAACATCATCACCTAAGGCCATAATGTATGTTCTCATTCTAACTTTCCAGAAAGAAAAATTGTTCCATCAAATAGAGGAGGTTTATTGGTTGAAGTCCCTTCATTACTTGTCATGTTTAAGATTACAGATCTACCTTTAAATAAAAGGAACCTGATCTGATACCAATTGTTGAAATTACTAAGACAACTGAGAGGGAGGGGTGAATCAGTTGTTACTGTGCTTAAACAATTTTATGGCTATTAAAAAATCTTCTCCAAGTGATCATCAAGATTATGCAAGACATGAACAACAGAGATAATAAACATCAATCACACATATGATATACACAGAGACAAATATTCATGAGGAAACCCATAAAGGGAGAAAACCTCTTCTTCTTAAAATGATAAGCCATATTTTATGTTTTGTACATCATCTATCTTTGAGCACCAAATCAAAATGAGGCTACAACCTCTTCTTTAACAAGATGCAACTTGTAGAGAGCACCAATCCTTCAGGTTCTCTAGCACCCACTAGAAAGAAGCATATTTGCTTCTTATGATCTCCAACACCAACTGGATGGAAGCACCTACTTCCACTTGTAAAAGAACCAACTTGCACATAGAAAACTCTTCGTTTTCTCTAGCACCACCTTGCCTCCTTATTTTCTAGCCACAACTAGATGGAAGATAAAACTCCCAGAATTCAAGCACCAACTTGAATAATAGAGGACCACAATCCTCCCTAGCACCACCCTACCACCCTGTTTATAAATCTTTGCTTGAATAATACCTTAAAACAATACAGATATGTCAATGCTTACCATTTCTTCTCTTTTCTGCAATTCTGATCTACTTTTGTATGTTCATGCTTAGCTCCACTTGTTGTCTCTTTTTTGTTTTGCAATAATTCTCTACTTATTTTTGTTCATACTTAGCTTCACTTGCTGTCTCTTTCCATTTTCTCTTTCTCTATTCTTCTCATGCTCTTAGGTTCTTGTACATTCTATTCTTTTCACCATTTCTGCTCCGTCCTGCTTCTTTTCTTCATCTATGAATTTGTTCTCACTCTATTCATACTGTAATTTTCATTGCACATGGTTCAACACATTTTTCAGAGAAAAAACATCTAACTTCACTCTATCACAACATTTTTCTTTTATACTTTTTATCATAATCCATTACACTACGAATCTCTAACGCCCAAGAACAATGATTCAATTCATATAACTGATTCGTAACTGATCAAGAAATCACAAAGTGAAAGAGCAACCCTTCGATCAGATTGTCTATTTAATCTGCATCGTTGGATTATACACGTAGAGGATTTTTGATCCACAGGTCCTCACGAACTTTACCCATGCGAATAAGCACTGGGCACAACATTCCTCTCCACATGACCATTGACTGTGACCACTCACCAATCAAAAAAGGTGCTTCAAAACTTCGTGCTTCAGATATTCTGCTATGAGTTATCTCGAATATCCCATCTCTCGATCTCCGAAGTATTGTCTAGAAATGCTAGCTCCTTCCCTTATTCTCCGCTGATGTGACCTTGGTTTTGACTAGGGGCCAAGCACTTTGGAACTTCGTGTTTCACGAACTCAGAAATTAGCTCTCCTCCTTTATATGATGTCTAAACTCCTGAACTTTGAACTTCGTCATGCCAGATCAAGGGTCCATGAACTTCCTCAATGCAATGATCCAGATCCATCCTTCACGAATCGGGACTTTGCGACTTCACGTTTCAGATCTTGTCTGATCGACGACCCATGACATTCCTAGATCCAATGGTCCAGATCTCATCGAGACTTCGTGTTTCGATACTTTGGAGATGGCCCCCGCTCTAATTTTTTAACTTCTATTTGTTTCCATGCACTGATATGAAAGCACGCCATAGATATATCATCCATGATGTAGTTTCTTTCAAACCTCTATGTCATGATTCCTTCTTTCCTTCTCACCATTCTTAGTTGACATCAATGACAACACTAACAACACACCAAACAAATAACTCGCCAACACTCTCCACCACCACTTTAGAGTACCCATGTCACTGACATCCATTATGTCTCTACCTCAGTCCTCGAATGGATGAGATTCCCTTACGCTCTCTATGATTGACTTGCTCATTTAACGTACTGATGTCCTTTGATTGTGGCATATCGAGGTCGTCATTCAAACCCTATTCAACCACATCCGACCACCTCACCAAGGGTCTTTCCCACTCTAGATACTGCCAACATAAAATCCCATGAACCTGATTCACTGCCCACCCCTCCATGTTTCATAGATAGACTGTCCGAGGATATTCCCTCAAATCCTCCCAATTCTCTGGTTCATTTCCAATAGGAAATATTACACCCTACCACAGTTTATCCCCCAGAGTGTTTGGACATTTGGTTTATGCTAAGCGAGCCATCGTAACATGGTTGAGATATCCCCTCTACGTCTTTACCACTTGAGGACAATCCAATTGTGACAGTCACCCATGTTACCTACCCGAATCCCCTGTATTCTAGCATTTTCCATTGCGGCGAAGATATCCTGGAGGAACTCACTACCCTCGATTTCCCATGGAATGCACTCCATCACCGAGAACTTTTTCTCTCACAGGAATCCTTTAACCCTCCTAGACAAGCCTCCATATGCGCAATCGAAACCAAGGATTTTATTTCGTCGGGGCATATAGACTGGTTAAACAACCCTATCCCTACCCCATATGCTTTTGAAGAAGGAAACATGGCCAATATCTCCCCCATTGTCAAAATCGACATTTCCATCAAACCGAGAATCATAGAAGAAATCACCATTGGTGCCACATTCTCCCCTAAGGAACTCACAGCTTACAAATCTCTCTTTCAGGAATATCGGGATATTTTTTCCTGGTCATATACAAAGATGCCCAGATTCGATCCTTCTATAGTCAAACATTGCATCAACACTTGGCTAGACGTTGCCCGAGTCCGTCAAAATAAATGCCCACTCCACCCATCCAAATTTGTGGCTATCAAAGCCAAAATTAATAAGTTACGTGCCGCAGGGTTCATATACCCCATTGCATATACCTCATGGGTTTCTAACCTTGTCCCCGTTAACAAAAAACAGGGCACTATTCATGTCTGCACTGACTTTCACGATCTCAACCATGCTTGTCCCAAAGACATCTTCCCAAACCCTTTCATCGACCAAATTATCGTTCACTCTACAGACCATGAGGCCTTGCCCTTCATGGATGGGTTCTTCGGCTATAATCAAATTCAAATCCATGCAATAGATCAGTATGAAATTTCTTTTACTACCCCATGGGGTACTTTTTCTTATCGTATCATGCCTTTTGGAATAAAAAATGTAGGTGCTACATTTCAACGAGCCATGGCTTATGTTTTCCATGATATTTCTCACATCATCCTCACTTACTTGGATGACCTCACTGATCAATCCAAGAAACGAACTCAACATTTAGACGACTTACAAGTTTTCTTTCCATGATGTCGCTAGTACAATATCTGCTTGAAACCCCTCAAGTGTGTATTTTGCATCACTGTCAGACACCTTCTTTGGTTCATAGTCTCTCAACACAGGATCACAGTGGACCCCCTCAAGGTCTAAGCTATCATTGAAATTCCACCACCTAGGAATTTGCGCCAACTGCAGAGCCTACAAGGAAAAACAAAATTTTTACGATGCTTTGTCCCAGATTACGCCACTTGTGCAC
Organism: Picea glauca; assembly: GCA_000966675.3. Classification (NCBI taxonomy): domain Eukaryota; kingdom Viridiplantae; phylum Streptophyta; class Pinopsida; order Pinales; family Pinaceae; genus Picea; species Picea glauca. The sequence goes on along the minus strand of JZKD02S2249472.1, from coordinate 137,556 downwards.
ACGGTTTCCTTCGCTTACTGCATCATGATATCCCATTTCGATGGGACGAACATGATCAAACCACTTTTGATGATTTAAAAGTGGCACTATCCAAGGCTCCCTTTATTAGTCCTCCAGATTATGATCCCGATTACATCCTCTACTTATCAGCCTAAAGCGTCTCAGTAGCAAGAGTCCTCGTCCAACTAGGGGATGATGGAAAAGAGAATGTCACTTACTACATCAGTAAAAATATTTTAGGACCACCCTTGAAATACAATCATGATGAGAAACTAGCCCTCGCATTTTTCCTCGTAGTACAAAAACTATATTACTATATCCTGCTTCGCGTTACCAAAGTCGTAGCAGAATCTAACCACATGCAATACTTGCTTAGTCGATGACATATTAATGGAAAATTTTCCCGATGGATCATCATCCTTCAGGAATACGACCTAGAGTTCTCAACTACCAAAATAAAGAAATCACTCATTCTCATCGAACTCATCACGATGTTTCTCTCAGACGTTAAAGATTCACCCATCAATACAAATTTTCCCGACAAACACCTCTTTTTCATCCCCTTGGATGACCCCTGGTATGGTGACCTTTTCATCTACCTTCAGACACATAAATTTGGGTCTCATCTCTCTTGAGATGATCTTCGACGCATTCTCCATCAAGCCCTTCAGTACCTCCTCATCGATGACATATTTTACTGACGCGGGGTTGACAACATACTTCGTTGATGTTTGACCATTGACGAAGAAGACATAGTCTTGAATGATTGCCATAGCAGCACTTGCAGTGGCCAACTATCAGGTATTTCCATTGCCCAAAAAATCATTCGAGAAGGATACTTATGGCCCACATTTCTTCATGACTACATCCACACTGTCAAGCGATGTGAAAAATGCCAGCTCTATGCAAACAAAGCACGAGCGCCACCCGCTCTTCTACATTCAGTCATCACCACTGACCCCTTCTCCAAATGGGGCATAGACTTCATGACTTGCAATCCCCCATCCAGTAATGGACACAAGTACATTGTTGTGGTAGTAGATTACTTTACCAAAGTGGCCGAAGCCATTCCTACCTTCAACAAGACCACTGACACAACAAAACGTTTTGTCTTCAACCATGTAATTATCCATTTCAGAATTCCACTACAGTTAGTATCCGATTACGATAAACACTTTGAGAATGATATCTTCATAGAACTTTCCTCAAAATAAGGCTTCTCCCATGATTTTTCCTCCCCATACTACCCTCAGTCCAACAGATAGGTCAAGGTTGTCAACAAAGTCCTCAAAACCATGCTACAACATACTGTCAACAAACATAAGAACAACTGGCATCATATGTTGTTTTCAACATTATGGGCTTATCGCACGACAGTCAAAACTGCTGCCAGATTTACACTGCTTCATCTCGTCCATGGGATCGAAGCCACCCTTCCCATTGAGTGTGAAATTCCCATGTTATGCACTTCCATCAAGATTTTACCTGACACTACTCTAATGGAGCAGCGCTTGCTGACCTTAGAGTCGTTGGATGAAGATCGTCGGTCTTCATTACAGAACAACGAGGCAACTAAAAAATGTTCGAAATCCACCTTTGACCGCCATGTCAACCTTCACTCATCTAATGAAGGAGATTTCATTCTAGCCTACGATATCGCTCACGATACTCTCGGTCATGGGAAATTCGAGTCATTATGGCTTGGACCCTACATTTTCCAATACTACCTCACTAAAGTCTCATACATCCTGGCCTCTCCAGAAGGCTATCCTCTCAAAGATCCCGTCAAAGGGTTGTACTTATAGAAGTTTTATGCCTGAGCGTAGTCATTCTACCTTAGGCTTTTCTTTATACACATTTGTAAAGTTTTTTAGTCTTCTTTTTTCGCCTCCACTCGTCATGTATGATCCACCATCCGTGTTACTAACAGATGCATCCTCCATCGACCTACCACATCGGTTATGCTGACGGTGCTAGCCGCTGGACACAAAATCTCTCTTCGACTGCTTGGGCCCTCTATAGCCCCTCACATGAACTTCTCCACTCCATTGGCATATGTTTGATCTCAACCACCAAGAACCAAGCAGAATACACAACTGTTATTGGCGTCCTTGCCGAGGCCAGTCACCGCCATATTCGTCCCCTTAGTGTCTTGTTATATTCCCATCTTGTCGTCCTGTAGCTTAACAATGTATACCATGTACGCGATCCTTGCCTCTTTCCCAAATACCTACAAGTTAGACTCTTATCTCGAAACTTTGATTCAATTACATTTACACATATTCCATGACAATTTAATCAAATAGAATATAACATGACTAACCTAGTATTAGATTGGAATTTATCACATCAAGATATCATTACATATACATAAATCATCAAACATCAATCACAACATATATATTAGAAATCGTAAACCATCACAAATATAAACACATGTAAACATCACAAAGATCTAAAAGATGTGTATCCAAAATATGTCTTTAGCCACAGGATCACAGTCCCGCCATCTACACAGTCACATTCCCCGGGTCATCATCTAAACTTGGCCCTGTGGGATCATTTTTCTCATGTCACGCCCATGTACGCATGATCATATTCGAAATTATCAAATAAGTTATTATATGTTCTTTATCTTTGGATATTATTCACGTCGGGTATTTGGTTTTCATGTGTGCAGGTACTTGGTCATCACAAGCAATGTAACCTCTTCAAGTATATGTTCAACACTAGCATGTAATCATTCCCTCTAAATAACAATTGCATCTCCCAGTCACACCCTCCAATGTTCACCTTTAGGGTCCCTACATCTGGCTCTGCAATACTTTCACCTCTGCTACATTTTGGTATTGTCACCTGCTAGCACTCTCCCCCACATGAGTTGTCCCATTCATAGTTCCCCTTGGTACTTTGACACTCATGATGCTTTCACCCCCTAGGGATAGGAGTCTCGATAGTCTTATGCACTTCCCTGAATAAGCCACATACTTCTTCTCATCATGTTGCTATATTTCCCAATGGACTCCTAGGTTATCTCATCTCGATTCTATTTGAATGCACCTTCACAGTATCATTAACCCTCCATTTCATCCACAATCAGTTTTTCCATCTGCAGATTTCCCTCCATTCATTTACCTCATATAGAAACCCACCCATGGGCTCCCCACCCTCCACTAGTTCTCCACGCAAATTGAGCCCTCACACGCCAAGCCATCTCACACTAGGGAACTCGTTTTTGTATCTATACACTCATCCCAAATTATTCTTTATTTATTTGATAATTGTAAAAAGCCTTGTTTTCCCACATTTACTTAGCTTTTTGTCGTCACCCTTGACGACCTTCATTTTATGGAAACAAAACCCATGTTGCCCTTGGTTGGGGCATTCACTCTCCTTTACTAATTCTAACATTGTTCATAAACCCCGAGTATCCCATAGTCCATGTACCCCTGATCTCTGAGTTTCTCCACTTTGTCACACCTCTGGCACAATTTAACCCCATGTCTTGTCGTCCCCCTCACACTAGATACAATTTTATGGTTGTCACCAATCATCCTTCACACATACCCCCAACCAAGGGAAGTCTTGAGTCTCATCGCATATTGACTTCGTTCATGTTCCCTATCAGTTCCTGATCTTATCTCCGTGGATTTCATGAAGCCCTTTGCTTCTTGGAGTCACATCTCCCTTTCTGTCAACATCAACATAGTTTCTAGAAGGGTGACAATATCTTGACTCTCATTATGTTTACTTTGAGGAGTCTCAGATGGCACAAAGAGAACCATCATTGCTCTCTGATTCTGTTGATCCCGATAACATTTGACTTCAACAAAATCTCATGTTACATTGGGTCTTACTATACGATTATTGTAGTTGTTTTATACCAGCCAAAGACCTCTGAATTTGTTATGCCATCAATGCCTACGAGTCATTGACACTTCTCATAGGTGTCCTTGCCTCTTTTCAGAGCGTGTTCACCATTCATAATTGTCATCTGTCGTTATCAACAAACCCCGGAGGGCGCTGCAATTATCTACATCAACATACAAATTCAGTTATTGTCTTACATTTTGAGTTAAATGACATGAGCATGGGGCATGCCCGCCTCATTTGTATACATATTTTCTTTTTTCTCCCTAGAGACACTTTTGGGTCCCACACTTTGCCCTATCCCTCCAACAGATCACTCTTGTAGTTCCTCTCATCACTCTTCATTACAATGGCGTTCTCAGTAGAAGAAACATTGATGTATTTTGGCTATACGTATGCTCCTAACCTCACACATCAGCGGGCATTTGTTATCACTATAATTTTGTCCTCAACATTGCACACAAATGGCTACATAAATACATCAATGGAAAACAACTATTAGTTCACCTGCAGCACCAAAATGCAATTCCATAAGGAAAAAACTATACAATTGGGCACAAATTGACATGCACAAACTCACTAAAGAAAGCACATGCATAGTGCACGGGCCAAAGAAGCCTGTAGAGCGTAAAATGCGTGGTTGTGTATGAGAAAAGTTGTGCACTGCTGTGAATGATGCATTTATGATTCTTGTCAGCCCCTCAACCACTTATGGACTAGCTCCCAACTTGATTTGAACTTCAGATCTGAATTGAATTTGAATGGGGGGCTGGTCAAGGACCAAAGGGTACCCTAAAGGGCCCCTTGTTCACACTAAGAACCAATTGAATATTGCCTTGAATAAATGCTATAAATGGAGGCCATGGGTGCACTAAGAAACCAAGATATTCATAGTATTGTTATGATGCCTCAATTCTCCCTTGAGAATCCTCTTTTCTCATAGGATCATTCTAGCATCATTCCAATAGGCCATTCCACTCACCTCTTGAGGGAATAGGCATTGATTTTCTTCATCATTATCCATTTTTTATTCTATTGTAAGAAGAGCTCTCCATTAGGGAACTCAAGATCCCTCCCAAGGAGGAAGAGGGGACTCATAAGTCCTTATTTTTATCTACGGTGTTTTGCCAACTAATATAGCTATCCATTGGTGGCATAATCTTCATCATTGGTTGATTGTTTATGGTTATAAGATTTTCTTATGCATTCTATTTTTATTTCTTTAGTTGTTTTAGTTTATTTACTTATTTATTTCATGTGTTTAGTTTGTTTAACCCATGCAATAACCTTTGTCTTGTCTAGCAGGCCCAACTAGGCATGCAAGTGCCCTCGTTTTGCTCATCCAAGTGATGAAATAAACACAACAAGGGTCATAATGAAACATACCAAGATTGATACATTGATAGATAGTGGATGTCAATCTAACTTGATTTAAGAGGAAGTGGTTAAACAATTGGGATTCAACACTAAGATGCATCATAAACCTTACTCACTTAAATGGATAAGCAACAATCATAAATTTCACATAACCAAGTCTTTAAAAGTTCATTTCGGATCATGTTGTGAGGGGTTCCCAGGCCCAAATTGTCGTGTCGTTTGTTTAAGTTTATGTTCGATTTTGACAACATATCGATATGCCACACCCAAGGACAAGATGTCGAGAAACTCCATTTCATCCTAGATGTATCTATGCATACCACCATGATGCTTGAGCACCATATGTTGCTCAAAATCTTTGATACCTAGCTTGGTGCACAAGGTATGGAAGATATTTGTGAACTCTGTCACTGCTTGGTCTATTTCCTACTGCAGTATGGTCCATTTTGTATATAGGTCATCATAACTTCCGATAGGGTATTATTGTTCCTTAATAAAATCCCTGAAGGAATCCCAAGTGACCACGACTATAAATAATGAGGGTTCCTTTGTTTCCTTTTTCTCATTGAAAGTTTCCCACCAATCTTTGACACGGGGAACGACTTTGAGGAGCACAAAAGTAATCTTTTCTCTATTCGAAAAGTTATGGAAAAAAAAATACCCTTCTAGTAGATTCAACCATTTGTCTACAACATCTATGTCTATCTAACATTCAAATATAAGAATATCAAAGTTGATTTGTACCTTGAAGGGGGCGATGCCTCCGCTTGAGGAAGATGCGTCGCATGTTGGTAGCCACCAAAGGATTTGCACAAAACTATCCATAATCACGTTCCTCTATTGCATGAGGGATTCCTTGAGAACCATTTTGAAAGGATATCATGTCCCATCATATTTATTTTCTCCCACCATGAGAGGTCACTTGGGCGTGCAAGAGATTGTTTCCTCAAGAGAAACAAGATTGAGACCCAATTCTTTTTACCGTGACCTCATTGGGGACATGCATTAAGAATGATAAGGAGAATACTGCTCTGATACCACTGATCCGAATTTTATGAGCATAACGAAATGAATACAGATTATTGTCAAAAGATGCTTAATACGAAAAAACAAAGATACAGTAAAATTGGTTTCTAGTCAACAAGGAAATAAGATAAAACTATAAAATGCAGTGGAAAACAAGCTTTCTGGAATGGCGGTGGCTTATCTTTGAAAAGAGATGTGACGTCTGTGCTCATTCGCAAGAAGATGAGTAAAATGAGACTCTAAAGGCCTTTTTACAATAAACATGAATGCCAAAATCATAGACATCCAAAAACCTAACCCTAGGAGATGAAGCGCCAAAAGTCATGTGGGCCTTATTAGGGTAAGTTAGTACATCAACTTCGCAGGGTCGTAACTTTTTCATACGATCTCCGTTTTAGGTGCACGATAACCCATTGGAAAGGTCTATCCAAGGAATACACATGTTGTCATTAGAATTTGACTTCGTCTATAGTAAAACTATGGAGATCCCTAAAAACGCTTCTTATGGCCTCGAAACAACCCCGGAAGTCAGGGACCCAAAAACTAGGAAAAAACTACCAAACTAGAAAACTGCCAAAATGAACCAGTTGAAATAGGTGGGAGGCCATCGACATCCATCTAGATCACCCTTAACTTTAAGTTGAATTTTATAGCTCAGATGATGAGCATAGAATCTTAGAAAACCAACAGGGTTTTAATTCCTCGCATTTTGGCTAAGTGTAGTCCGCACCAAAAAAAATAAGCCTCTACTAGATTGTTGGACCCCTACCCATGACCTCAGGCATAATGATCTATCTCATTCCCCATGGAATAAAAAATAATCCCACCCACTCCTGTGACACCTAATTATACTTATTATGTTAACAAAGATGGACATGAACTATTAATTATGTTTACCATATTGAATATTTTATGATTTAACTAATTCTAAGTTATGTTGGAGGTATTAACTTATGTTAATTGTTGAAGGTATTGACTTACTTCAACTATGTTAATTGTTGAAGGAGTTGGTTATAATAAATATCTTGACTATGTTAATGCATTTGACCATGTTCACCATAAGCATAATGTGGAACATGTTAACTGTTGTAGTAGTTGATTTACGTTAATTATGCTAGTTTTGATGATGGGTGATTTTGTTCACTATTAACTATGTTAACTCATCATTAAGTTGACTATATTCACTATGAAAGAGGTGTCCACTAATGATGATGTTGACTAATCTTTATGTGGATTGAAAGAGTGTACTACGTTGAGTGTTGAAGGAGTCCACATACATTGAAGGGGGTGGTTAAATACATTTACTTACATTGTTGAATTACATTGAAGGTGATGCCTTATGTCCTTTATCGAAATATCTCCCCTCATTTTGAATATTTTAAGCATGTTGATGGAATTCATTGTTTTAAGCATTTTGAATATTTTAAGCATGTTGATGGAATTAAACTGTTTTTTAGATATTCATTATGTTTAAACTATATTGATTGTTAAAGGAAATGGCTATGTGGAATGTTGACTATGTAGAATATGTTAAATGTTGAGTACGTTGATTGTTTAAACTGTGAGGCATTGACTATATTAAGTTTGATGGAGTTGATGTTAGTTATTAACTATGTTAGATATGTTAGTTATTAGAGAAATGGATCTATATTGAGTATTTTACTATGTTGATTGTTGAAGGAGTTGACATATTGTTAGTATTTATCTATTTTCATCAATTTTAGTACTCGACAATGTTGTTTTTTTGCTATA
>JZKD02S2249472.1:97821-126333 GCA_000966675.3 Picea glauca | reverse complement strand
CCACCTTAAATGCATTCTCCAATGATTTGGGTTCCCAAAGGCGAACCTCATGTTGAATGTTATCCTTTAAAGTTCCTATGAATACATCAATCAAGTGCTCATCTGGAATATTTGTCACCTTTGTATTCAAACTTTGGAAGTTCTCAATGTGCTCGCTAACTGAACTCTTTTGCTTGAGATTTATCAATTGTCTAAAGAAGGTATTGTTCCTTGTATCCTCATAGTGTGCTATCATTTCTTCCATGAAAATTGTCCAAGTGACAAGTGATTTGCGAGAACAAATCCATCGATACCATACAATTTGATTGGGTTCTAAATATAAAGAAGCAATTCGTACCTTTTGTGTATGTGGCACATTATGTAGATCAAAGAATTGCTCCATTTGTAGTATCCATGTGATTGGGTCCTTGTCATCAAACTTCCTCATATCGATCTTAGGAACGTGGTTGGTATTCAACCCAAAGTTGGAGTATCTCCATTCTTGATTCACCTTCCTTGTGTTCTCATCATGAATTTCATGGGATACATTTTCATTTTTAGGTGTCCTCTCTATTAGGAAAATTTTCAATCCTTCCATGATCTCCCCTTTTAAAGTGTCCATCTTAGTATTTATTGCCTCAAACTTAGCTTCTGTTGAATCCATCATCTCTTGTAGTTCATCTTTTGTTACTTTCTTCTTTTGTAAATCATTTATGTCCCTACGCATTTATTCACCTTCATCAAGAGTCCAAGTAGGATTTTCTGGAGGCTTATTTGGTGTAGAAGTTCCCTTTTTTGGTGGCATGTTGGCCAAGTATCACTTTAAACCTTGATTTTGAAGTGGTTCTGCTAGACAATCTTACTTTTATTGTATCTCCAAAATTTCGGCCCTTCTGAGTATGAACTTTTATTTTTTATAGGTCTCTGATATTTATTATCTTCAATTCCATAGGTCTGATAAATATTGGATGTGCCAAGTGGAATTTATGGTAACTTCCCCACAACTTGTTGATTTTTGTCCTTTCCAGGAGATCTCACTTGTATAGCGTTCCCCACACAAAATGATTGATATAAAATTATGAAACTTGTACCAGAACTACTATGGTCTATCCACTATCCAATGCAACTGGTCTCACTCAATTTGGATACTCTAGGAAGAATTTATGATTGTTTTACCTGGAACACCTGCTTGAGACTAGTCAATAGGACTAGTCAGATACCCTATCTTCCACAGGGTGTATCTACAAATTTACGATGAACCAGAAGCTAAAATTGCTACCAAAGATACCTTACTAATTTTTGAGAATAGAATCCAGAGTTCAGGGTCTGAAACGTTACAAAAAAACGTTTATAGAGAAAATTCCGCAATGACTCAATTGAGGATGATTCAAGAACCCTATCTTACAAAGACTGTATCTCCAAAAGTATAAGTCCTTAGGTGCCAAATTTTTAACTCAACGTACCTTGATACGTATTCTAAATATCCTCCAAGCCATTCCTTTTGAATCATTGTAGAAAAAATTTTATAGCAAAAATTCCACGGTGTCTCAGATGTAGTAGCGAAACCCTAAGACCTTGAGCTCTGATACCATATGTTAAGAACCAAATATCAATATAGCATAGAAAAACCTTAGAATAAGTACTCAACGCCTTGAAAAAGATATAATTTCAGATAATAAGCCTCTTCGAGGGGGCAACCTCCTTTTACCCCACATAAATGTTCAAGTACAAGATGATTCGAAATGAAAATGTGTCCTTTGTATATATAGGAGACTAGGAGGTATAATTACAACTAATGGAATAAAGCCGACATAAATTACATAATATTACTAATGTAATATGCCCCAATTAAGGGGTAATGAGACAATATTATGGCTTAACAATTATGTTCTTCAAAGTGGTGTTTAGAGTGATGTTGATCAATTGTTGCTTCATTTGGTTTTGTACCAATAACAAATTATCCTCGAGGATACAAATAATGTCTGCACAGAATATCAAGGTTTTTTCCACCTCCTAAGCCTTAGATAATCTTGGTAAGTTGGAGATCAATGATCGGGTATTTTATTCACGGTTTCCACAAAGGGGGTCATTTTAGTAGCACCATGATAGGTGGTATTATGCCACCATTTAACCAAGGGTAACCACTAGACCTATTGGGCCTATTGGTCCAAGGAAAATTCAAAACAAATAATCTTCCAAACACTTGCTGACCACTTATGTTTGTCCAATGTTTTAGGGGTGATATGTTATGATGAGATTCAATTAAGTACCTTGAAGCTTAAACAACTCATGATAGAAATTGCCAATGAAAGTGGGGTCACAATCTTTCACAACTGATTTAGGCATATCATTGAGTTTAAAAATATTGTCCATGAATTCTTTTGCTACTATGGAGGCCTTGAATGGTTGGTGGAAGGAATTAAAGTGATCATAATTATAAAGGAAATAAACAACTACCATGAAAATTGATATGTTTCCTGATTTCAGTAACCCCCCTAATGAATTCCATAGAAATTTTAGTCCACATGGTGGTTGGGAATGAATCAAGGTTGTAATTCTTCCAAAGGCTTCACCATCTCCTCCTTGTGCTATTGGAAAATGTCACATTTTACCACAAAAATGTATTTGTATTTCTTCATGCCTTCCCAAAATACTAAATGATTATTCCTTTCATATGTTTTTTGAAACCCAATGTGACCCACTATTGGAAATGAGTGTAATTAAAATAACACTTAGGATTTAAATAGTGAATATTGCACCAAATACTATGCCCTTTATAATGGAGCTCATTATTCTTCCAAGTGTAGCATGAATGTGCATGAAGGTCAAGCTATAGCTTATGGATCATGTGCATTATCTTGGAATCTATTGGCCATTCTTGAGGAACCTACACCATCCAATTGGGAGCTGAGAAAGATAAGGAAAATAGGGAACCATCCTCTTCATACTTCCAAGATATAGGATCATCTGCAACATTCTCCTTTCCCTTATTGTAGATAATCTCGTAGTTGTAACCTAAAATTTTAGTGATCCACGTTTTCTACTTTGGGGAGGATAACCTCTATTCCAATAAATATTTCAAACTTTGATGGTCTATTTTAATCTAGAAACAACATCACATTAAGTGTGGATGCCACATATCAATTGCATGAAGAATAGCCAACATTTTTATTTCATGGGTGGATTTGGCTAAGTTTATATCACATAATTTCTTATTGGAAGAGGGTGGGTGTAGAAGTCACATCCCATAGTTATTGGAAGCATGGGGTTGAGGTACAATCAACATTGGGAAAAGTGAGTAGTCAATTGTCTTGGGAGAAGAGAGGAAATTCATATGAGTAGTAACACAAAGTTTCTTACATTCAATTTTTCAAAAACAACAAGCAAAGAATAAGGAGAGAAGAGCTTGGGAGATGAAGCAACAAAGATAGGAAAATTTTGTAGCATGCTAGAGTGTTTTTGGAGAATTTTGGAGCTGAAGACCAAAGAGTCAGGTTATCAGGATGAAAGAGTGAACTCTTGAGTGGGTTTCACTGTAACAAAAAGTGTTTGTTGTTGGTTGTTGGTAGTTTTTCCTGGCAGTGAGTTCCCTTAAGTTCCCAACAAAGAGATTCATGATTATCTGTGTTGGGATAAATGTATACACTATAAATTCCCAACGTTAAATTGTCAACCGGGGAGTCATAGAATTAGAGGTGCAAGAACAAGAAATGCAGGATTGGAGCCTAGTCTAGCCTAATCTAAAGCTGACAAAACAATCTTTAAACCCACACCGCAGGAAATTAACACTAAGGATTCATCATTGGGACATAGGAATAACTTAGTGCTATAAAGGCTTAGATCACAATATTTTAAACACTCAGGGTGATGTTCGTGTGATTGATCGTGAGTAGCTTACTCAAGTTTTCTGTCCTTCAATTATTATTTCCTATAGTGGATCCACACTTAAATGAAACAAAATAAACAAGCAAACAAAAATGAAATTCAACAGATAAACTAACACCTTATGAAGAATTCCAACGCAGGAAGGACATATCTTATGAGTTAGACCTTTAATCTTTCTTTTGGTGATTAGATCTATGGGAAATTAAAGTGCAAGAAACCAAAGTACATGAAATAAAACTAAGCATGGGAATTAAAGTGCGGGATATAAAATGAAATTTAAACTACATGAAAACCATCTAAAAAATATTGAATTAAAATGCTCCTATGCTCAGAAATCACTCTTCAAATGCATACATCAAACACACAACAACACATTTTGTAAGTATGGTAATATGTAATTTTAATCACAATAGCATTTAAATATGCACTGAGTATTCTTTAAAATTCCTCCTTTCTTTATAAATCATATATTGATAAAGTATATATCAAAGGAGTCTTAATTCAATGCTTGAAATTATCTCATGACTAAAATCACAATAATATAATTTTGAAATAGATTACATTACCATCCTTACATATTTAATAAAATACATAAAGTGAATTTTATGTGCATTATAAACATGACAAAACTCCCAATTTGGTCGTAGATATATCTCTCATGTGACTATGTGGGATCATCACGATCAACGAATGGAACTATACAAATTAAGTGAGTTTAGATGATGAAAGGAATTGATGTGAAGATATGAAAGAGATCTGGAAACTCATCAAATATTTCATTTAGTAACATACTATAAACTAGTGTGGAGGAAAACATATATGACTAAACATAAAACGATGGTGAATATAAACAGTCTAAAACCCAATGATAATATATAGAATACAATAGACAATGTGCCAAATCTATGGTTGAAGGCGATTTCGAGAACTACACATAACAACAAATATTATAAAAAATGAAAATATGACTTGTCGGATTTATATACACAAATAAAGAGTTGAATATATATGAGCCTTTAATTACCTAAATCATGATAAAGAACAGTCAAAATGATTTGAAAGGAATCCAAACAATCAAACCATAACTAAATTGTAATAAAAACGACATTCCCATTGCAAAATTCTAATTAAAACAAAAATAGAAAGAGGCTACACTTCCAAGTCGGTGGGCCCTTTTCGACTGGTTGGTGAGCCTTGGCTACCCTATCTCAGATGATAGAAAGGAACATGATCTGTTGAGTTCGGACTTCTATTAACATCAACAAGCTCTATTACAATATCAAGTCTTTTTTTTCATAAAAGAATTATGGATACCTTCAACAAAGTAACAATGTTTCCTCTCTTCTTAAAGTTGAAACATCTCTCAGACCTTTGAGAATTATTTATACATGAAATCAACTGAGAAGAGGATAGGATCAAACCCTTGAACTCAGAAAACCAATTTTGGCAATTTTAGAACAAATTACAAAAATATGGGGTTTATTGTGATTTAGGCAGATTTGAGTTAGCGATCCACTCATATATTCCAAACTAATTTGAATTTGGAAAAACCTCCGTACAAATACTCAAATTTTCACCTTCTGGACAAAACCCATATTTTAGAATTTCAAGATCTTCCTTCATATGCACAAAAATCGAGACACAAGTTGGTAGTTTGAGATTTTTACTACTTTTTGCAAAATCATTCCCCCTAAGATGAAGGTCCATGCATGCGAGATGGGTGAATTCTTTTAGGCTCGAGATATGATCACTTTTATGATGGTTATTATACACTTTTACCTCATGTACATATGTGTTTTTCATATTTTAAAGGATCTTTTTGAAGAATTTCATGATAAAACGGTATGATCGACACTAGGTACATGTAATTCATGTTTAATGATTATAATGATTATAATTCATCATATTTTATAATTACCAAGATCTGATTCACATTTTTCTGGTGTTATAGGGCAAAAACACACCACGTTTCTTCTTCCGGTACTTGATCTGACACTCCTTCCAGTACTCGTTCCGAAAATTGATCTGACACTCTGTCCAACACTGCGTATTGCAAAAAAACAGAGGGCGACTTGGAGGTTATGGTATTGGTGGCCAATGATGGGCGAATCGGGAACGTGGGTTTTGTTCATGCTTGCCCCCTCCAGCTATTGAGCTTCCGACAACTCAGTTTTAGTTGTTCAAGAGGGCGATTATTGACTCACAATGTTTTATCAGTTAGGGCATCATTTATTATAATTTTCCAAATTTCGAAGTGGTTCGACCCTCCTGTGGTCGACCACTTGGTATGTAAGCCTATAAATATCAATAGGATGGTCATATGATTGTTAACCAAGTAGAAGAACCAGTGTATTGGAGACAAACTCATTTTTACTCTGTTTTGCTATTTTACATTGCCAGATTATATAAGAAATGTGTTTTTGAGTTTTTATGGTGAATTCATCTTGCTGAGCTCATGGTGTGCTTTTAGGAAGTGACCACGACTTTCTGGGGGGCCCACCAATAGTCTGGTAACTGTCTTCGTGTTTGTTTATCATTTCATAATTTAATTGTTCTCTTTATTTTCTGTACATGCATTTTTATTCTGTTAATTAGTTTGTTGTTATAATTTAATTGCTTTTGATTCTCTTTTGCAGGATAGAATGAAGGATTGTGTTAGCATTCATTGATATTGTAGATTAGGAACTGACTTGCAAGTCCCTAGACTAACCCCATGCACAATTAGATGTTAGATTATGCTTTGATTTATGATTTTATAGTCAAGTTTAAAACAGAATATTAATCATAATAGAATAGAGTTTTTATTTGGGTCCTCTTCGACAGGGATTTGATGGATGGATAGAATTAATTCTAGTTTTTAATTATAGCTTGTTTATCTCATTTTTATATCGATATTGTTTAATTAGTTGTTGGTTAATGTAGTTGTTAGTTTACTTTTCAATATCATAGTTTAATTTATGTTCTCAAGCATTTTCTTAATGCAGTTTGAATTGTTAGAATAGATATAACATAGTTTCATTTATGTAATTTCTTTCCTAGAGTTAAATTGCAATTGTAATTCTTAGTTAATGGTTGAATTTAATTATGAAGTTTGCTTACATAGTATAGAAGTACAATGATGATCTTGTTATGTTGTTGATGGTTAATATATGAATATGCAGGGTATCTAACATTGTTTTTTCATGGCTAAATTCTCATTGGATTGTTTAATCCATACCTTTCACTCTGCCATTAAGATTAGTGTTGAGCTTATACTGCTTGAATTGTCCTTTGTTGTCAAGTGCCATCGAGATATCATCCGACACCGAAGACATTCACACAACCACCAACATTATATTTGAGTTTTTCATAGATTAAAGATAGTTTTATTGTTTTCATAGATTAAAGGTAGTTTTCTTGCTTTCATAGGTTAAAAGGATAGTTTTCTTGCTTTCATAGATCAGAAGAGATAACTTTCTTGATTTCATAGCTTAGAAAATAGTTGTATTGTTGCTGTAGGATAGATAGACTTTTCTTTGATAGATTAGATAGTAGTTTGCTTATCATAGATTAAGAATTAGTGGGTAGTTCTTCTTGCTTTCAATTAAATATATTTTCTTTCATGAATTAGAAATAGTTTTGAATTAAGAATTTAGTCCAATTGCCTCTTAGGCTAGATAGTTGTTCAATGAGAAGTTTTAATTCGATTGCTTGTAGTAGTTAGTTGTTTTTTCTTACTTGTCTATTTTCTTTAGTAGGTTAGTTAGTTGTCTTTGATTATTTGTCTATTTATTTAGTAGGTTAGATAGTTGTTTTTGCTTACTTGTTTACTTGCTTTAGTAGGTTAGTTAGGTGTCTTTGCTTGATTGTTTATTTACTCCCTTTCATAGGGTAGTTACTCATTGAATATAGGTTGGCATGTTAAAATAGTTTGATCTTGTCATTTTCTTATTATGCTTAAATAATTGCTTTTTCTTATTGTTATGAACTAGTTTGCTTCAAGTAGGGTTTTTACTTGCTTTCTTAAAGAACTATCCATCAAACCTTGCCCCAAAAGTACTTAGGTTACCTAGTTTCAAGTTACTTAGTAGGGTTTGTTCATTAGATAGCTTTGTTTGAGTAGATTAGCCTTAGATGGATACCTTTCTTAGTTAGACTATACTCCTACCAACCTTCTACCTTTGGCATATATTTTGCTACAACTCTAAGTTTACTTACCCTGAGTTGAAAATTTAATTGAGGGTTTTTACTGTGTTTTTAGTGCATACCCATCATTTTTGGCACCGTTGTCGGGGAGTTGTCTAAAGGTAATAAGTAGTTAGGAAATAGATCATCCTTAGACCTTAGCATTAGCTTGGTGGCGGGGGAGCTTTAAGACGAGAGGTAAGAACCTGCGCATCTACTATAGCAGGTTCCCCCAAACCCAATGGTAGTTTTCCCTTTTTGTTTTTGTTTTTGTTTTCTTTCATGAATAGACCTAGAAACCAAATGGTAATTTTTTCTTTTGTTTTTGTTTTCTTTCATGAATAGGCCTAGAGACCCACAAGGTAGATACATTAAATCAAAATCAGACCCTTCAACCAAGGTTCCTTCCGATCTCTTTGGGGGAAGGAACATTCCTCTTATAAAATCCGCAGACCGATACCAAAAAAAAGAAGCTAGCTCAACTCAAAGAGATAAAATAGTCTCTGAGAAGACTAACATAGGGAGCACTATAGAACAAGAAATTGAAGCATCAATCATATTAGGTAAGGAGGAAAGACCACTCGAGTCTTCCATAGATCCCAAAAATACAACTTTTTCTTTTACACCACCAAGGGACCCTAATTTTAAGGACATCATAGAACCTGAATAGATGAATCTTTTGTTTGGTAGTTCAACCAATGTAATTATCTCTCAAACCGACACATAAACTTTGGCACCAATAGTCTCAATAGGCTCGAGTAGAGTCCCATATATCCAACCCGTAGGAATACCTTTCCATCAAAGGGAAACCTTGTTCTCTTCAAAGGTAAAACCACCTAGGTACTCTCTTTTTGGAAACCAAGTCAATATGGATGATCAAGAGGACCATAACAATGTAAGACATGGGGAGGAAGAAGAAATTGGAAACCAAACCGAAACTACCTTCGGGTTTCCGATTTTGGACACCACTCCAAATGTCAACATGAAGAATATTCCTCTCTCAACACTGCCTACCTTTTACGGTAAAAACAGTGAAGATCCAAAGACCTTCCTATTTGAATTTGACATCTTGTGTAGGAGCTACAACTATGTGCAAGATGCCCAAAATCTAAAACTCTTTCCTGCCACCCTCAAAGACTCTGAACTAAGATGGTTCATGGGGTTGGGAGAATCCAGTATTAAGTCTTGGGAAGCCATGAAAGGAATCTTTCTTAAGAAGTACCAAGACTACTGCAAGAACAAAGAGTATCGTAATGACATCTTTAAAATAAAACAATTAGAAAATGAGACCCTCGAAGATTATATGGAAAGATTTGGTTATATCTCCCAGAAGTCAAAATACCATGACCTCCCAGAGGATGCAATCAGGGCTCTTTTCCTTAAGGGAATTTCAGAAGAATATCTAGAGATGCTGAATTTGATGGCATCAGGTGACATCTCTCATAAACCACTTTACGAAATATGTGAAATGTGTAAAAATTACTCAAGGAGTAGAGCCAAAACATGAAAGAATGTTCAGGACCCTTACAATAGAAGATTAAATTAATTAGTTTAGGTGGTATCACAAGAGCATAGATAGGGAACCTTTTAGAGAACTTCAAAACATATATATGAAGAAAAATAGGTTCCCAGTTGGACACCCTAAAAATAAAAAAGAAACAGGAGGGTGAAAATGCAGCAATGAACATATATTGCCCAAGATGCAGGAGGAAGCATTCCTCAAGGGAATGCCCATTAGATAACATTTCTGTTTGTGGCTTCTGTACAGAAGGCCATGCGACTGAAAAATGTCCATCATTGCCCAATTTATTATCCATCTATAGGAGTGGAGATCATGGGGAGTCTTCTTATGCACCTAGGAGGCCATGGAAACCTAGGAATCAACCCACATACCCAGATCTACAGTCTCAAGTTCCACCCTATTATCAACAATAATAGTGGAACTCACCAGGTTGGAAAAATTGGTCTACTCAGTACCAACATCCTTGGATTCAAGAATGGAGGGGAGGACACAACCAAGGAAACCCTCAAGCTCCACCTACCCCTATTTCCAACCATCCTTATCCTCAGTTCCCACCAAACACTCTGCAACTTCTGCCAGGTTTTGTTCCACCACCTTTACCTCCTATTCCACAACAACAACCACTACAATATCAAAATGCAAGCTCCCCGATACCAACACTATTACTGTCACCCTAAGGGCTAAGCGCTGGCCCCTCTCCATACAATACTTTGCAATATATTTCATATTGTAGATTTTATATTACAAGCAATAATTTGGTGTATTGGCAAAAGACCATTTCTTAAGGTGTTGGGCTTGGTGGTGGTCATGGGTTCAAATCCCATGGACCCCAATTTTTTTTTTTTAAAACATGCCACTTCAACTGATGACTGGGTGCCATGTGGCTGCCCATGACTGGGCCACGTGGCATCTCCCCATTTGACGAATTAATGCCACTTGTCAGTTATTGACTGGTCCAGTTGCCTGCCACATGTCTACCTTGTCAGTGAACCTGCCTAATCACCATCAGCTAGAGAGTGCCACGTCATCTTCTGCACAGTCAGCATGCTGACATCAGTGTTGACTTTTTGACCAGTTGACCTTTGACTTTTTACCTGTTTGGGCTTTCGATCAGAATGCGATAAATTTCGTATATAGAGCCCGTTTGATAAAGTAAATATATCGTCGGAATTAGGAAGACGAGATGGACGCAATGGAATAGGTTTCGTCACATTTCGAGCACTTTCATTTTTGAGCATTTTTCAAGCCCTGTCAGGCTTCTGGATCCAATTTCAGATCACTCCACCTACCCCTATTTCCAACCATCCTTATCCTCAGTTCCCACCAAACACTCCGCAACTTCTACTAGGTTTTGTTCCACCACCTTTACCTCCTATTCCACAACAACAACCACTACAATATCAAAATGCAAGCTCCCCAAGACCAACACTATTACTGTCACAACCAGTGCCAAATACTAATAATAAGCCCCCTCAAACTCTTCATAATGTTGAGATGTAGGCCTTCTCGGCATATGTTATTACTCCCGTTCGATTACAGGAAATTCAACTAAGATCAGGAAGAGTTCTAGAGAGGCAGAGACCTTCAATAGTCATCTAGGAAGAAGAAGAAGAAGAAACCACGAAACAACCCACGGATGACACTAGGTGCGAAGATGTTATTATCTCGAAGAATCAAGAACCCAAGATTCCCCAAAATGAACCTTCACAAATTATGAAGGTCCCTCATCCAAACCGATTGGTAATCGAGAAACCCACCACCCAACCGGAATTTGACATTTTGAATGAATTGAAAAATATTTGTGTCAAGATTCCTCTGCTTTAGGACATTAAAGACATTTCAATCTACAGTAAGGTAGTCAAATAATTGTGTATCAAGAATCCAGGTAGGAAGAAAAAGGACCCCCCTATAGTACATTTGGTAGGAGGACTCTCTGAGTACATATTAGAGTAGCCAAAACTAGCAAAATATGGGAATCTAGGAAACCCCGTAGTGACCATAACCATTAATGAGGTTCCCATTGGAAACATTCTCATAGATCTAGGGGCAACCATCAATGTTATGACCGCTACTACCTTGGAACAATTACAATTACAACCTATTATTCGACCTACCCCAACCATTTTGGAATTAGCAGAGAAGACTAGGGTTATACCTGAAGGGATTTTAGATGATATCATGGTTACTTTAGCCTCATGGGAGTACCCAATAGATTTTCTTGTCATTCACTCAAAGGATCCTTCCAAAGTTTATCCCATCATTTTGGGAAGACTTTGGCTAGCCACAACCAATGCATTTATTGGCTGTAGAGAAGGAGAAATGACCATCTTGAATGGTCTCTCTGTTCAGAATCTCACCATTTACCCTCCATCTCAACCTATTATGGAGCATCTATGGTGGCTTGAATGTCCATACGAGAATGAGGACTGAGAAGAACCTGTATTTCCAAGTGACCATGCATGGGCACTTCAGGAGCACACAACATAAAATGTGCTAAACCAATTCATTTTTTCTATTACATGTGTGGATTTTCCACAGTATTTTTCCCAATTTGAGTACATGTTTGGGGAAGAATTTAAAGAACAATTAGACCCATCCATTTTGTCTTCGACATATTTTATTTTTGAGATTGATGAGTCTGCCATGTCTTATACTATGCCCTACGAGATTAGTCTAGTGTGTCTCAGAATACACTGACATGAAGGGTATACACCCCAACACATGCATCCATCACATATTTACCTAGGGGGAAGTAACACCTATAAGGCAACCCCAGAGAAGGATGAACCCAACACTTAAAGACATAGTCAAGGAGGAAATTCAAAAGTTGCTAAATGTCGGATTTATCTATCCCATCTCCAATAGTAAGTGGGTATCCCCACTTGTGGTGGTTCCAAAGAAAGTGACCAGGAAATAGAGAATTTGTGTTGATTTCCGAGAACTCAACAAAGCCACTCTGAAAGACTACTTTCCTCTCCCTTTTATTGACCAAGTTCTAGATACATTGTCTGGAAAGAAGTATTTTTCCTTTCTAGATGGGTACATTGGGTACAATTAGATTATTATAGCACCCGAGGACCAGGACAAGACTACCTTTACTTGTCCTTGGGCCACCTATGCCTATAGGGTCTTACCATTCAGATTGTGTAATGCTCCTGCCACTTTTTAACGAGCAGTATTAGGGATATTTGTCGATATTATTCATGATTGTGTGGAAGTCTACATGGATGACTTCACAGTCTATGGAAACACTTACCAGGAAGCCTTAAACAACTTAGAAAAGGTCCTCATTAGATGCCAGGAAATGAACCTATCTCTAAGCCATGAAAAGTGAAAAATGTTGTTAAATGAAGGAGTGGTTCTAGGACATCATGTTTCATCTGAAGGGATAAAGGTTCATCCTGCAAAGATTGAGGTCATCGTCAGAATTCCACCCGCCAAGATTCAAAAAGAGGTAAGAAGCTTTCTTGGACATGCTGTATATTACCAACGGTTTATTGAAAATTTTATAAACATTCCTGCACCTATGTTTGGATTACTAATAAAAGATGTTGATTTTGTTTGGATTGAGAATTGTCAAACTACCTTCGAGACCTTGAAATCTAATCTTTCTGTGGCACCGGTTCTTAGAGGGCCCAATTGGACTCTCCCATTTCATATATCCACTGATGCCTCTAACACCACAATAGGAGGGGTATTAGGGCAGAAAGAGACCATTAGTCCTATGCCATTTATTTTGTAAGCAAGAACTTGTCCCATGCTGAGTTAAACTACACAGTTACTAAGAAGGAGTTCTTGGCAGTTGTTCATGCTATCAACAAATTTCGTCATTACATTATAGGTTATGAAGTATTTGTACACACCGACCATTCCACCATTAGATTCCTCATGAACAAACCTATAACTAATGGCTGAGTGACTAGGTGGCTCTTATTATTGCAAGAATTTAATATCACTGTGCTTGACTGACCTGGAAAGGATAATGTAGTAGCTGACTTTATTTCCCGAATAAAAATTGAGGATGATGATATCCCTGTAAATGATAGTTTCCCAGACGACCACCTCTTTTCCCTTTCTATCAATACCCCATGGTTTGTGGATATGGAAAACTATCTAGCCACTAGGAAGTTACTGTCTCATTTGTCACCTCATGAAAAGCGGAAAATTATTACACAAAGTGATAATTACTCTTGGGTTGGTCATGATATTTTTTGCGCAAGAACTGATTTGATTATTCGTAGATGTGTTCGAGATGACGAGGTACCTAATATACTACGAAGCTATCATGATGGACCATGTGGTGGCCATTTTTCTGACAAACGTACAACATATAAGGTGTTACATTCGGGTTACTATTGGCCTAGAATTTTCAAAGATGCTGCCAAATATGTGAGAAGTTTTGATAGTTGCCAAAGGATAGGAAGACCTACGTCATCTGAAAAAATTCCTTTGTGGGCCCAAGTTATCATAGAACCCTTCGAAAATGGGCCCTCGACTTTGTAGGACCAATTTCACGCATGTCCCGTAGTAAGAACTATATTTTGGTTTGTACAGACTATGGCACCAAATGGGTAGAGGCAAAAGCCCTATTTAGGGCTACATAGAAGTCTGTTGTCGAATTCATCTATGAAGACATATTTACTCGCTTCGGTGTCCCTCATGAAATTGTTATCGACCAAGGCACTCTGTTCACTTCCAAGTCAATGAAATATATGATAGAGAAATATGGGATTAAACACTGTAAATCTTCTTCGTACCACCCGCAAGCCAATGGTCAGGTAGAATCCACAAACAAAGTTCTAAAAGCCACCTTGAACAAGAATTTTCAGTTACATCACCGAGATTGGGTTGATAGGCTACCAGAGGCTTTGTGGGCATACCAGACTACCTGGAGAAATACCATTGGGCATACCCCTTATGAGCTAGTATACGGGAAACAAGTACTTTTACCTATAGAATTCCAAGTAAGGACCTTCCGTATTGCCGCAGAATTAGGATTGAACCTGGATGAGGCTTAGAAGCAACGAGCCCTACAATTGAATGAATTGTATGAAATCATGCAAGATGCCATCCAATGAACAATATTAGTCCAAAACCAGAGAAGCAAGTGGCATGACAAGTTTATTAAGAAGAAGCACTTCCAGCCTGGTGATTGGGCCCCGTTGTTTAATTCCTGGTTCAAAACCTTCAAAGGAAAACTTACCACTCGTTGGTTGGGCCCTTACGAGGTATACACTGTATATGACAATCGAGTT
Organism: Picea glauca; assembly: GCA_000966675.3. Lineage (NCBI taxonomy): Eukaryota > Viridiplantae > Streptophyta > Pinopsida > Pinales > Pinaceae > Picea > Picea glauca. The sequence continues at coordinate 111,528 of JZKD02S2249472.1, read as the reverse complement.
GTAAAAATTAAAACAATTGACGATGGACAAGTCTCCTTTGTGGTAAATGGACACCGACTTAAATTTTATCATAAGCCTATTTCCACAGAGGATTTCCTATATGTCATGTCAGCTGACAAGGAATTGGCCTTAGTAGATGGGAAAGTCCCCCCTTGTTCTTGATTTTTTTTTCTTCTGAATTTCCTACTGTATATATGTAAATAGTTTTTGAATTTTGTTAATAAGACAATTCTAGAGATTTCTGTAAGTATTTATTTCACTAGGAGTACATAGTTTCAAGAATATTTCTTCAAAACGTTGTTATACTTGAATGTTGTGTCCACTAAAGCATCAAATGAATATTGACTTATTGTAATTAGCCACATTTTTGCTAACATTCTCATTTTTTAAGGCATTCTAAAGAAGTTTCTCTTGAAACTCTTTACCACTGTATAAGGAAGTGATACCATAAATGTCAAGCCTAGAGGTCTCTCGTACAATTTTTCCAAGAAACCTGAGTAAGTGAATCAAGTGTCTTTATCAATGAGTAACAAGGAAGTCTAATTAGCGGTTAGTCATGGAAACATCACAATAACTATAAAGGAAGAAAGTAAGTTGAGCCTAGAGATACCTTTCTGTTCTTTCTCAATGGTACCATCCACTACACACTAAATAGCTTGATTATATCATATCTTTAGATAGGCCATGTCCGCTTAAGTACCCTTTACATCGGGACAATCACTAAGTAATATAACAGAAAGTCATCCTATAACATAAATACCATCCCAATTGAAAAAAAAGAGAAAGAAAAAGTTGTTTTCGGAGTTGTTCCCCCATCTTCTCGCATAAAACAATCTTATACTACAATATTAAAAGATGGAGGGCTAGTTTATGAGGGTTTAAGAGGCTTACCCACCGGGATACTGAACAGGTCTGTTGGCAGTGGGTACCGACCTATGGTATGACTAGGCAAACTCGCCGGAGTATTGAATAGGCTTGCTGGCAGTGGGGCATTCTACCTAGCGAGGATGGTAATTTGAAAAAAATAAATAATAAATTTAAACTTGTCCCGATGTACAACATTACTTGCAGACAAAGCTGACATGAAATATGTGTGGTTAAGCTAAGGTTAATGAATCTCATTCACTTTCCATTGGGGAATAAATCTAAGACTATCTTGAAACTCTCTTTCCTACCTCTTCTTATCTATATATATGATCTCTTATCCTATAGGTGGGGCCATCTCCTAACTGTCTCGTCAGACCAAGCTGTGAAATTTTATCTTTACACTTGACATACTATAAATATTCGGCTATTGGGGGATACTGACTAGTTTCCTATACTTTTGATTTTGAGGTGTCACAATACTTAGGTGTGGGGGAGGGGTTCATGAGATGAAAAATGATCATCACCTAGAGAAGTAGATCTTTGCAAGAATTTATGTATTATTTCTATGATACATGTTATTACATTGATAGTCATGTTATTTTTGAAATGCTTAACTCCTGTGTGCTATAAATTATTGAACACATACTTAACAGACCACTCTTTATCGATTACTTAACAAACCACTCTTTTTCGGTTTATCATTTCATTACAAGTTGCATATTGTAGGTTTGACAAAACATTTTTATGCTTGCTATAACCTGTTCATTGTAGGCTTTTTGACATTATATGTCATATGCAAGAAGATTGAGTGAGCATGGATCATTCTGCCTCTGCTAATTAACTACTGTGATTGTCAAAAAGACTTCAAATTTGCAGGCTATCCATTATAAGAGGTGAAAATGCACTTAACACAGAGGTACCGGATGAAGTACCGTATGAGGTGTTGTATGAGATGTCGTTTGAGGTGCCGAACGAAGTTCCATGTGAATTACACACCAGTAACTATCCTAGATTCCAGGTAACCAAAACTTTATTATATTCAATTGAATTAGTTGTAGGCATTGATTAAAGATGCTTCATATGTTTATGATCAAATGTCCAAGTCAAAATAATTGGACATTGAACTAACCACGGATCATTACATGCCTAAAAAACAAGCCATCAAATTTGAAATTCCCACACATGGCAGCTCACGCACACATGTGTGCAACATACTCCACCATAAGTGCATTCAAAATCAGGCTGGGCACTATTTATCTCAATTATCCCTTGCCATTTTCTCTCCCCTGCGTTAAGAAATTACGCCCAACCTCTACCAATTTGTCCCCTGTTCAAATCGCGTTTGGCCTGTGCCCAATTCATGCCATCTCTTGGCTTGATTGCACCCTTTCCTGGTGAAATCCACCTTTGTCACAATGCCTAGAAGATACGAACCTTCCTCCTATGCAGACTTGTTTTCCATTCCCAAATTTACAGAGTGCAGAGAAGTGTTTTTGTGCGCAGGCTGGGGGGCATTTTTGTCTAGCTTGCAGGTCCACTATGATGGTCTCTCCATGCAATTTGCAGTTGGTTTCGATGGTAAGAAAACACATGTAGGGTATCTTACCTTTGAATTTTTAGAAGAGTCCATTGCTGCAACTACAAAGCTCCCAAGGATGGGAGATAGATGGTTGAAAAACCACCAATTGTCACGTTCAAGTTATAACAGAGTGTTTAAGCCCAAATTCTAGAGCATTTCAGGAGAAAAAGGGTATGATAAAGAGTGGATAAAGGTGGAATTGATCAATTCCCTCATTGTCATCACAAGGTTAATTACATGTGAAGGTAGATACTCCACCTTCAAAGCTTGTTATTTTAGATTGCTGGCTCATTTTCTGTTCAACAAACCCTTGAACTTCCCCTTCTATTTTCTCAAAAGCTTGGAGAAGATGTCCTCTCAAGTGAGGAAGAATGTGACTAACCCCCATAATATTCTCTTCCACCATGGCTTGATCAAACTCATCATTCTTGCTGAACTAGAGAAACAGGGGAAAAATTGGGATGCCTTTATCTGCCAATTTGCAAACCCTCACTTGACAGTTAAGACCGACAAAAATCCACTTAGCCTAAAAAGCATATCTCCATCCAAACCTCACTCTCCAAGAACTCCAAACCCCCTTGCACAAACTCTCTCTTTGCTGGAACAATAACAAAAGCTTGTTTATATCCCTACTTCTTCATCGAGTAAAAAGACCAAGAGAAAAGACCAAAATAAGTCTATTGTTAACCCCCCAATGCCTTGACTCTCTCTTGATCCTACACCTAAAAATCTCCAAGAATTAATGCAACAAGACTTTCCCATCATTCCCACAAACAAGAGGGGAACCAATCTATTTGGTAAAGGAATATTTCGGAAGAGTACCCGGAGCACAAGAACCAAGCCCTATGCAAAACCTCCACTGGCTTCAGACCCTATCCAAGTGTCCTCCGACCTTGAGATCCCTCACAAGAAACCTAGGGAAATTTCTGTGGATGGATTAGAGCCACAAAGGAAAAAAAAATCAGAACCTAGCTCACCTTACTGATCTCCCATTACTCCTACTTCATCCATGCCCACTCTAGATCCTAAAATTGATAGATTTTCCACATCCCTCAAAGGATCTAAGCCTTCCTCCGAGATCACCGATTCTTCCCCAACCATAGAGGAGCTACAAAAGGAAAACCATCAGCTTCTCCAATAGTTGGAGGAAAGGAAGACAATAGATACACACCTTCATCATGACAATGTAGTCCTTCAAACAAATGTTAACTCTGTTCAACGATTGGTCGATGAGATGACCAAATCTAACCGCAGCCTCAGAGCATAGCTGAAGCAACACAAGAGGCACAAGGCCAAGTCTTCACAACAAGAAGGAGAAGCTTCCAAAGCCGATCCTCCTTAGCAAGCCTAGTCACGAGGGGTAAATTCTTTTTGTTTGCAGTGGGAATTGAAAAATCGTAAGTGTGGGGGTAATGTTGGGCCCGAGATATGATCACTTTTATGACAATTATTATACACTTTTGTCGCATGTACATATGTGTCTTTCATATTTTAAAGGATCTTTTTGAAGAATTTCATGATAAAACGGTATAATCGACACTAGGTACGTGTAATTCATGTTTAATGATTATATTGAGTATAATTCATCATGTTTTATGATTACCAAGATTTGATTCACGGTTTTTTGGTGTTACAGGGAAAAAATGCAGCATGTTTCTGCTTTCGGCACTTGATCTGACACTCCTTCCAGTACTCGTTCTGACACTTGATCCGACACTCTGTCCAACACTGCGTAGTGCACAAAAATGAGGGGCAACTTGGTGGTTATGGTATTGGAAACCAGTAACGGGTGAATTAGGAATGTGGGTTTTGTTCATGCTTTCCCCCTCCAGCTACTAAGCTTCCGACAACTCAATTTTAGTTGTTCAAGAGGGAGATTATTGGATTTCTTTGTTTTATCAGTTAGGGCATCATTTATTGTAATTTTCCGAATTTAGAAGTGGTTCGACCCTCCTGTGGTCGACCACTTGGTCTGTAAGCTTATAAATACCACTAGGATGGTCAAATGATTGTTAACCAAGTAGAAGAACCAGTGTGTTGGAGACAAACTCGTTTTGACTCTGTTTTTCTATTTTTCATTGCCAGATTATATAAGAAATGTGCTTTTGAGTTTTTATGGTGAATTTATCTTGATGAGATAGTGGTGTGCTTTTAGGAAGTGACCACGACTTGCTGGGGGGGCCACCAGCATTCTGGTAACTGTCTTCGTGTTTGGTTATGCATTTCATAATTTAATTGTTCTCTTTATTTTCTGTACATGCATTTTTATCGTGATAATTAGTTTGTTGTTCTAATTTAATTGCTTTTGATTCTCTTTTGCAGGATAGAATGAAGGATTGTCTTAGCATGCATTGATCTTGTAGATTAGGAACGGACTTGCAAGTCTCTAGACTAACCCCATGCACAATTAGATGTTAGATTGCTTTGATTTATGATTTTATAGTCAAGTTTAAAATAGAGTTTTAATTATAATAGAACAGAGTTTTTATTTGGGTCCTCTTCGACAGGGATTTGATGGATGGATATAATTAATTCCAGTTTTTAATTATAGCTTGTTTATCTCATTTTTATATAGATCTTGTTTAATTAGTTGTTGGTTAATGTAGTTGTTAGTTTACTTTTCAATATCATAGTTTAATTTATGTTAAGCATTTTCTTATTGCAGTTTGAATTGTTAGAATATATATAGCATAGTTTCATTTATGTAATTTATTTCCTAGAGATAAATTGCAATTATAATTCTTAGTTAATGGTTGAATTTAATTATGAAGTTTTCTTACATAGTATAGAAGTACAATGATGATCTCGTTATGTTGTTGATGGTTAATATATGAATATGCAGGGTATCTATCATTGTTTTGTCATGGATAAATTCTCATTGGATTGTTTAATCCATACCTTTCACTCTGCCATTAAGATTAGTGTTGAGCTTATACCGCTTGAATTGTCCTGTGTTTTCAAGTGCCATCGAGATATCATCTGACACCGAAGACATTCACAAAACCACCCGCATTATATTTGAGTTTTTCATAGATTAAAGATAGTTTTCTTGTTTTCATAGATTAAAGATAGTTTTCTTGCTTTCATAGGTTAAAAGGATAGTTTTATTTCTTTCATAGATCAGAAGAGATAACTTTCTTGCTTTCATATCTTAGAAAATAGTTTTATTGTTGCTGTAGGATAGATAGACTTTGCTTTGATAGATTAGATAGTAGTTTGCTTATCATAGATTAAGAATTAGTTGGTAGTTCTTCTTGCTTTCAATTAAATATATTTCCTTTCATGAATTAGAGATAGTTTTGAATTAAGAATTTAGTCCACTTGCCTCTTAGGCTAGATAGTTGTTCAATGAGAAGTTTTAATTTGATTGCTTGCAGTAGTTAGTTGTTTTTGCTTACTTGTCTATTTGCTTTAGTAGGTTAGTTAGTTGTCTTTGCTTATTTGTTTATTGCTTTGGTAGGTTAGATAGTTGTTTTTGCTTACTTGTTTACTTGCTTTAGTAGGTTAGTTAGGTGTCTTTGCTTGCTTGTTTATGTACTCGCTTTCATAGGGTAGTTACTCATTGAATATAGGTTGGCAAGTTAAAATAGTTTTCTCTTGTCATTTGCTTATTATGCTTAAATAGTTTCTTTTGCTTATTGTTATGAACTAGTTTGCTTCAAGTATGGTTATTACTTGCTTTCTTAAAGAAATATCCATCGATCCTTGGCCCAAAAGTACTTAGGTTACCTAGCTTCAAGTTGCTTAGTAGGGTTTGTTCATTAGATAGATTTGTTTGAGTAGATTAGCCTTAGATGGATACCTTCCTTAGTTAGACTATACTCCTACTAGCCTTCTACCTTTGGCATATATTTTTCTACAACTCTAAGTTTACTTACCCCGGGTTGAAAATTTAATTGAGGGTTTTTACTGTGTTTTTATTGCATATACAACACCCATCAAATCCCAACACACTTTTCCGCATGTAGAATTCGTTCTTGAAAAAACCCATGTCCTCGATTTTCCTTTAGAACCATGCCAAATTTTCAACTATAATCCAGTACCAGACGGTTGTTGATGCTAGTACCAGATGACCTAGAACATTCTGGTACCAGAAGGTTTCTATAACAGTCTAGTATTGGATGAGCTGAATTGCGAGTACCATATGACATGTAGTGTGAGTCTTGAATGACATGGAGTGTGGGTATCAGATGACTGTGCAAGTACTGGTTGACTGTAGAACCTTCTGGTACCAGATGACTTGGAGTGTGAGTACCAAATGAACTCTAGTGTAGGTACCAGATGACTTCCAGTACAAGAAAATATTGTTTGTACATAGAAACATATGATTAAACCATCATCAACAAAACTTTTGTATAACAATCCTTTTAATCACTAAAAATATGGAAAATTATGTATTAACCACATTGGATGAATAACAAGAGATAATAGAGGTTTATGGTGTAATTAGTGATATATTATTGACAAAATGCGGGGATAAAGTGTAATGATGAGTGTATTTGTATAGTCATGTTATCACATGAAATTTCCCATAGTCACAAGTAGCATCCATGAACGCAAACGAGTGGGGAGGTGTAGTTTGTAGCAGTCGAGATCCCCTGTGTAGGTTCGATATAGTGTTATCTCCAAGCGCAATTGGAAGGAGTCCAAGGTTGGCAGGCGAATAAAAGTTTTGGTGGGGGCGCTAAATTAACCGTCACACCCAGATCTCAGGTCCCATTCATATCAATGACCTCAAATCATTTTGGGGCCGCAACATGCTCGGGTGATAAAATGCCTTGAGTGGGCTTAAATCCTAACCATGGTTTTGTGGCGGTGCTATGTGGTGAAGGAGGGTGCATTTTGGGCCTGAAATCGATGTGGGCCTAAACTAATTTTGATGGCCCAAAAATCACGTGCGCATATGATTCCTTATCCAACAACGATAGTTGGCTGCTCGATAGTTATCCAGCCACGCTCCAATCCCGAGAGGAATTCATCCAAAAAGCAAAGTCTGACTTTTGTGGCCTGAATCCATCTTCTTATTCAACACCCAATCCATGAGTAGCACGTGGTCACTCGCTAATCATCCAGCCATGCTCCAATCCTAAGAAGGTTTCAGTTAATGAGTAAGGACTGGTAGTTGAAACCTTAGATCAGTCCATAAATGGAAAGCTTGGAGGATATGGACGAGGAGGCAGGATTGTCAGCTCGAGGTACAACAATGAACGGTTTTTCCTGCAGGCCCATACTAAACCAGGTTTACATCTGACAAGAGGGAACACTTACAGTCTAATAGACATCTACACAGACGTAAATATTTGAATGGCATTTCTAGTCACACTCCTGGTAATTGTGGGTTGATCCGAGTATAAATAGATCAGTTCAATATTTTGTTAAGGTCGTCAACTGGTTGAGAAGATCTCCCTATTTGTAATATTTTGATAACATAGTTGTTCTTTGGTTTTTTATGAGATCTGAGACTTTCACATTAATAGAAGTTAGTTTCTTTCATCATCTTGTTAAATCTTCGCTGAAGCACTCGTGCATGGAGGATCCAAATGAGGGTTGTAGTTGTATTGTAATGTAGGGTTGATTATAATGCTGTTGTGACCTATTTCAATAATTTCCTTGTTTCCTTTTTCTCTCTTATGCTGAAATTCTCATGCATGGAGGATCCAGACGAGTTGTTATAGTTGCATGGTAATGGAGGTTTGATTATTGTGTAGTTGTGATATATTTTAGTGTCTGAAACTTGAGTCCAAGAGTGCTCTTATGCCTGAGTTTTTCTTCAACAAGTTGCTTGAAAGTCGGATGCCCATTGCAGACTTGTCCACCTTTCTCACTAGTTCTTCCCTCTACTCACCTTTAACTCTAAACCATTAACTGAAGTTAATGAGGACCTCATTTCTCTGTACATTGCTTGTCTAGTTTTTGTGTTAAAACATTATTGTACTGTGTTTTTTCCATTTGACCTCCACTCATAAACCTACCTCCACAAAAAATTTGATGGGTATTGGGCTTGTCGTCTTGCAATCTGAGGGTGACTCTTTGTGGTAAAAGGTGGAAAATATGACAAAACTGGATCTGGGTGGCTTTGTCAGCGTCATTTGGAGTAGGGGATGATTTTGATGAGGTGGTCGCAAGGGGTAGTGCAACATCCATGGGACCCAATGGTTGGAATCCCAACCCCACCTGAAAGGGGTTGTGGTCGGTTGATCTATGTAGTGCTCAGTTGTAGCTATGATGAACATAGGGAAGAATCTCATCCCATGTGTGGGGGTGATTGGAATTGTACATGCACAGGATATGGATGATCATCTGATTGACGAACTCAGTTTTCTCATCTATCTGGGGGTGGAAGTCAGTGGATTTGGTGAGCTTGGTGTCCAACAGTGACCAGAGGCTCGAACATAATGTGTTGAAGAATCGACTGTCCTGATCTGAGATAATGGTTTGTGGGATTCCAAAATGTACCCATACTCATTCAAAGAAGAGCTTAACAATGGCCATTTCTACGATGATCTTCTTGCAGGCAACCAAAATCACTATCTTGGGAAAGCGATCAACAACCAAAAAAACACAGTCATTTACCCTCTTGGCGTATAGCAGGCCCGACATGTAGTCCATTGAGATGGATTCCCATGGCCTGTCATAAGTAGGAAAAGGGGTGTACAAGCCCTGTTTCTTAGTGGTTAGTTTGGAAATAGCTCATTCAGTGCAGGACCTGATATACTTGCTGACATCTTGTCAAAGTTTCAACTAATAGAAATGTTTCTACAACACCGCCACTGTCTTTTTGACACCGAATGTTCCTGCCACCTGACTATAGTGGGCTTCCCAAATCAACTTCACTTGCTTACTTGATGGAAAACATAGATGGCCCAGATGGAACAACAACCCATCTTGAATATGGAAATGAGCGACAACTTAGTTTGCGCCCAACATTTGGTAGGTGGTGGTGAAGTCAGGGTCTGTCTCATAGAGGTGGGGCCATCCAGAGGTCTCATGGCTGCAAGAGTCTAGCACCGTGGTGAGTTCTGCGACTAGAGGTCAGTTGAGGAAATCAACAACTTAGTTGGTACTTCATTTTTTATACTTGATCTTGAGGTGGAATTGCTGCAAGTATGTGGACCACTTCTGATCTCAGTCATTCTGCAATTTTCCTTGTGTCTACATGAACTCAAGTGGATTATGATCAGTGTGGATGATTTTTTCCTTCCAAAGAATGTAATGTCTCCAATGGAGGTAGGCTTTCACAATGGAGTACGTTTCTTTGTCATAAGTAGGGTACTTACAAACATCATCTGATAGTGTCTCACTATGATAGGTCACAGGTTAGTTGTGCTGAGAAAGAACGATTCCCACAACATAGTCTCAAGCATTTGTCTCGATATCAAAGGGTTGTTGTAGGTATGGTAATGAAAGTAATGGGGCTGAGCACAAGCGCTGCTTCAAATCATTGAACACTTGTTGTTGGGATAGTCCCCACACAAATTTTGGCTTACCACCACCCCTGGTTACTTTGATGAGGGCCCATGCAATATCATAGAATCCTAACATGAACCTGCGATGGAAATTGGCAATGCCCAAGAAGATCTAAAGCTCAGTGAGTGTGGTTGGGGCTGGCCAGTCATGGATGACCTGGATCTTGGATGGATCCACATGCACACCATGATGATAAACTATGTAGCCTAGGTAATGGACCTTGTCCAACACGAAGGAGCATTTTTCCAAGTTTGCATATAGCTTGTGCTACCACAGGGTGTGTAGAACCTGCTGAATTTGTTGCAAGTGTTTATCCCAAGTCTTGTTGTAGATGAGGATTTCATCTAGATAAACCACTACAAAAGTATTGGTGAAAGGTCACATGATATCGTCCATCATCCTCATGAAATTTGTTGGATCATTTGTCAAACCAAAGGGCATGACCATCCATTCAAATAGACATTCTTTTGACCTAAATTCGCTCTTCTATACATTTGTCTATTCTATTGGGATATGGTGGTATCCAGACTTTAGATAAATCTTACTAAAGTATTTTTCCCCTGTGAGTTGATGAAGTTCATTGATTCAGGGAATTGGGTACCAGTTCTAGACTATGATTTTATTTAGATTCTGATAATCAATGTAGAGTCGCCAAGTCTTGTCTTTCTTCTACACCAACACAATTGGGCTCCCATAAGGTGATGAGTTGGGATGGATGTGACCCTTGTGGACTAGTTCTTAGATATACCACTGGATCTCCTCATTCTCTAACAGAGAGAAATGATAGATCGTCCCATTGGGTAGCGGTGCATCGGGGGTCAGATCGATGGGATGCTTGACTTGACAGTGTAGAGATACCCCGGTAGGTGAGGAGAATATATCTGAGTATTCTTCCATGACCTTATCTACTTTCTTTTGCTGTGTGGAGAGGTCAGTCACAAAGTCCTTGGATGTGGTTGCAATCTTTCACTCACTCTGAGAGTGAATCATAAAGAATACAAACTTCCCGGTCTGAGAGATGACCTTCCTTCATTGCTTGGTAGAGATAAAGGAAATATCACTAGCTGGGACTGCCTCGGGTATCCTATAAAACTTTTTGTCCAAAGTAATAATAACACTATGAGGCCTAGACTCATATATAGCATGATGTTTCCATAAATAAGGTTGGCCCAAAATAACATTACAAACTTAGAGAGGAGAAACATCACACAATACCTCGTCTTTGAAGGGCTTGATGTCGTATGACAGGCAACACTGTTGGCTGACACAGAGATCGCTTTCTTGGTGGAGCCATCTAGTGGTGTAGCACTACAAGTGAGGTTTTTTTGGAAGGGCTAGCTTCTTAATGACCTCTACTGAGATGAGGTTCTTATTTATACCACTATCAATGATGAAGTGCAGTGGGGTGCCTTTCATCCACATCTGTGAATGAAAAAGGCACTCGCCTTCCTCTGGCTCGTCTGGTTCATCGGGATGGAGATTGCTGGTAGAAACGGTGGCATTGGGTTCCACATAAATGATCTGTCTGCCCCTTTCTAGTTCTGACTCGTAGTCAAAACCCACATTTGATTCAAAGGATTTCACCTCAGCCACCAGTGACTTCTTTGAGTGGAAATCAATAGTGTTATCCCAGGGGATCTTATAGAAGTCACACCACTTCCTGGTATCTTTATTTGTCTTTCTCATGTCCTGGACTAGTTTTCCTGGTGTTTTCCATATTTTCTTTGTCCTTTGTTCTAGAGGTTGGGTCTGCCCTTTCTTGCTTTTGTTGTGATCCTAAATTATCTTTAAAACACTTGGTTAGGTTTTAAAGCATGAGTTCATTAACCAATTAGGAATTGATGAAAGAAGAAGAAATTAATGAGATTTTATAGCAGCCATAATAATAACTTCAGATTAGAATGTAAGAAAACATATCATCAAACCATAACAACAAAGTTGTTAACAGAGTTCGGCAAGATTGCCTACGTTTTCGGGCCTTTGTCTCAGTGGGTGAGGATTTATTATTTCTCTTCAATTCTTGAAAAATACATCAAAAAAGTGTCAAATGGATTAAAAACTGGTATGGATGTGTTATTCTCGACCTCAATAATCCAACACAATTGACAGCACTAAAAACGGTTGAGCATAGCTCCCGGAATCGACCCACAAAGTTCCCCTTCTCAATGGCTTCCCTGCATAAAAATGGCTCTGGCTTTCAAATTCCTCAACATTTCTCCTATTTTGAACTTCATTAATGATACTAAGAAGCCCTAGTTTATATAGATTTGAAGTGGGCATCAACCTCCCAACTTCCTCCCAATAACTAGCCTCAAATCGGGCTCCATATCTCCCAATAATGGGCAAAATCCATTAAAAACAGGCTTAAAAATGAATAAAAATATATATAATATGGCTTAAAACCCATATTTCAAAAATTATTGGGCGCAAACCCCTATATTCAATCTCCAGGTCACATGGATAATTCCATGTGTCCACAGGCTGGAGCGCTCCTGGTCGTAGCCCCTAAATTTTGGCCCTTGGTCGTTGGCATGGCCATATAGCCATAGCCCTAGCTCCCACGCACTTCGCTCCAGCCTTGGATCCTGTTCTTTAGCCCTTGGTTAGTTAAGGCTGGCCCCCGATGACTGGGGCTTATCCCTTAACATGCACCACCAACTAATTCAAATATCATTTTCGTCGTTTAGTTAACAAGACCCACCATTTGCCCATCCGGTTAGCCCGGGGATTTAGTCTGTTGTGCCCACGAAGATCGAGGGTTCGAAACCGCTGAAAGCCATAATATTTTTTTGAACTAGCTGACATTGGAAATATCCGAGGTGCCACACGACGCCCTCTGATTGGGCCACGTCGGGTAGTTCAAAAAATTGTTATGGCTTCCGGGGGTTTCAAACCCTCGACCTCCGTGGGCGTAACAATCTAACTCCCCAGGCTAACTGGATGGGAGAACAATGGGTCTTGTTAACTAAATGGTGAAAATAGTACGTGAGTTATTTGGGGGCACGTGTTAAGGGATAATCCCCGACCATCCAGGGGCTAAAGACCAGGATCCAAGGCTGGAGCGAAGCGCGTGGGAGCTAGGGCTATGGCCATATGGCCATGCTAATGACCAAGGGCCGGAAGTTAGGGGCTACGACCAGGGGCACACCAGCCTATGGGCACATGGAATTACCCATGTGACCTGGAGCCCGAAGATAAGGGGTTGCGCCCAACTATTTTCCAAATATGGGTTTTAAACCATATTATATATATATTTTATTGATTTTTAAGTCCGTTTTTAATCGATTTTGCCCATTATTGGGAGATATGGAAGCCATTTTTGAGGCCATATATTGGGAGGAAGTTGGGAGGTTGATGCCCACTTCATATATATATAAACTAGGGGTTCTTAGTAGCATTAAGGAGGTTCAGAACATGAGAAATGCCGAGGAATTTGAAATCCAAAGCCATTTTTATGCAGGGAAGCCATTGAGAAGGGGAACTTTGTGGGCCAATTCTGGGAGCTATGATCAACCATTTTTAGTGTCGTTAGTTGTGTTGGATTCTTGATGTTGGATCTTGACCAAGTTCTGAAGTTACTTGGTCATATTTGACCATTTTTTGGACTTCAACATCCTGTCGAATATGGAGCGCTAGACGAAGTAGAGATCAAGGGATCTTGGCCAACTTTCGGGCCCCTTTTTGGGTTTTGGGACAATGTAATGGGAAAGGGATGTTGGCCCATGGGTTTACCCATGTTTAGGCCCACTTTTTTAATGTATAAATAAACATCTAGGCATCTAGTAGAAGGGGGG
>JZKD02S2249472.1:61017-88840 GCA_000966675.3 Picea glauca | reverse complement strand
ACAGATGTCAAGAACAGAGTCAAAGAGGCACAAGAAATAGATCCCTTAGCCCGAAATGTGACCCTGTATCTACAACAAGAACCCACTGGAGCAAAATACGAAGGCTATCAGATGATCGAAGGAGGTCTGCTCACCTACAGAGATAGACTGTACATTCCCAATTGTGACGACTTGAAGAGGTTCATCATGGATGAATTACACAAAAGACCCTACACTGGTCACCCAGGATACCAGAAAATGACTACTACCACCCGAAAACAATTTTATTGGCCGGGATTGAAGAAGGACGTAGCCAAATATTTGGCCCAATGCATGGAATGCCAACAGGTTAAATAAGAACATTGACACCCATTAGGACTATTACACCCTTTACCCATCCTAGAATGGAAATGGGAAACCATCTCCATGGATTTTATCACTGGATTACCAACTTCGACCAAACAGAATGACGCCATAATGGTGGTGGTGGATAAACTGAGCAAGTCTGCTCATTTCATCCCCGTCAAATCAACCTGCAAGGCGATATATATTGCACAGGTGTTTATGAAAGAGGTATTCAGACTGCACGGTATGCCGAAAGAGATAATATCTGACAGAGACACAAAATTCACTTCCAAATTATGGAAATCACTGATGACGGGTTTGGAGACCAAGTTGTTGTTTAGCACCGCCTATCACCCTCAAACCGATGGACAAACAGAAAGAGTAAATCAGATATTAGAGGATATGTTAAGGATGCATGTAATGCATCAACCAAGGAAATTGGAAGACTACCTGCCATTAGTAGAATTTGCCTACAACAACGACTATCAAGCATCCTTAAAGATGAGTCCATTCGAGGTCCTCTATGGTAGAAAGTGTAATACTCCAGTCAGCTGGAGTAATCCTGTAAATAGGATTTCTTTTGGACCTTATATGTTGAAAGAAATGGAACAACAAGTAGCTCACATAAAACAAAATCTGAAGATTGCTCAGAACCGACAAAAAAGTTATGCTGATCAAAAGAGAACTCCAAGAGAGTTCAACATAGGAGACCATGTATATCTCAGAATTAAGCCCAGAAGGAGTTCCCTGAAAATCGGAGCTTGTGCCAAGTTGGCACCCCGATATTGTGGACCCTTTGAGATTCTAGACAGAGTGGGACCTGTAGCCTATTGGCTAGCACTTCCTCCCACAGTAAAAGCACACAATGTTTTCCATGTTTCATTATTGAAGAAATATGTACATGACGCTAATCATATAATTGACTGGTCTGTGATCCAGGTGGAACCGGAGGAAGAATTTCTACCAGAACCCCAATGCATATTGGACAGAAAGGAAACCCAGCTCCAGAACAGAACCATTGCATAGGTCAAGGTGCAATGGAAACATTTTGGCCCAGATGAGGCTACATGGGAAATGGAGGATGCCATGAGACAGACATATCCAATTTTGTTTACTTCTGTGCATGTAATTCATGTTAGTAGCTAAGAACATCGAGGACGATGTTCCCTTTTAAGGGGGAGGGAATTGTAACACCCTATTTCCCCCAGTTTGTAAATATAACTAGACTGGACGACGATTATGGAAAACTCATAAGTATGAACATGTGATGTAAATGGACCTATAGGAAGAGGTCAATGAATGTGAATGATATGTTAATTATTGCAGGACTGCTGAGAGGGGATGTGCAGAAAAGAGACCACGATGGCGGTGGAAGGCACATGAAAAGGTGGCGTTAACTTCCACCGAGAATGAAATACCATATTTGGACTCCACTGGCCCGGAGAACCAAAAGCGACTCACTGGCCCTAAAATTTAATACCTTGCAGACTGGTAGGTTGATGGCTTGATGAGGGATGGGGAGGTGAACCGCCTGTCCGTAGAGCCACCATGAATGACCAGCGCAAGGGTAATCATGCCACATGCAACCTTGTGAGAGGATAAGGCGTATGGCAGAAGCGATTAAGCGGCAGACGTGAGGGGAACTCTGGCATGACGCAGAGTGAGTGATAGCAGAGAGGAAGGATTGCAACCTTCTCTCCTGGTCACTGGCAGACAGAGAGACGCAGTCTCGGAGCATCTTGGTCTCAGCTCAGGGGTGGCTAGTGGTAAATCCATTAGGAGTCGCTGAGCCTACGGTTGGGTGGTAACGAGCACCCCTCTCAGTAGTTGCACCCACTTCTGGTGTTATCTTTGATAAGTATTTTATGTATTGCATATTGAAATTCACACACTGATATGTGTATATATATATATATATGTACTCACAGTGCTGTGAGATTGTGAACGATTTTAGTGTAAGAATGTCTGTGAATGTTTTGATAATAATTAAGGGACATACGCTTGTAATAGAAGAAGCCATTCACGACTTACATCGATAAAGATGAATCTAAATATGCATAATTTGAACTAAGAAAAACTCCCAGTTTGTTCTTGGGAATTCGTTTCCCTTATCTGTATCCAGAAATGCCCCAGAATAGACCCCTTCATGGAGATTTCTGCCTTAGAAAGGTTCACCAAGAACCTGGAAAAAGGGCGTGAATTTGAAAGTCTTAACAACCATGTGTGAAGAGGAATGACTCTCTTGAAATCCTGAAGTAGCAGCGTAAGGATCAGTATTGATCAATAGATGAGATCCTGTCAGGGAATCTGTGGTCATTCATGACCGTTAGATCGTAGGAATGAATGCGGGCGTAAATTACCTTAACCCTTTTTCCTCTACCTTCATGAGTAGTGAGGAAATCTGAATCGTAGAACCCCAGACTCCATGGGAACATATGGACTGTTGGTTTTTCCATGTCCAAAGAGCAGTAGGAAAGGGCGCGACATCAGAACTGATCTGAACCGTCAGATCTTAGCCAGGACACTCGACAGACGTTAGATCTATAGGGAGATAAATGAGGGTTAAACCCTCGTGAATAGGACCTCGCGACCTCGGAGGTTCGTGAGGTAAGAGCCCAAAAGTTGGATGCTCCAAGTTGCGAGCAGCGAGGGTATGAGAGGATCTGAGTTGTCCATCCGAGGAGGACAGGTGGCGGAGATCCAGGGACCTCACTACCTCGGAGGTTCGTGAGGTAAGAGCCTGAAGTTTGTATGTTCTAAGTTGCGAAGCACCGATGTGGTGAGAGGCTATGAGTCGTCCATCTGGGGAGGACAGGTGGCAGAGATCGAGAAGATCTCGTGAACTCGCAGGGTGAACGCCCAAGTATTCCGTGTTAAAAGTCGCGAGACATGAGGTCACGAAGCAGCGAAGTGACGAAAGGCTGTGAACCGTCCATCTGGGGAGGATAGGTGGCAGAGATCGAGAAGATCTCGTGAACTCTGGAACTCGCAGGGTGAATGCCCAAGTATTCGGTGTTAAAATTCACGAGACATGAGGCTGCGAAGCAGCGAAGTGATGAAAGGTTGTGAACCGTCCATTTGGGGAGGACAGATGGCAGAGATCGAGAAGATCTCGTGAACTCGGGAACTCACAGTGTGAACACCCAAGTATTCAGTGTTAAAAGTTGCGAGACACGAGGTCACGAAGCAACGAAGTGATGAAAGGCTGTGAACCGTCCATTTGGGGAGGAAAGGTGGCAGATATCGAGAAGATCTCACGAACTTGGGAACTCGCAGGTTGAACGCCCAAGTATTTGGTGTTAAAAGCCACGAGTCACGAGGACGCGAGAAGGGAGAAGGTAATAACCGTTGGATCTAGATCGCGAGAAGACCGTTGGATCCACACGAGGGATCGTGTATCGGAGCCTCACGAGAAAAGGCCTGGGAACTTGGTCACGGGAATCATCAGGTTGCGAGTAGAGAAATCCCTCGGGGAAAAGTCAGCGAGTTGACTGACCATCGGGTCTCGGGGATCCAAGAACCCAGTTTTCAACCTTTGAACTCGCAAAGTCATGAGTTCTGATTCCCCGATAAATCAAGGAAGGGGGAATCCCGCGAGAGAACTATGGGAGCAGATTTCCCGATAGGGAAATAAAAGAACCTTGGAGTTCTTTGGGCGAGACGAAGAAGACCCTATGAGAGGACGTACCCGTGGTTGGCGCGCCTGTGTCAGGTGGGACGTAAGACCACGGTTATGTACAGAGAATCGGGTAGGTAAATAGAATACTTGTGATTCGTGGATTGGCATTTGTTGCTACAAGCTCCGGGGAGTCTCATTATCGAGAAAACAACGAAAAATTTTGATTGATGATTGTGGGGGTGTTACAATTGAAGTTTAGCGACTTCAACTTTGGTGACCGAAAGGCTTACAACATGCTCACCCCGCACAAGAATCTAACTAGCACTAAAGGAAAGAATTCTAAGATCATCCCGCAGTCATGAACCTAGAACCTCGCACATTCCACGCTGCTCAACGTGTTGAATATTCCACACTTCGGATGACATCAGGAGGTGAATGCATATGTAAAGTTACTACTATTGTGCTATCATGGTGGATACCTATGGCTGAACTGACTCATCATTATAGATCGGACTTTGTTCAATTGGATCATAGGGCTTAGTATGCAATGCCCTGACCCAAAGGAGTTCTACCCTGGAAAGACCTCAGATTGAGCATTAGCGCAGAGAATTAAAGAAACTTATGGCGATGTCAATAAGGGCACGCGAGGCTACGCCTTTCCTGTCAGTTGATCACAGGAAATCTAGTTCGCAAGAATAGACCAACTCAAGTAACCGGATTCATGGTCGACCTTGCATGGAAGTGTGTAGAGGGACTACAGATGAAGTGGGTGCAGTACCTTGTAAATCAACTAAAGCTTGATTGCAGAGAAGCGCAAGACCAAGGGTATGAGTTCCACTTTAGTTGGCTTCTCATACCGATCACTTTTATTGCCTGGGAGCTACCAAAAGGTGCCACTTTCTTAGATATCGAACCCTTCGAACCACTGGCCACGAAGTTCTGTACGCTGTGGTATTCTAGTGACATGAACAAGCAATGGTAGTTCAATGTCGTCTTCCACGCCTATTACAACCAGTTGAAGATCACAATACATTCTACACTGCACATCACCTTGAACACACTTCACAGGTTTAGACCCTTAATGAAATTCAGCGTGGACCACCACTTCACCTATATTATAGCATGCGTTGATGAGCATAAACAAGAACTCCAGTCATATTACAAGTTGACAGAAGATGACTTGGAGGAGATTACGAAGGAATGGTTGACAGACCTCCTTGTTCCAGTGGACTCCACAGAGATGTCCGACGTGGATAGTCCTAAAAATATGCCAGACACACCTGGACCAAGAAAGACAAATAAATATGATGAATTACATGATGTCCATAGCACATCGACGAAGACCAGTTCGATCTCACCTGAGCAGGGAGATGATGGTGGAGAGATAGGTGGCACAGAATTCGAGCAAAACAAAGGCGAAGTTACTCCACCTAGAGAGGAGGAGGATCCATCCAAGAAAAGGAAGGTTACCCCACCTAAGCCTTCATCTTGGAAGAAAGATAAATCCACTAGGACTACGTTTAAGACTACCCTCACCCCATACGACTTCAAATTCTTAGTCAGTGCGCTTAATGGCGCTCTACTGGAGATCGCAGAAAAGAAAGAAGCGAAGCAGGAGGAGGTATTCAACCGAATCAAGGGTGAACTTCAAGAGGTGCAACAGGAACTACAAACCAGTCGCAGAGTTTCTATTGTGCACTTGACAAGTGGAATAGAAGAACTAGGAGACATGCCAACCTAATTGCACTAGATCGTCGATAAAGTTGAAGCTCTCCTTCAACAATCTTAGGAAGAGACAGCGCAAGCCACCAAAGATTTGGCACAGACACAGGAAGATCTTCTAGAACAACGTAGTAATGCAGAACGAGAAAAACTAGATCTTCAAGCAAAGTGGGAGGAAGAGAAAGCAACACTACAACAAGACAAGGAACAGTTGATTGCAGAGAAACTTGAAGTACAAGAATGAGTTCAAAGAGCACTTTGCTCTGTGACAGTCATCAAAGTCCAGACAGAAGAACGAATCCCACAACAGGTGGCACAACTGGAAGGAGTGATCCAACAAATTTAGCAGTGCATCGCAGGCTTGGAACTTCACACTATTCCCAAGACCCCTCAAGAAATAAGAGATCTAAGAGAGGCAACTGCCTACAACATAGTTGACCGATTAAAATAATTTTCTTTGGAATATAATAAGCTGAGATCCAGAGGTGCTCAGACGTATGAAAACCTCATCGAAAATCAATAGTTATAGGTGTTAGAGTCGAATCTCCAACATGCAAAGCAGTAGGCAGACACATTACAAGCACAACTGAAGGCCTTGTCACCCGTCAAGAGAATGAAGAGGTTTCAAGAGAAACGCACGACCTAACAATAGGTACACACACTTCAGAGTAAAGTAATGGAAGTTTCTCAACGAATTCAACCAGTGAAAGAAAAGGCATGCCAACTGTTCACCGAAGTTGAAAACCAAGGAGTAGAACTTGAACAGGTTGTGCGTACAACAAAACAATGCCTAGAGGGACCAGTCAGTGCTGCACTCATCCAGGGGTTCACTGAACAAGAGGCCATTTCACTACAATAGATTGAAGTATCTCGAGCCAAGCTCGAGGAGTTCAAAGAAGAATTTCTCAGACCAGAGTGACTCGGGACGAGTCACAAGTGAGTGTTGGGGGCTTGTTGGCCCTTGACCAAGTTCTGAAGTTACTTGGTCATATTTGACCTTTTTTGGGACTTTGACATCCTATTGATAGAATGCCAGACGAAGAAGAGATCAAGGGATCTTGGCCCACTTTCGAGTCCCTTTTTGGGTTTTGGGACAATGTAATGGGAAAGGGATGTCGGCCTGTGGGTTTACCCATGTTTAGGCCCAATTTTGTAATGTATAAATAAACATCTAGGAATCTAGTAGAAGGGGGGGGGGTTCTATCTATGTGCTGTAAGATAAGTGATAATAGTCTATGTAAGTGCTACATGCATGGCTATAAAAGGTTTGCAGAGATAATTAAAAGTTGTTGTAGAAGTTATAGAAGGATTTGTGTTGTAAGTGCAAGGAAGAAGGATCTAGTGAGCTGCATAGATCTTCTGTCCTATGCGAGGAAGGGTTTTTGGTGGATTTGTGCCTATAATTGATTGTAGAAGATAATAGAGAAGAAGATTTGGAGGATGTAGCCCCAGGGTGGGGGTGAACCACGTAAATCTGTGTGTTATGCTATGTGCTTTGACTTGATGTGTTTATCTCTGCTTGGCTAAGTGATTTGATATATTTAGATAGATCTACTTATGCTTTGTGCTTCAATAGATGTATATGAATAGTATATCTGATATGTATGAAGATTCTTAGTGCTGATCTACTATATCTGACCTGTTTTACTATTGCTAAGTGCTAAACTACCTTATATCTAAGTGAATACTGCGATGATCTGTGCTATCTGTGAAGTATAATAAGGATTGAATATTGATGCTAAGTGTTTTGTAAGCAATATAATCATAGATCTGTGTCCCATATAAGGTTGCAGGCACCTGAGTCTTTCAACCACCTCTGCCTCTACCTTGGGTGAGACTTTATCTACTTCGCAGGTGTTGCCGAAAGGGCCGGTAGTTAGGGTTTTGTTGGTGCGTTGTTGTAGCGTTGAACCCTGGGTCTGCCCCTATGCCAACACTTGATGTCGAGAAGAACACATCCAAACTAGTTTGTAATCCATTTGACACTTTTCTGATGTATTTTTGAATCATTGAATAGAAATAAGAAAGCCTCACCCACTGAGACAAAGGTCCGGAGATGTAGGCAATATTGTCGAACTCCGTTAACAACTTTGTTGTTATGGTTTGTTGATATTTGTTTTTAAATTATGATATGCATTTATTATTATGGATGCTATAAAATCTCATTAATGTCTTCTTCTTTCATCAATTCCTAATTGGTTAATGAACTCATGATTTAAATCTTAACCAAGTCTTTTAAAGATCATTTCAGATCAAGTGGTATCAGAGCAGGTTAATGGTTGGTTTTTGAGTTTGCATGATTACCAGGGAAAATATGAATCGTGGTGAAGGAAATATTGTAGAAGGGGATCCATAGATTGGATCGATAAAGAGGACTTCTCAAAGTGAGGAAATGGCATCAGAAGAAGGCATGTCTCAGGATGAGATCAAGTTGCAAAAGACTTTATTCGCCATGTCTAAGATGGTGAAGGTATTATATGAGGATTACTTGGAAAAAAAGAGGCTTTTCCAAGGGGAATCTTCTAAAGAAGGAAAAAATGAAGAAGTAGAGGATCTTCCTAAAACTCCTCCTTCACCTCCTTCTTCTCCATCAACTTCTTCTTCTTCAAGTACAAGTTCCAAATCCACTGCAAGAAAAAATTCCCATAAACATAAGAATGACATGCCTTTACTTAATCTTGATGTGAAATTTTAATTACCCATGTATGATGGTGAGTTCAATGTTGAGAGGCATGATAACTGGGTCAGATAGATGGAAGTTTATTGCAGTTTGCAACAAATCAAGGATGAGGCAATTCAAAGAAAGTTGGCATCGCTTCGTCTTGCAGACACATCACTCATCTGGTGGTAGAGTAAGTTGAAAAATGGCACACAACAAGTGGGTAATGTATTTCCATCATGGCAGGATTGTTTTTTTGCACTTAGAAAGCAATTTTATCCTTTGGGTTATAAAGAGAAGTCTTTAATTGAATTGCAAGGTCTTAAACTATGAAAGGGACAAACAATGAAAGAATACACAAATGAATTTCATAAGATGGCATTAATGTTAAACATTCCATTAAATACCCAAGAAACTCTTATGAAGTATATAGGAGGTTTACCTACAAATATTCGTAACACTGTATTTATGTTTGGACCTACTAATATTGATGAGGTTTATGTTCAAGAAACATACATTGAAGCAGGGAAAACAAGAGTTGGTGTATCAGGGGAATCTTCTTCGAGGAAAGAGGAAAAAAGAAAGGGGAATGGAAAGAAAGAAAATTCAGCGACAAGAAGGGAAGAGAAGCTCTCTTGAAAGCATTGCAAGAAAAAAGGGGATGATGATGACCATTGCTAGCAATTGCATCCAGAGAAGAGACCAAAGTGGTTCAAAGAGAGGAAAGGGAGACAAACTGTTGCAGTAGCAACAAGACCAATAGACTTGGGATATGATTAAAGTGATGAGACTAAGATCACAACAGTTGGTTTGACAAGTAAAATTGGCGATGGATATGATTCTAGATGAAAATTGTTTTACATAAGGTTTATAATGAAACATACCAAGATCGATACATTGATAGATAATGGATCTCAATCTAAATTGATTTAAGAGGAAGTGGTTAAACAGTTGGGATTAAACACTAAGATGCATCATAAACCTAACTCACTTAAATGGATAAGAAACAATCATAAATTGCACATAACCAAGTCTTTAAAATATCATTTTAGATCATGTTGTGAGGGGTTCCCAGGCCCAAATTGTCGCATCTTTTGTTTAAGTTTATGTTCGGTTTTGATGGCATATCAGTAGGCCGCGCCCAAGGATGAGATGTACAGAAACTCCATTTCTTCCTGGATGTATCTATGCATAACATCGTGATACTTGAATACCAGATGTCACTCAGAATATTTGATACCCATCTTGGTGCACAAGGTATGGAAGATATTTGTGAACTCTGGCACTGCTTGGTCTCTTTCCTACCACAACGTGGTCAATTTTGTATACAGGTCATCATAACTTTTGAAAGGGTAGTATTGTTCCTAAATAGCATCCCTGAAGGAATCCCATACGACCACTACTGTAAATAACAAGGGTTCCTTTGTTTCCTTTTTCTCACTGAAAGTTTCCCACCAATCATTGACATGGGGAACAACTTTGAGGAGCACAAAAGAAATATTTTCTCTATTCGAAAAGTTATGGAAAAAAAATACCCTTCTAGTAGATTCAACCATTTGTCTACAACATTTGTGTCTATCTAACTTTCAAATATAGGAATATCAAAGTTGATATGTACCTTGAAGGGGGTGACGCCTCCGCTCGAGGAAGATGCGTCACCTGTTGGTAGTCGCCAAAGGATTTGCGCAAAACTATCCATCATCTTGCTCCTCTGCTACATGAGAGATTCCTCGAGAATTTTTTTGAAAGGATATCATGTCTCGTCATATTTCATTTCTCCCTCCATGAGAGGTCACTTGGCCATGCGAGATATTTTTTCCTCAAGAGAAAAAAGCTTGAGACCCAATTCTTTGTACCTTGACCTCATTGGGGACATGCATTAGGAATGACAAGGAGAAGACCGCTCTGATACCACTGATCCAGGTTTTATGAGTATAAAAAAATGAATATATTCTAATATCAAAATATTATTAACATGGAAAAACAAATATACTATGAAATTGGTTTCTATTCAATAAGGAAATAAACTGAAACTGTAAAATGCAGCGGCAAACAAGCTTGCTGGAATGGTGGCGGCTTATCTCTGAGAAGAGATGTGATGAATATGATCCATAGTTAAGCTATAGATGAAGTCAAATTATGATGACAATATGTGTATTCCTTGGATAGAACTTTCCAATGGGCTATTGTGTGCCTAAAACGAAGATCGTATGAAAAATTTACGACCTCGCGAAGTTGATGTACTAACTTACCCCAATAGGGCCCACGTGACTTTTGGTGCTTCATTTCCTAGGGTTAGGTTTTTAGATGTCTATGGTTTTGGCATTCATGTTTATTGTAAAAAGGCATTTAGAGTCTCATTGTACTCATCTTCTTGCGAATGAGCACGGTCATCACATCTCTTCTCAAAGATAAGCCGCCACCATTCCATCAAGCTTGTTTTCCACTGCATTCTATAGTTTCAGCTTATTTCCTTATTGAATAGAAACCGATTTTACTGTATCTCTATTTTTCAATGTTAAGCATATTTTGACAATAATCTGTATTCATTTCTTTATGCTCATAAAATTCGGATCAGTGGTATCAAAGCGGTCTTCTCCTTATTGTTCTTAATGCATGTATCCAATGAGGTCATGGTACAAAGAATTGGGTTTCTCTTGAGGAAAAAATCTCTCACATGCCCAAGTGACCTCTCATGGTGGGAGAAAAGAAATATGATGGGACATGATATCCTTTCAAAATGTTTCTCGAGGAAGCCCTCATGCAATAGGGGAACGAGATTATGGATAGTTTTGTGCAAATCCTTTGGAGGCTACCAACAAGCGACACATCTTCCTCGAGCGGAAGCGTCACCCCCTTCAAGGTAAAAATCAACTTTGATATTCCTATATTTGAATGTTAGATAGACGTAGATGTTGTAGAAAAATGGTTGAATCTACTAGAAGGGTATTTTTTTGTCCATAACTTTTCAAATAGAGAAAATATTACTTTTGTGCTCCTCAAAGTTGTTCCCTGTGTCAAATATTTGTGGAAAACTTTCAATGAGAAAAAGGAAACAAAGGAACCCTCGTTATTTATAGTCGTGGTCACTTGGGATTCCACCTAGGAATTTGTGCCAACTGCAGGACCTACAAGGAAAAACTAACTTTTTATGATGCTTTGTCCCAGATTACGCCACTTTCACAGACAATTTACTCTGCTTACTACATCATGATATCCCATTTCGATGGGACGAACATGCTCAAACCACTTTTGATGATTTAAAAGTGGCACTATCCAACACTCCTTTTATTAGTCCTCCAGACTATGATTGTGATTACATCCTCTATTTATCATCCTCAAGCATCTCAGCAGAAAGAGTCCTCATCCAACTAGGGGATGATGGAAAAGAGCATGTCACTTACTAAATCAGTAAAAATATTTGAGGACCACCACTGAAACAAAATCATGATGAGAAACTAGCCCTCACATTTTTCATGGCAGTTCAAAAACTGCATCACTATATCCTGCTTTGCGCTACCAAAGTCGTAGAAGACTCTAACCCCATGCAGTACTTGCTTAGTCGATGACAGATTAATGGAAAATTTTCCTGATGGATCGTAACCTTCAGGAATACGACCTAGAGTTCTCAACTACTAAAATAAAGAAATGACTCGTTCTTGTCGAACTCATCACAACGTTTCCCTTAGACGTTAAAGATTCACCCATCAATATGGAATTTTCTGATGAACACCTCTTTTTCATCCCCTCGGATGACCCCTGGTATGGCGACCTTTTCATCTACCTTTGGACACAGAATTTTGGGTATCATCTCTCTCAAGATGATTGTTGACGCGTTCTCCGTCAGTCCCCTTAGTACCTCCTCATCGATGACGTATTTTACCGACGTGGGGTCGACACCATACTTCGTTGATGTTTGACCATTGACGAAGCAGGCATAGTCTTGAATGATTGCCATAGCAGCGCTTGCGGTGGCCACCTATCATGTATTGCCACTGCACAAAAAATCATTCGAGAAGGATACTTATGGCCCACATTGCTTCATGACTACATCCACACTATCAAGTGATGTGAAAAATTCCAGCTCTATGCAAACAAAGCATGAACGCCACCTGCTCTTCTACATCTAGTCATCACCACTGGCCCCTTCTACAAATGGGGCATAAACTTCATGACTTGCAATCCCCCATACAGTAATGGACACAAGTACATTGTCATGGCAGTATATTACTTTACCAAAGTGGCCGAAGCCATTCCTACCTTTAACAATACCACTGACACAACAACACGTTTTTTCTTCAACCACATAATTACCCGTTTCAAAATTCCACTATAGTTAGTATCCAATTACGATAAATACTTTGAGAATGAGATATTCATAGAACTCTCCTCAAAATAAGACTTTTCCCATGATTTTTCCTCCCCATACTACCCTCAGTCCAACAGACAGGTCAAGGTTGTCAACAAAGTCCTCAAAACCATGCTACAACATACCGTTAACAAACATAAGACCAACTGGCATCATATGTTGTTTTCAATATTATGGGCTTATCGCATGATAGTAAAAAATGCCATCAAATTTACACTGCTTCATCTCGTCCATGGGATCAAATCCACCCTCCCTGTCGAGTGTGAAATTCCCACGTTATGCACCGCCATCGATATTTTACCTAACACTACTCTAATGGAGCAGCGCTTGCTGACCTTAGAGTTGCTGGATGAAGATCATTGCTCTTCATTACAGAACAACGAGGAAGCTAAAAAATGGCCCAAATCCACCTTTGACCACCATGTCAACCTTCGCTCATCTAACAAAGGAGATCTCATCCTAGCCTATGATATATCTCACGATACTCTCGGTCATGGGAAATTCGAGTCATTATGGCATGGACCCTACATTTTCCAACACCGCCTCACTAAAGTCACATGCATCCTGGCCTCTCCAGAAGGTTATCCTCTCAAATACCCCATTAAAAGGTTGTACTTATAGAATTTTTACGCCTGAGAATAGTCATTCTACCCTAGGCTTTTCTTTGTACACATTTGTAGAGTTTTTTAGTCTTCTTTTTTCACCTCCACTCCTCATGTCTAATCCACCATCTGTGTTATTGACAGATGCATCCTCCATCGACATACCACATCGGTTACACTGATGGTGCTAGCCGCTAGACACAAAATCTCTCTTCGGCCACTTGGGCCCTCTACACCCCCTCACATGAACTGCTCCACTCCAGCGGCATATGTTTGGTCTCAACCACCAACAACCAAGTAGAATACACAGTTGTCATTGGCCTCCTCGCTGAGGCCAGTCACCACCACATTTGTCCACTTATCATCTTGTTATATTCCCATCTTGCTATCCTGCAACTCAACAATGTATACCATGTTCGCGATCCTTGCCTCTTTCCCAAATACTTGCAAGTTAGACTCTTATCTCGAAACTTTGATTCAATTACATTTACACATATTCCATGACAATTTAATCAAATAGCAGATAACATGACTAACCTAGTATTAGATTGGCATTTATCACATCAAGTCATCATTACATATACATAAATCATCAAACATCAGTCACAACATATATATTAGACATCATAAACCATCACAAATATAAACACATGTAAACATCACAAATATCCAAAAGATGTGTATCCAAAATATGTCTTCAGCCATGGGATCATGGTCCCACCATCTACACAGTCACGTTCCCGGGGTCATCATCTAAACTTGGCCCTGTGGGAGCATTTTTCTCATGTCACACCCATGTACGCATGCTCATATTCAAAATTATCAAATAAGTTATTATATGTTATTTATCTTCAGATATTGTTCACGTCGGGTATTTGGTTTTCATGTGTGTAGGTACTTGGTCATCACAAGAAGCGTAACCTCTTCAGGTATATGTTTGAAACTGACATGTAATCATTCCCTCTAAATACCAATTGCATCTCCCAGTCACACCCTCCGATGTTCACCTTTAGGGTCGCTACATCTGGCTCTGCAGTACTGTCACCTTTGCTGCATTTTGGTATTGTCAAATGGTAGCACTCTCCCCCACATGAGTTGTCCCATTCATAGTTCCCCTTGGTACTTTGAAACTCATGCTTCTTTCACCCCTTAGGGGTATGAGTCTCGATAGTCTTATGCACTCCTGAGAATAATCCACATACTTCTTCTCATCATGTTGCTATATTTCCCAATGGATTCCTTGGTTATCTCATCTCAGTTCTATTTGAATGCACCTTTGCAGTATCATTAACCCTCCATTTCATCCACAATCAGTTTGTCCATCTACAGATTTACATTGATTCATTTACCTCATATAGAAACCCACGCATGGGCCCCCCACCCTCCACTAGTTCTCCACGCAACTTGAGCCCTCACAGGCCAAGCCATCTTGCATTGAGGCACCTATTTTTTTTATCTTTACACTCATCCCAAATTATTCTTTATTTATTTTGTAATTGTAAAAAGACTTTCTTTCCCGCATTTACCTATATTTTTGTCATCACCCTTGACGACCTTCATATTATGGCAATGCAACCCATGTCGCCCTTGGTTGGGGCATCCACTCTCCTTTACTAATTATGACATTGTTCATAAACCTCGAGTATCCCACAGTCCATGTACCCTTAATCTTTGAGTTTGTCCACTTTTTCACGCCTCTGGCACAATTTAACCCCATGTCTTGTCATCCCCCTAACACTAGATACAATTTTACGGCTGTCACCAATCATCTTTCACACATACCCCCAACCAAGGGAAGTCTTGAGTCTCACTGCATCTTGATTTCGTTCATGTTCCCTATCAGTTCCTAATCTTATCTCTGTGGATTTCATGAATCCCTTTGCTTTTTGGATTCACGTCTCCCTTTTTGTCGACATCAACATAGTTTCTAGAAGGGTGATAGTATATTGACTCTCATTACATTTACACTGAGGAGTCTTGGATGGCACAAAGAGAACCATCATTTCTCTCTGATTCTGTTGATCCCCATAACATTTGACTTCAGCAAAAACTCATGTTACAATGGGTCTTACTATGAGACTATTGCAGTTATTTTATACCATTTGAAGACCTCTAAATTTGTTAGGCCATAAATGTCTACGAGTCATAGACAGTTCTCATAGGCATCCTTGCCTCCTTTCAGAGTATGTTCACCATTCAGAATTGTCATCTATCGTTATCAACCAGCCCCGGAAGGCACTGTAGTTATATACATCAACATACAACTTCATTTATTGTCTTACATTTTGAGTTAAATGACATGAGCATGGGGCATGCCTGCCTTGTTTGTATACATATTTTTTTTTCTCCCTAGAGAAAAGTTTGGGTCCCACAGTTTCCCCTATCCCTCCAACGGATTGCTCTTGTAGTTCCTGTCATCACTCTTCATTACAATGGCACTTTCAGTAGAAGAAACATTGATGTATTTCGGCTAAATGTATGCTCCTAACCTCACACATCAACGGGCATATGTTATCACTATAATTTCGTCCTCAACGTTGCACGCAAATGGTTACAGAAATACAACAATGCCAAACAACTATTAGTTCACCTGCAACACCAAAATGCAATTCCATAAGGAAAAAACTATACAATTGGGCAAAAATTGACATGCACAAACTCACTAAAGGAAGAACATGCATAGTGCGTGGGCCAAAGAAGCACGTAGAGCACAAAATGCACCATATGTGCGACTGTGTACGAGAAAAGTTGCGCACTGCTATGAACAATGCATTTATGGTTCTTGTTGGCCCCTCAACCACTTATGGACCAACTCCCAACTTGATTTGACCTTCAGATCTGAACTGAATCTGAATGGGGGGCTAGTCAAGGACAAAAGGGTGCCCTAAAGGGCCCCTTGTTCACACTAAGAACCAATTGAATATTGCCTTGAATAAATGCTATAAATGGAGGCCATGGGTGCACTAAGAAACCAAGATCTTAATAGTATTGTTATGATGCCTCAATTCTCCCTTGACAATCCTCTTTTCTCATAGGATCATTCTAGCATCATTCCAATAGGCCATTCCACTCACCTCTTGAGGGAATAGGCATTGATTTTATTCATCATTTTCCATTTTTTCTTCTATTGTAAGAAGAGCTCTCCATTAGGGAACTCAAGATCCCTCCCAAGGAGGAAGAGGGGACTCATATGTCCTTATTTTTATCTATGGTTTTTTTCCAACTAATATAGTTATCGATTGGTGGCATAATCTTCGTCATTGGTTGATTGTTTATGGTTCTAAGATTTTCTTATGCATTCTAGTTTTATTTCTTTAGTTGTTTTAGTTTATTTACTTATTTATTTCATGTGTTTGGTTTGTTTAACCCATGCAGTAACCTTTGTCTTGTCTAGCAGGCCCAACTTGGCATGCAAGTGCCCTCGTTTTGCTCACCCAAGTGATGAAACAGACACAAGAAGGATGATAATGAAACATACCAAGATCGATACATTGATAGATAGTGGATCTCAATCTAACTTGATTTAAGAGGAAGTGGTTAAAAAATTTGGATTAAACACTAAGATGCATCATAAACCTTACTCACTTAAATGGATAAGAAATAATCATAAATTTCACATAACCAAGTCTTTAAAAGATCATTTCGGATCATGTTTTGAGGGGTTCCCAGGCCCAAATTGCCGCATCTTTTGTTTAAGTTTATGTTCGATTTTGACAGCATATTGATATTCCACACCCAAGGATGAGATGTCAAGAAACTCCATTTCATCCTAGATGTATCTATGCATACCACCATGATACTTGAGTACCATATGTCTCTCATAATTTTTGATACCTAGCTTGGTGCGCAAGGTATGGAAGATATTTGTGAACTCTGGCATAGCTTGGTCTGTTTCCTACCGTAGTATGGTCCATTTTGTATACAGGTCGTCATAACTTTTGATAGGGCATTATTGTTACTTAATAAAATCCCTGAAGGAATCCCAAGTGACCGCGACTATAAATAACGAGGGTTCCTTTGTTTCCTTTTTCTCATTGAAAGTTTCCCATCAATCTTTGACATGGGGAACGACTTTGAGGAGCACAAAAGTAATCTTTTCTCTATTCGAAAAGTTATGGACAAAAAAATACCCTTCTAGTAGATTCAACCATTTGTCTACAACATCTACACCTATCTAACATTCAAATATAGGAATATCAAAGTTGATTTGTACCTTGAAGGGGGCGACGCCTCCGCTCAACGAAGATGTGTTGCCTGTTAGTAACCGCCAAAGGATTTGCACAAAACTATCCATAATGTCGTTCCTCTATTGCATGAGGGATTCCTCGAGAAACATTTTGAAAGGATATCATGTCCCATCATATTTGTTTTCTCCCACCATGAGAGGTCACTTGGGCATGCTAGAGATTGTTTCCTCAAGAGAAACAAGATTGAGACCCAATTCTTTGTACCGTGACCTTGTTGGGGACATGCATTAAGAACGATAAGGAGAAGATTTCTTTGACACCACTGACCCAAATTTTATGAGCATAAATAAATGAATACAGATTATTGTCAAAAGATGCTTAAGACAAAAAAACAGAGATACAGTAAAATTGGTTTCTATTCAATAAGGAAATAAACTAAAACTATAAAATGCAGTGGAAAACAAGTTTGCTGGAATGGTGGCGGCTTATCTTTGAGAAGAGATGTGATGAATGTGCTCATTCACAAGAAGATGAATACAATGAGACTCTGAAGGCCTTTTTACAATAAACATGAATGCCAAAACCATAAACATCCAAAAACCTAACCCTAGGAGATGAAGCGCCAAAAGTCATGTGGGCCCTTTTGGGGTAAGTTAGTACATCAACTTCTCTGGTTCATAACTTTTTCATACGATCTTCGTTTTAGGTGCACGATATCCCATTGGAAAGGTCTATCCGAGGAATACACATGCTGTCATAATATTTTGACTTTGTCTATAGCTTAACTATGGAGAGTCCTAAAAAAGCTGCTTAGGGCCTCAAAACGACCCCGAAAGTCGGGGACCCAAACACTAGGAAAAGACTACCTAACTGGAAAATTTCCAAAATGAACCAATTGGAATAGGTGGGAGACCACCGACATCCATATGAATCACCCTTAGCTTCAAGTTAAATTTTATAGCTCGAATGATGAGCGTAGAATCTTAGAAAACCAACAGGGTTTTAATTCCTCGCATTTTGGCTAAGTGAAGTCTGCACCAACAAAAATAAGCCTGCACTAGATTGTTGGACCCCTACCCAAGACCTCAGGCATAATGATCTATCATTTTCCCCATGGGATAAAAAATACTCCCACCCACTCTTGTGACATCTAATTATACTTATTATGTTAATAAATATGAACATGGACTATTAATTATGTTTACCATATTGAATATTTTATAATTTAACTAATTCTAAGTTATGTTGAAGGTATTAACTTATGTTGATTGTTGAAGGTATTGACTTAATTCGACTATGTTAATTGTTGAAGAAGTTGGTTACAGTAAATATCTAGACTATGTTAATGCATTTGGCCATGTTCACCATGAGCATAATTTGATGTGGTGTTCCATATTAGGTGAAACATGATATTTAGAGCATGATAAACATAAATATAACTGCAAAAAGAAAATAAAATAGAACTAGATTATGGAAACAACAATAATGAGAAAAGATTTATCAATATTCATAATAGAGATCAATGTTCACTTCCTTCTTCGAGGGGGAAACCTCCAAGTAAGAAGATATCCAAATACAATATTATTTACTTGATGCTCAACTACATAAATTATACTACTATGTATAGTTTGTAACTGACCAAATTCCTAACCAAATGGCGGGCCTCCATTAATGAATCCACAACCACTTACTAGTGGACTCATTTAATGAGGCCAACTTTCATTTATTGATTTATTACTCTATTACCTCATGGGCCTTATTTAATAGAGATGGCCCCAATACATTAAGTAATGATCTATTCTTGTAAACATGGGAGTTAGGGTGGGAATCTAACATGCCCTCCCCCTTACAAAGAAGCATTGTCCTCAAGGTTGGAGATGAGGAAATTGGTCGATAACCTTTGTTAATTCCCATGTAGCATGTTTGGGTCATGTATCCTTCAATTGGATCAATAATTCCTAGATAGTGTGCCAATGGAGATATGGATCATGTCTATCCAAAATTGCCTCATGCTGTGACCAAATGGAACCCTCTTCATCTAGTTTAGGAAAGCTAGTTTGAACTATGCAATTGGACCTAACCAATTTCTTCAAGTAGGACACATGAAATATTGGTTTGATATTAGAATGAATGGGGAGATCCAATTTCTAAGCCACCAAGCCTCTACATTCGAGTATAAAATAGGGTCCATAAAACTTATGTGCTTACTTTTGGTGGATGTTCTCCTTAACTGATGTTTATTTATAGGGTTGGAGACATGAACACCTAATTATTTTATTCAAAGTGGTGTTTAGAGTGATTTTGATCAATTGTTGCTTCATTTGGTTTTGGACCAATAACAAATTATTCTTGAGGATACAAAGAATTTCTGCATGGGTTATCAAGGTTTTTTCCACATCCTAAGCAATAGATAATATTGGTAAGTTGGAGATCAATGATCGAGGATTTTATTCATGGTTGCCACAAAAGGGGTCATTTTAGTAGCACCATGATAGGTGGTATTATGCCACCATTTAACCAAGGGCAACAACTAGACCTATTAGGCTTATTGGTCCAAGGAAAATTCAAAACAAATAATCTTCCAAACACTTGTTGACCACTTATGTTTGTACAAACTTTTAGGGGTGATATGTTATGATGAGATTCAATTAAGTACCTTTAAGCTTAAACAACTCATGCTAGAAATTGCTAGTGAAAGTGGAGTCACAATCTTTCACAACTAACTTAGGTATGTCATTGAGTTTAAAAATATTGTCCATGAATTCTTGTGCTACTATGGAGGCCTTGAATGGTTGGTGGAAGGAATGAAAGTGATCATATTTAGAAAGGAAATCAACAACTACCATGAAAATTGATCTGTTTCCTGATTTTAGTAACCCCCTAATGAATTCCATAGAAATTTTAGTCCACATGGTGGCTGAGAATGGATCAAGGTTGTAATTCTTCCAAAGGATTCACCATATCCCCCTTGTGCTATTGGAAAATGTCACATTTTACCACAAAAATGTATATGTATTTCTTCATGACTTCCCAAAATACTAAATGATTATTCCTTTCATATGCTTTTTGAAACCCAAAGTGACCCACTATTGGAAACAAGTGTAATTCAAATAACACTTAGGATTTAAATAATGAATATTGGACCAAATACTATGCCCTTTATAATGGAGCTCATCATTCTTCCAAGTGTAGCATGAATGTGCATGGAGGTCAAGATATAGCTCATGGATCATGTGCATTATATTGGAATCTATTGGCCATTATTGATGAACCTACACCATCCAATTGGGAGCTGAGAAAGATAAGGAAAATAGGGAACCATCCTCTTCATACTTCCAAGATAGAGAATCATCTTCCACTTTCTCCTTTCTCTTCTTGTAGATAATCTTGTAATTGTAACCTAACATTTTAGCGATCCAATTTTCCTACTTTGGGGAGGATAACCTCTATTACAATACATATTTCAAACTTTGATGGTCTATTTTAATCTAGAAACAACATCACGTTAAGTGAGGATGCCACATATCAATTTCATGAAGAATAACCAACATTTATTTTTCATGGGTGGATTTGGCTAAGTTTATATCACATAATTTCTTACTAGTGAAGGCCATCAAGTGTCCCCCTTACATTAACACTACCCCAATTCATTTTTCAGAGGGGCATCTAATCGCAAGACATAAGTAATATTGATTAGGAATAGCTAGTACTGAGGTAATACACATAACATATTTTAAAGCCTAAAAATCTTGCTTGACCTCCTCATTCTAATTGAATGAATTCTTTATAAGAAATGTGTAACATCCTCACTATAATCCCCAGTTTAATTAATTCATAATGTAGATATGAATGTTTCTATGGCCAAGTGATGTAATATGCGAAATGTATTTTATGAATTTTAGATAAATATAATGTGATACCAATTCTTGGGAATATGGACAAAGATGGGGGATGATTAATCCACACGAAAAGGGGGAATTCCTAGGGTTTGTCTAAGAGGGGTCCAAGGGTGGGGGGGAATTAATTATGGGTATTAATTCAAACCCATATTTCTGAATTTTATTATCATTTGGGGACAACCTTCTATTTTCAATTTGATTGTATGAGAGCCCAATCATTAAACTCATGTAAGAGGGTGGGTGTAGAAGTCACATCCCATAGTTATTGGAAGCATGGGGCTGAGCTACAATCAACATTGGGAAAAAGTGAGTAGTCAATTGTCTTGGGAGAAGAGAGGAAATTCATATGGGTAGTAAAACAGAGTTTCTCACATTCAATTTTTCAAAAACAACAAGCAAAGAATAAAGGGAGAAGAGTTTGGGAGCTGAAGCAACAAAGATAGGAAATTTTTGTAGCATGCTAGAGTGTTTTTGGAGCATTTTGGAACTGAAGAATGAAGAGCCAGGTTGTCAGGACAAAAGAGTAAACTCCTGAGTGGGTTGCACTATAACTACAAGTGTTTGTTGTTGGCTATTGGTAGTTTTTTCCGGCATTGAGTTCCGTTAAGTTCCCAACAAAGAGATTCATGGTTATCTATGTGTTGGGATAAATGTATACACTATAAATTCCCAACGTTAAATTGTCAACCAGGGAGTCATACACTTAGAGGTGGAAGAACATGAAATGGAGGATTGGAGCCTATTCTAGCCTAATCTAAAGCCGACAAAACAATCTTCAAACCCACACTGTAGGAAATTAACACTAAGGATTCATCATTGGGACATAGGAATAACATAGTGATATAAAGTCTTGGATCACAATCTTTCAAGCACTTGTGGTGATGTTCGTGTGATTGATCGTGAGTAGCTTACTCAAGTTTTCTGTCCTTCAATGATTATTTCCTATAGTGGATCCACACTTTAATGAAATAAAAGAAACAAGCAAACGAAAAATGACATTCAATATATAAACTAACACCTTAGGAAGAATTACAACGCAGGAAGGCCATATCTTATGAGTTAGACCTTTAATATTTCCTTTTGTGATTGGATCTACGAGAAATTAAAGTGCAAGAAACCAAGGTACATGAAATAAAACCAGGCACGAGAATTAAAGTGCGGGATATAAAATGAAATTTAAACTACATGAAAACCATATAAAAAATATTGAATTAAAATGCTCCTATGATCATAAACCACTCTTCAAATGCATACATCAAACACACCACAACACACTTTGTAAGTATGGTAATATGTAATTTTAATCACAATAGCATTTAAATATGCACGTAGTATTCTTTAAAATTCCTCCTTTCTTTATAAATCATATATTGATAAAGTATATATCAAAGGAGTCGTAATTCAATGCTTGAAATTATCTCATGACTAAAATCACAATAATATAATTTTGAAATAGATTACATTATCATCCTTACATATTTATGAAAATACATAAAGTGAATTTTATGTGCATTGTAAACATGAAAAAACTCCCAATTTGGCCGTAGATATCTCTCTCATGTGACTGTGTGGGATCCTCATGATCAACGAATGGAACTATACATATTAAGTGAGTTTAGATGATGAAAGGAATCGATGTGAAGATATGAAAGAGATCTGGAAACTCGTCAAATATTTTGTTGAGTAACATAGTGCAAACCAACGTGGAGGAAAACATATATGATTGAACATAAAACGATGGTGAGTATAAATAGTCTAAAACATAGTGATAATATTTAGAATACAATAGACGGTGCGCTAAATCTATTGTTGAAGGCGATTTCAAGAATTGCACATAACAACAAATATTATAACAAGTGAAAATATGACTTGTCAGATTTATATACACAAATAAAGAGTTGAATATCTTTGAGCCTATAATTACCTAAATCATGATAAAGAACAATTAAAATTCTTTGAAATGAATCCAAACAATCAAACAATAACTAAATTGTAATAAAAATGAAATTCCGATTGCAAAATTCTAATTAAAAAAAAAATAGAAAGAGGCTACACTTCCAATTCAGTGGGCCCTTTCCATCTGTTTCGTGAGCCTTGGCTACCCTATCTCAGATGATAGAAAGGAACATGATCTCTTGAGTTCGAACTTCTATTAACATCAACAAGCTCTATTACAATATCAAGTCTTCTTCTTCATATAAAAATTATGGATACCTTCAACAAAGTAAGAATGTTTCCTCTCTTCTTAAAGGTGAAACATTTCTCAGACCTTTGAGAATTATTTATACATGAAATCAACTGAGAAGAGGATAGGATCAAACCCTTGAACTCAGAAAACCAATTTTGGCAAGTTTAGAACAAATTACAAAAATATGGGTTTTACTATGATTTGGGTAGATTCGAGTTAGAGATCCACTCATATCTTCCAAACTAATTTGAATTTGGAAAAACCACTCCATAATACTCAAATTTTCACCTTCTGGACAAAACCCATATTTTAGAATTTCGAGATATGCCTTCATATGCACGAAAATCGAGGCACAAGATGGTAGTTTGAGATTTTTACTACTTTTTTCATAATCATTCCCTTTGAGATGGAGGTCCACACGTGTGATCTTGGTGAATTTTGACATGTTTGTTTACATGTAAACATCATTCTCGATAAAACCCATGTCCCCGATTTTCCTCTAGAACCATGCCAAATTTTCAACTATAATCCAGTACCAGACGGTTGTTGATGTTGGTATCAGATGACCTGGAAAATTCTAGTACCAGATGGTTTTTGGAACATTCTAGTATCAGATGAGCTGAATTGAGAGTACCGGATGAAAATGAGTGTGAGTATCAAATGACATGGAGTGTGGGTACCAGATGACTGTGCAAGTATCGGTTGACTATAGAACTTTCTGGTACCAGATGACTTGGAGTGTGAGTATCGAATGACCTCCAATGCGGGCATCAGATGAATTCCAGTGCAGGAACATATTTTTTGGACATAAAAACATATGATTAAACCATCATCAACACAACTGTTGTATAATCATCCTTTTAATCACTAAAAATATGGAAAAATATGTATTAACCACATAGGATGAATAACAAGAGATAATGGAGGTTTATGGTGTAATTAGGGATATATTGTTGATGAAATGAGGGGAGAAGGTGTAATTATGAGTGTATTTGTATGGCAGAAAATATGAAAAAATTGGAGCCCAACACACCCCCAAACCCAAGTATTTGCATGTCCTCATGCAAACAAGGTGAAGAACTTATGATACTATGCTTATAGATTTATGTGACATTTCTTCTTTTGTATAGGTGTTTGTTCTTGTGGAACGACACTTTGGAAACTATCACAGATTGAATTTCAAGAAGAGAAACAAAATTATCATAAAAATGGAGGACAAGCAATGGATGGGGTATTAGAATGATGGTCAATGGTGTGCATATGGAGAATGGTTTATAAAATGATGGTTATGGTGGTCGTATGAACTTGGACACATTTATACTTTGTATCTTACATCAATTTTAAGACCAATATTTACTTTTTGGTTCTTTGTTTGGATACACAACAATGATTTCATGCTCTTTGAGATGACTTAACAATGGTTTATGATGTACAAAGACAAGACACTATAGATTTTTCTTTGTATTTGTATACCACATATCTCCTTTTCATTACTTGGTCTTATCATCATAGTATATTTTTCATTATGACAATTGGAGTGAAGATGGAGGGTTTACTGAGTAGTTGTGATAATTCATAGTGGAGTGTGGAGTGGGTAATAGTGGTTGTGCATCATGTTTTCCAAGTTAGTAAATTAAAAATATTTGTACTAGTTTTACCTCAAGTTACCCTTGCTTTGAATTCTAATGCATGTTGAAGTGGAAACTATGCAGAATAGGACGAAATGTCCGCAGAATCATGATGTAGACTGTTGAAATTTGAAGATAAGATGGAGCAAGGCTAAGAATTGATGGATATCTAGGAGAGAGATGATGAATGTTGACCTGTTGAAATTCCTTATGTCTCTCTCTCCCCCACACATGTTGGTTTGCATGTCCTCATGCAAGCTCTTATTAGCACAAAATATTGTTGCAAGATGAAAGAGGACTATGTGGAACTGGTGCATGTTGACTGAAGGATGGAAATGAAGTATGCCAAGGATAAGAGATGCTGAAAATATCCTGCAA
The DNA here is from genome assembly GCA_000966675.3 of Picea glauca. Classification (NCBI taxonomy): domain Eukaryota; kingdom Viridiplantae; phylum Streptophyta; class Pinopsida; order Pinales; family Pinaceae; genus Picea; species Picea glauca. Next base: position 63,265 of record JZKD02S2249472.1, on the reverse strand, counting down.
AAAGTACCCTCGAAAAAAATTTAAATTTCTGTATTGTTGGTACAAGAACCTACTAGTTTCTGTACCAGTAGTACTAGAAGAGAAAAATCTAAAAGAACTAAACCAATAATGTTATTATGAGAGAAGAAATATACATTGATGTCATGCTTAAAGAAACAACCAAAAATTAAACTTTATTCATGCTTACAAATTTGGAAATGAAATTAATTTTAAAACATTACAAGCATAAAGGAAATTCCTAAATTACTTATTACATATGATTTCATCAATCATTAACAGTTTTATGCTCAAGAAACCATGTTAATTATGATGGAGGATTTTTGCTCTCATCCTTGAATAGGGAAACATGAGGAGATAAGTTGTATTTAATAAATCAGAAACCGATAGGAAACCAATTATCCCTATTTAATTTCTCAGAGAATTTATGTCATTCAAGTGATATTGAAAAGTGTGCATTTGAGTTTATTAGACTCCTACACTTATGGGTCCCACCTCTAGGACATTGAAATCCTAGGTATGAATGACGGGGTCTTAAGACCATCTTACAAACATTCTCAAATGAAAATTAAATGAGGTTCATTATCCTTTTGTTCAACCATGCATGCTTCTTCTTAAGAATTTAAACAAGTATATTTTTCTTACAGAAAAATATAGATTAGGCATAATGAAATACATCAAAATCAGAACCCATTGCCAACAAGCATGTTCAGTACTCTGATGGGGTAATTTTGACATCTAAGAAATATCCTTCCTAGGAACAATGCCCCAATGCCCACGAGCTTGTTCAGTACCCTGATGGGTTTTCCTAGTTATACTAGAGGATGATACCCACTGCTAGCAGACCTGTTCAGTATCCCGACGGGTTAGCCTCTTACACCCATTTTCCATCAAAGGCTCTTGTCCCAATATTTACCCTCAAGATAAAATTTATGTATTTCTTTCACATGGGTGAATGGGGAAGCACCTTTGAAAACATTTTTACAGGATGGGATGGTATTGGGTTGGAATATATTCTATAGATTACCCATAAAATATTGTTTGTATGAAAAATAAACTTATATATTGAGATTAGTCGAAAGACATATCATGGTCAAACTTACTTAATGTGGTGGATGAGGCCATGAAAGAATGACCTAAAGGTGCCTCTAGTCCCCCAATTCATCTTCTCCATATAATATTGCATTCCCTCACAAGTAGAAGTGACATTCACTCTCTTGCTACTATTTGATAAGAATGCTTGAATAACAAGTTCTGATATGAAACTAGGATGTACAAGTTATCTATGTGCATCATTATGCAGACCTTAAAAGATTTTGTAAATCCCCATAATATTTTAAAGATTAGGCTTATGAGCTATTGTTATTATTAATAGTCAGAAATCTGTATGTAATAAGAAGAATAAATATCTTAAGTTGTTTTGGTTTTTGATGTTAGATCAACAATATTATCTTCATCTCATTTCATTTATTTGAAAAGAAACATGAAAATATGCTACATTTATTTAGAACTAGGTTAACTAACATGCAACTTTTACTCTATCCTATCTGAGAACAAGAAATTGTATTTCACGTGTAAGAATATTTCCAATGTAACCATGTGCATAACAAGTGTAGAAATACATTCATACTCGGGTTTGAAAGAGAAGCTTTAATCTATACTAGAGTATGAAGAACGAGCTTCTTTAGTGATGATGTGAAGATTTGTTGAAGAAGAGAGTGGTGGTTCAATATGGTTGTCGTTTGGAACCAATGTTCAATATAGTCATGATGTTCTTGGTTCACTTTCTCATTTAGACCAATCTGCATGTCTCCCTCTGTCATGATAGGAATATCATATTCTTATGAATAACGAGTCTTGTCAGTGCATGTAGGATATTCACAAAGGCATATCAAAAACTCCTCTATATCATTTTCTAATGGTGTCTCTCCATCGAATGTGGTCCATGATTATTCGGTCTCCTTGATAGATTCCCAAAGGGAATCAAAGGAGACATCTATATATTTTTGAAATGGGTACTTGACACTAAGAGGGGGGGTGAATCAGTGTCACATAACTATTGGACAATTTTCACTCTTCACACATTAACTGAACACCAAATATTTGTTTCATTTTCTCAATCAATATATATAAAAGAATAAATACTTTATATTTTTATTTAACTTGAATGAATACATAAGATCAATCTTTGAATATCATCTTCATACAATTATGAGAGACTCAACTCTATGTTACAAGACCCAACTTGTAG
>JZKD02S2249472.1:20000-31593 GCA_000966675.3 Picea glauca | reverse complement strand
CATATTTAGTATAAATAAGGGTCGAGGGTATGAAAACCCTAGCTTGGATATTATTGTAACAGAGCGCTGCTCGACTGGAGGTTTCCCCCTCGAAGAGGCCTGTGAACATTTCTTTATGAATCAAAGTGTTATTTTAGTTGTTGTTCTCATATTATTTCTGTGTTATTGTGGAGATTATGTTGGTTATATTACTGTTATTCTGCCATTTCTAGCATTTTATTTTTGTTATGCGTATTTTTTATATCTGGTATCTTACAATGGCTGAGGCTTCTTCTTTCAACTCCCTTTTTATGACCCTAATGTATTGTAAGAGTCTTAGTACCTTATTTATCTTATTAGAAGTTTCTTCATGGTCATCTTGAAGTTGTTGGCTGGTTGCCTTCAGTTTCTCATTTTCCTTTTTGATATATCTGTCCAATAGTTGGTATTCCTTCACTTCTTGTTTGAGTTCCTGGTTTTGTTTTTGTAGCTCCCCAATATTTTTATTCATCTGTTATTTTGTTAAGGTTCTTGTTGACCCCATTGTTTCTGGCTGGATGTATTCTCTTTCCTCCACTTCCTCCCTCATCCCACATAAAGTAATAGTGACTTGTTCCTCGGTCAAGCTAGGGATGTCATCCTGGAATGATAAGTCTTCAGAAGGGGAGGTAAGATCTATTGGATCTTCATGTGTATGAGGATTGACAACTTCTTTTCCTTTCTTTGCCATGCTCCTTGTGGTTCTTTTACAAGGGGGTACTAGATTAAGGGTGCTCACAGGCTTCCTTTTCTTCTTTTCTATTTGTGGAATGGTTACAAGGGATTGTTCTATAGACTGTTCACTTTTATTTTCTGAGCTATTCTTCCCTTTCCTCGTAGTTTTTGTCTTATGACCCTTCTCCTCAAGTGGTATTGTTGAAGTCTCCTCTACCAATTTGGTTTTACCTTTTGATTCTTGACTTTTAAAAATTATATTGACTGTGGAAGAGGGCCTTGCTTGTTTACTAGCTTTATCTTTTTGGCTCACTGTTCTAGATGATGATGGAGTTACCTTATCTTTCTTGCCCTTTTTCTCTTGAGGTTCCTTATCTTTCTCCGGAGTAGGCTGGGCTCCCTCTACATGTTTGTTTTCTGTGGGAAGGTGTTGAGTGATGAGGATTTTCCAGCTAATCCCTTGCTTCCTGATTTCATGTATAACTAACATCTTAATAAGACCTTGATTATAAATGCTAGTCTTCTCAGTTTTGGATAGGGATTTGACACCTCTTACCATCTTGTTCAGACTCATCCATAAAAAATATGGGAAATCAATTTCAGGGCCTCCTTCAAAGTGTAATAGAAGACTAAGTTGATATATGAAGGTTACAACATACCTACCCTCACAAGTGAGGAATCGTTGAAGACTAGCAAGCATTGGATGATATTATTCCTTGATATAGTTCCTAGGAATCCCCTTTTTCCAATTAGGGTGTTGATGGTCTTCTTTCAAAAATCGTTGGCACATTTCCTTGTTGATTCCTTCTCCTTTGAAATACTTGGCTCCTCTGTTAGGTAATCCCGTGGATTCCCTTAAGGTTTCTTCATTGATTGTTAGCTGCATATTTCCTATGTGAGCAATCTCTCCATTGTAACCCTGAATAAATGCGTGAGATAACTTCTCATGACAACCTGTGAATTTCTACAAAAAAGGCATCCATCCCGCTCTAGCATACTTCTCTCTACATAGTTGGAACTCCTCGGTTTCTCTATAAATCTGGAAGACCGGTTCATGTCTACTTACAACCATCTTTATAAATTGTGAGAAAAAAATCAGGCTGTAGCGAAAGGATTTAGTCAGCTGATGAGGGTAAGGGTTTGGTACTGGAGATCGCATGGAGGAGTAAGCTCTAAACTGGAGAAAAGTTGGTAACGAAAAAAAAACTATGGTGATGGCGTCACTAATTTGGATGGTGAGTTTAAGTAAAGATGTCGTAAAGGAAAATTAAGACAAGATGAGACTCATCTGGATGGCTTCACCACCCAGATAAGCCATTTCATTTCTACCTCTTAGTGCAATGATGGGGATGAAACATTGGGTGTTGAAGCATCATTGTTGTTTGGGATAGGTGATTGGACTTCTAAGCGGTGAATTTGATGTTGAATCGTGGCTCATGACACGAGATACGTTCGTGATTGCTTAAGGACAAAGCACATTTGTGGCTCATCATTACTAGACATCCTCCATATTCACTCTTTTGACATGATTTACCTTCAATCATTTTCAAGTGCTTATGTGATGAGAGGATTGATTAAGGTTAGGCATATGGGTATGAGGGAAGTGATAGTTAGGTGCATGGTTTTAATATTAAGGTCATAAGATCTAGTATACGTTTTCATACGTCTTGTAGTTTTATAAGAAAAGGAAAATAAATAATACCATGTTACCTTTGTTTTTACCATTGTATAATTAATACCCATAGCATATGTGACTACCTTTGTATTTGAAGCTTGCAGATTTTCAGAGTTCATCTTTTTAGGCTGGATTTTTTTGGAAGCTTGGTACTGGAATTTCCTGTACTTCTTTATTCTGTGCTTATCTTCTTTTGTGTCTGGTTCTATAGGGTTGTAGGGTGAACATGATGGTTTCTGAGGATGAGGTGTGAGCCTGAAAAAGAGTTTCGAAAATAACTCTTTAACCCTCCCCCATGCCGAGGATGTTGCATATCCTTATGCAAGAAGATCTAACATCCTGTATCATAATGGAAGAAAAATTATAAGAGAAAAGAAACCAAATCAAATTCCAAAAGTACATTTATCACCTAGCATATGATAATATGCCTAACAATTTTGAAATTGCCTTTCTTTTGATGACTTATTGACAAGGGTAGCATTCAACAGTGAAGACAGGGAGGTGTTTATATTTTTTCTAGAAGAACAGATCCAACCTAACATGCTTCAGAGATTTACTATCATTAGATGTTATGGATACATTTCACAATATAAGTAGATTAGACTCCCTAGTTAGGGATCCACTCTTAAGAAGTTTCCTTCTTAGGTAATGTAGGATTTAGATGTCAGACAGGTAAAGTTGACTTAGGGTGATTCTCAAATGGACATTTGCTTGTAGTAATTTTCTTGTTTGTTAATCTGGAGTTTGTATCTCATAAATGTCAACAATGACCTTTGCTTGTAGAGTTCATTTTTTTAGATGACAAAAGTGAATTTTTCAATCAAACAAGTATAAATGAGACATTTCTTAACCAAAATCCACTGCCAACAAGCATGTTCAGTACTCTGGTGGGGTAGTTGTGATAATTACTGAGAGACATCCCTTCCCCAGGCAGAATGCCCCATTGTCAACATGCCTGTTCAGTACCCTGATGGGTTTTCCTAGTCATACCACATGTCGGTACTTGCTGCTAGCAGACCTGTTCAGTATCCCAACAGGTTAGTCTCTAAACCCTTTTTCCATCAGAGGCTTCTTGTCCATAGTCACCTATTTCGATTTTTATTAAATAGTTCTTTTCTATGGTGACCGGGGAGGCTTGTCTGAAAACCTTTTTACAGGCTGGGATGGTATTGGGTTGGAAGGTATAGTCTCTTATTTGGATTTCTTTAAAGGTTTGTCTGAAGGAAAAATAAACATATGTATTGCACATTAGATCAAGATGTATAATTTTGTCTGAGTTTGTCCATAAGAGAATGACCTAAAGTTACCTTAGGGTATTGATACATCCTCTTCCATAAAAATTTTCCTAGTGTGCCCATGACAAAGAGTGTTCATATACTCATATGTTACTCTTTAGAAAAGATAATCCAATGAATACTATTGAAGTCTAGTTAGGGTGAGATAGTTACTTGTTAGCTAATATAGTTTTTATCCCTTTAATCATGCTGAAATACTGGATAAAGGAAACCTCTAGAATTTGAAGCAGATTAAGCATGGTTCTTTTCACAATCACAGGTAAAGATTATGTCTTCTTTGTCAAGAAACATAACCAAAAGAAATTAAAATACTTCCTTTTAGCTAGCAACATAACCAACAAAAATTCTTCCTTTTAGAACAGAACCAAAATAAATTAAAGATACTTCCCTTTAGTCAGCAACAGAACCAAAAAAAATTATTTCTTCATAAGGGCTACCATTTGATGTTGCATTCGGCTTCTTGGTTCCAACTTAAGTGGTTGTTGAATGGCTTCATACTTCATATTAATTGACATAAGATTTTGAAATATGCATAGCATTCCTTGTCAATTAGGTGATGTGTCCTGATAGTACCGTATAAGAACAAACTTCTGGTACCGAACAAGAACAAGACTACTGGTACCGGACCAGAACATGATATCTAGTACCAGAGCAGAACATAGTATTGTTGATGCCTACAAACTGATGTTTAGCAAGTTCTTGAAGGATCAAATAAATTATAGAAATCTACTTACAAAGATAAAATGCAAAAGTAAAACAAAAGGAGGTAAGAATCCCTTGTTACCTTTAGCTTATTAACAAAACACAATCCACACCTATGTACAAAAGTTTAAAAATAACCAATCAATCAATGTGGATCCGTAGGAAGGTCTTCTTCCTTACTGATCACCTGCATATCTGAATTCTGTAGTATACGAGTAAAAAATTCCTCTTTTGATAAGGGTTTGTTATAAATTCTCAACCGATGACCATTCACAAGTAGTGGTGTCTATTGTTCGTCAATTGTCTTTATCCTGATTGAACCATTGTCATAGACAATGTCAATTTCGTAAGGTCCCATCCAATGAGTAGTTAACTTACCTTTGACATTCTTGAATCTGCTGTCATACAACAGGGCCCAATCTCCTTGTTGAAATTTTTTCTTTTTGAGATACTTGTCATACCATTTTGTTCATTGCTCTTGAATGAGGGTGGTTCTTTGAAGTGCTTCCTGCCTGATTTCATCCAACTCATTAAGCTGCAAGAGTCTTTGTTGCTGGGCTTCATCCAAGTTCATGCCAACTTGTACTACAGTTCTGAAGGTTTTGATCTGGAATTCTATGGGGAGAAGTACCTGCTTCCCATACACCAACTCGTAGGGTGTATGTCCTATTGTATTCCTCTAGGTGATTCTATAAGCCCATAAGGCTTCTAGTAATCTATCAGCCCAGTCCTTGTGGTGTAGCTATATTGTTTTGGTAAGAATGGACTCAATAACTTTGTTGGTAGATTCTACTTGTCCATTTTCCTGTGGATGGTAGGGTGTAGATTTCCTGTGTTTAATTTGGTACTGTTCTGTAACAGCTTTGACTAGATTAGAGGTAAATTGAGTTCCCTGATCAGTCACAATTTCTCAAGGTACACCAAATCTAGTAAAGATGTCATTAAAAAGGAAATGTACCACTGATTGTTCACTTGCAGCTGGTAAAGATTTTGTTTCAACCCACTTAGTCACATAGTCAGTACATACAAGTATGTAATTTTTATTTTTAGATGCAGGTTTAATGGGCCCTACAAAATCTAATGCCCATTTCTCAAAAGGCTCAATGACTACTTGGGCTTGAAGTGGCATTTGGTCTCGTGTAGTAGGCTTACCCATTCGTTGGCATTCATCACAATTGGATACATAGGTTTTAGCATCTTTGAAAATATGAGGCCAATAATAACCAAATTACAAAACTTTATAACCAGTCCTCTTGTCTGCGAAGTGTCCTCCACAAGGACCATCATGGCAGGCTTGCAAAATATCATGAATTTCATCTTCCCTTATACATCTCCTGATTACCAAATCTGGTCCTGTTTTGTAGAGACAATCATTGTGCTACATGTAGTTTGCACTTAGCTAAATTACTTTCTGTTTTTCTCTACGAGACAATTTTTGAGGCATATTCCCTGTCATAAGATAGTTAGCTACATCTGCATACCAAGGATTGAATGTAGAAATAACAAACAAATTTTCATCAGGAAAGTTATCTTCTACTGGTGCGTTATCTCCCAGATGAATCATTCTAGATAAGAAATCAGCCACAAGATTATCCTTACCAGATCTATCAATAATGTTGATATTGAACTCTTGTAATAATAGCAACCATCTTGTAACTCTAGGATTTGTTACAGTTTTGTTCACTAAGAATTTTATGGTTGAATGATTAGTGTGTACAAAATCTTGATATCCTGTAATATAGTGTCTAAATTTATTGATAGCATGGACCACAACTAGTAATTCTTTTTCTGTGACCGTATAATTAACTTCAGTTGGAGACAGATTTTTACTGACAAAGTAAATAGCATAAGGCATTTGATTTTCCCTTTTTCCAAGAACTGTCCCAAGGGCTGTGTCTGAGGCATCGATACAGATATGAAAAGGAAGGGACCAATTTGGTCCTCTTAATACAGGGGTAGTTGACAATTTCTATTTTAGAATCTCAAAAGATATTTGGCATTCATCATCCCACTTAAATTTGGCTTCTTTAGATAATAACTTGACTAAAGGGATATCTAGGTTTGTAAAATTTAGAATGAATCTTCTTTAGTAGCCATCATGCCCTAAAAAGCTGCGAACTTCCTTTTCTAAGGAAGGTATTCTAATTTGTGTGATAATATGAATCTTTGCCGCCAGAACCAGAGATGTGATGTCCCAAAACAATACCTTCAGTGAGCATCATCTTTGAATTTTCATTACTTAGGTAAATATTAGTTTCCTTACACCTAATCAAGACTTTTTCTAGAGTGGTCAAAGCTTCTTGGAAGTCTTTTCCATGGACTGTAAAGTCATCCATGTAGACTTCCATGCAATCATTGGTCAAGTCAGAGAAAATGGCTAGGAAAACCCTTTGAAAAGTGGATGGGGCATTTCAAAGTCCAAAATGAAGAACCCAATAAGCATAGGTTCCCCATGGGCAGGTGAAAGTAGTCTTCTCCTGGTCTTCAGGTGCTATTTGTATTTGGTTATAACCACTAAACCCATCTAGGAACGAAAAATACTTATTTCCGGACAAGGTATCCAACACTTGATCAATAAATGGTAAGGGAAAATGATACCTATGGGTGGATTTGTTCAACTCCTTGAAGTCTACACATATTCTCCACTTACCATTTTTCTTGGGAACTATGACAAGTGGAGACACCCATTGACTATCTGAAATGGGGTATATGAGATTGGCTTGAAGGATTTTTTGCAATTCCTCTTTTACAATATCTTTAAGGGATGCATTCATCCTTCGCCAAGGTTGTCTAACTAGTCTGATTTGGTCATTAGTGTAGATATGATGTGTGCATGTGTCAGGGTGAATGCCTTTCATGTCTACATAATCCCATGCAAAGGTATCAAATTGTCTTTGGATAATTTCAATTACTTGTGTCTTTTGTTCTGGTTCCAAACTAGAGTTGATATACAAAGGTTTTCCTGGGATAATCTCAATAAGTTCAGTACTTTCTTCCTTCTCTGAGGGAGCTGGTGATAAAGAATATAAGTGAGTGATATCAGGGTGCCAAGTTTATTGAAATCTGGAACTGAAAATGTGTGACAACTCTGCAAAAGACCTCGGATATTCAATACAATTTGTATTAGCCAAAAATAAACTTAAGACTTGTTCATTCGATTGTTCTTGAATTCCTCTTACATGTTCAAGTGTTAACAGGGGTCTGATGCAATCTTCTTCTCCATAAGGGTTTTCTAACCAGATAGGTATCTCCTGTGCTAGTTGGGAAGGAGGAAAGAGGAAAAGCTTTTGGCTATATGTGCCATTGGATATAGTCATCTCACCAGACCGACAACTAATAAAGTCATTTGTTGTGGCCAACCAAAGATGACCAAGAACCATGGGGTGTCTTGGCTTGGAGGATGATTTAGAGTAGATGACTAGAAAGTCTACTAGATATTCCCAAGAAGCTAGAGTGACTGTGACATCATCTAGACTTCCTGCAGGGATATGATTTATCTTCCAACTCTATCATGGTTTGGGTTGGTCTTAAATGGTTGATTTGGAGCTTTTTCATAGTGTCAAAAGGCATTACATTAATTTTTGCATCCAAATCAATGAGTGTGTTTGGTAAAGAAATACCAATAATTTCAACAATGACTACTGGGTTCCCAGGGTCATTATATTTGTATGGCATTTCAGAAATAAATTCAGATAATTGCCCCACCAGTTGAACAAGGGGAGGTTCCTTCTTCTTCCTTCCTGGTTTCTTAAGGCAAAGATCCCTTATGATTTTGGCATATATGGGGATATCCTTAATGGCTTGCAACAGAGGTATTTTTATACATACATTTCGTAATTCATCCTCTATATCTTTGTGCAAGGGTGGGTCAGGTTTCTTCACTAATAATCTTTTGGGGTAGGGTGGAAGATTAACTTGTTGAGGTACTCATACAAACTGAGAAGTGATTGGAATAGGAGAGGAAGTCTCTTCTTCTACAAGGGTGGTTTGAGTGTTTTCTTCCTTAGAATGATTATCATTTTCTTCCTGAATTATTACTCCAGGATTTGATTGATTTACAATTTTCCCTGATCGTAGTTGAATTTCATAGGTGGGAAAGGTTTGAACTTTTGTATTCTACACAGGGTGGGTGGGTCAATTACTGGGGTTAGGGATTGGCTGGGTAGGGTTTTGTGGCTGTTGATTGGCATTTATAGGTACTTTTTGCTATTGGTTAGGGTTCAAGGGGATTGTAAATTGCGGTTCTATAGGATGTGGGAGTAAATCTTGCATCTGTGGTGGGTTAAATCTAGGTAGTAATTGGGAAATGTTTGCAGGATACTGTGGATATGTAGGGTAAGAGGGATTCCCATACACAGGCCCCCTCCAACCTTGTTTCCAAGGTTGAGTTTGAGCTTGCTGAGGTGTCCATTGTGGATAGGTCATTGGGGGAGGACCCCATTGTTGTTGTTGATACTATGCATTAGGGTCATAAAATTCATTGGGGTTTTGTGCTCTCCAAGGTCTTCTGGAAGGGTATGATTGTTCTTGTGATACTCCTCCTCCCCTATACATGGCTTGTAGTTCAAGAAAAGTTGGACACTCAGATGTGGGGTGCTCTAGTGTACACAAGACACATATTTCTATGACATTTAATGGACATTCTTTATCACCATGCTTCTTTCGGCATCTGGGACAGAAGATTGCTAAAACAGTCTCTTCTTCTTGTTTCTTTTTTAGTTTTAGGGTATCTAACTGGTTACTGATTGTGCTCAAGATGTCTGTTTTAAAGTTCTCTAATAAGTTTCCTAACTGAATTCTGGTGACAGTTCCTGAGCTTTGTCTTGTATTTCTGCTAAAATAATCTCTTGGTTCTTTGCCTGTTTTAGCTTGTCATCTTGAGTATCTTCTACAATAATTTGCAATCTCTGTGAAAGGATTTTGGTGCACATCTCATGAACTTAACAAATTTGAAAATTCTATGCAGTCATCTCTAATACCCTTCAAAAATACGGTTCTTACTACAGCTGGGTCTGTGGTGAATAATTTTTATTTCTGGTAGTTGTATCATAATCTTTCTAAGTAGTCTTCAGGGCTTTCATCTTTTGTTTTCTACATTTTAAAAATGTCATTTTTAGCATTATCCTTACAATAGTCTTGGTATTTCCATAAAAATGTGTCTTTCATATGATCCCAAGAGAGGATTGTATTTTCTCCTAAGCTCATGAACCATCTTAAGGCTGAATCCTTCATTGTAGCAGGAAAGAGCTTAAGTTTTTGGGCATCGTGTGAGTAGTTATAGCTTCTACATAATATGTCAAACTCGAATAAGAATAAGTCTGGATCTTCAGTTGACATACCTCTAAAAGTGGGTAATGATGATAGTGAGATGTTTTTCATGATGATGTTTCTAGAAATATCCAAGATTGGAAACCCAAAGGTCTTAGTCTCAGTGGCTACATTTCCTTCTTCTTCTACCATTCCACTGATAGATGGTTTAGAAACGATATTTTGTGTGTCTCCTAAATGTTTTTCCTGCCCCAATGTTGATTCTTCTGTTTTAGGTTCTTCTTCTGGAGCCTCGTTGGCTCCCCTTGAACTTTCTCCTGGTGGAATTTTTTCTGCACCAGTGTCAGTTGGATCAGTGGGGGGGTTGTTTTTGAATCTTTAGATCTTACAAATATACCCTTATTATCTCTATATCTATGCATAAAATGGAAATTTGATTCTTAACTGAATTGGAATCCTAATTCTATCTAGAAGGTAAGAAGACAACCTGGCTTCGGAGAACCCCACTCTAGAGGCTGCGTGGCTCTTCACTCATGTCTTAAACATTTTATCCTCCTCCCTCAAGCAACCTTTAAAATAATTCAAAAACTATGCAAACAATCTAAGCTAAAAATCACTTCCTATCGTTTGCAACTCCCCGACAACAACACCAAAATTTTGTGCTACTTATATGTGTAATATAATGCACTCATTAATTATCAATCTGGGATTCGTAATCAACAGAGTTACAAGACACCAGTAAGGAAGGTAATTTTAATTTCATAAGTATAGAACTATTCTAGATTATGCATGCTGGAAACAAAACAAACTAGCAAATCAAAACACACTTTGGTTGTCTTTCACAGAGAGGCTATCTACTCCATTATGGCACATGCAAGTATGAGATGGATTTGTTTTGATAGATCAACTCTACTATCTTAACCAGAAAACTAACTATGCAATCACACTTCTAAAAGGGAAATCACACATCAATCATCAAGACATAGCATGGGTAGTTCAATAGTCAATATACTGAGTATGTTGTAGTTCACAATGTGTTGTTGTGAACTTCACTAGTTCTCCTTCAAATGTGTCTGACTATTGCTGCCAATATTTATGTCCATGAAATGAAATCAAATTCATAAAAATAGAAACAGAGCATATGCAAAAAAAAAAGATCTCTAAGCAATCGAAACCTAAACTGAACTATACTGCTATCATCTGAAAAGATCAAAGCTTCAGCTAGTCTAAAATTTATACTATTGAAATCAACTGCTAACACTAATCTATAAGGATGTTGAAATTTGTTGGGCGGTGGGCGCTTGCTGCTTCAATAGGTCAACAACTGGAGTCTACAATAATCTTTCTTTCAATCCACACATTCCTCTTACTCAAATTTCAAAACATAGAATTAAACTATGCTAACAACTCAACTCACATTCATTCATAAATGATCAAGACTTGAAAATAATTGACATCCTTCTATTAAAATTCAACTCAAAATTTGTTCTGCAATATGTAACACTGCTTCACATACTGTGTTATGCTAACTCTCTACTACTTCCACCATCCTTGCCATGACTATTTAAACATTCTTAGTCGTGAAACACAAGGAGGTGAAATCTTTAGCAGATTAGTCAATTGTCAAATTTATATATTTGGTTACATATTTTAAGCTTCATCCTCATGACAAGAAGCGTATGAGGATGGAGCAATAAAAAAAGAAGCTTATCATAACCTTGCTAGAGCTTTAATGATTCAACAAACATCCAACAATTATCTTGGGTATTATCTAGAGCTAAACTTGGTATATTCTGCTTTCTATATTGGTACCAAATCATGACAGGTGAGATTCGGTAAATGGTACCGGATCTGGATAATATGAAAGTGGTTGGTACTGGACTAGAATAGTCTGCGGCCGTTGGTACCGGATCGCAACAGTGGATGGTTCAGTACCGGATCTGAATGGAAGGTGCGCTTG
>JZKD02S2249472.1:6027-19611 GCA_000966675.3 Picea glauca | reverse complement strand
CATTAGTACATGAAACATTTAGTCTCCTAGCTCAATAAACCACAAAAATGCATGAATTAATTATACTTTACCTTATGACCTCATCAATGGCTAATGGTAGTGTTCTTTGTCATTTGTCCAAGCTTAGGTAAGCCAAAAAGGTATAGATGAGGAGTATAATAGGGTAGTGGAGATGCCAATTTAGAGGCTCAACAATGCTCAATGAAAAACTATTTCTAATGCATGAAAGGAAATCTAAGAGGCAACTAGACTAAATTCTCAATGCAAAACTATTTCTAATGCATGAAAGGAAATCTATTTTATTGAAAGCAAGAAGAACTACCAACTAATGCTTAATCTATGATAAGCAAGCTACTATCTGATCTATCAAAGAAAAGACTATCTATCCTACAACAACAATAAAACTATCTTCTAGACTATGAAAGCAAGAAACTATCTTTAACCTATGACAATTCAAATATAATGCTGGTGGTTGTGTGAAGACAAAAACAATATTAAATACCCTGCATGTTCATTTATTCACCATCAACAACATAACAAGATCATCATTATACTTGTATTCTACATAATAAAAATTCATACTTAAACTCATTCATTAACTAATAACTACAATTGCAATCTAATTCTAGGCAAGAAATTACGTAACATGAAACTATGCTATGTCTATTCTAACAATTCAAACTGCAAATAAGGAAATGACTAAAACCAAAAATTTAAAACATGATATTAAAAGACAAACTAACAACTATATTAATCAACAACTAAGTTAGCAAGATCTATATAAAACTGAAATAAGCAATCTATCATGAAAAACTAGAATTAACTCTATCCATCCATCAAATTCTTGTCAGTTAAAACCCAAATTAAAACGCTATTCTATGTTATTCGAAACTATGTTTTAAACTTGATTCTAAAATCTTAGATACAAACATAATCTAGTATTTAACTACACATGGGGTTAGTCTAGGAGTCTGCAGATCCATTCCTAACTACAAGATTAATGCATGCTAACACAATTCATCATACTAACCTACAAAAGAGAGTCAAAACAACTAAATTATAACAACAAACTAATTAACGTAATAAAAATGCATAAATAAACTAGAGAAGACTTACTAGACTGCTGGTGGGCCCCCCAACAAGTCGTGGTCACTCCCTAAAAGCACACCACAAGATCAACAAAAGGAATTCACCATTAAAACACAGAAACATAGTTTTATACAATTATGGCAATTGAAAAATGCAAAAACAGAGCCAAAATCATTTTTGGCTCTAACACACGACTTCTTCTACTGCTTAACAATTATCTGACCACCACGGTGGTATTTATAATGTTTATAGACCAAGTGGTCGATCACAAGAGGTTCGAGACACTTCTAAAATTGGCAAATTTCATTAATGGTGCCCTAACTGCCGAAACAGAGCTAGCCAATAATCACATACCATAACAACCCAAAATCGAGTTGTCAAGAGTTTAGTAGCTGGAGGGGAGAAGCATGAACAAAACCCATGTCTCTAATTCGCCCGCCATTGGCCGCCAATACCATAACCGCCAAATCACCCTCCATTTTTGTGTAGGAAGAGGTGTTGGACGGAGTGCCAGATCGAGTGCCGAAACGAGTACCGAAATGAGTGCTAGATCAGGGGTCAGAACTAGAAACGTAGTGTGTTTTTTCCCTGTAATGCCAGAAAAAACGTGAACTAGCTCTTGGAAATCATAAAACATGATGAATTATACTTGATACAATCATTAAACATGAATTACACATACCTTATGCCGATCATACCGTTTTGTCATAAAATTCTTCAAAAAGCTTCTTTAAAAGATGAAAAACGCATATGTACATGTGGCAAAAAGGCATAATAGCCATCATAAAAGTGATCATATCTCGGGTCCAACAATATTTATAGCGCCTGGGAAAAGGTATGCACACACCAACTCATTTATTCATCAAATCTAGATGTTTTGCAATTATAATTTTAAGATTGGCTTTGTATGGACTGGTTTTAAGCATGTATCTCCCTTCCATTCCTTTTTCATCTAGGATGTTGAATGGTTTTTCTCTTTTTCCTGCATGCTACATACATTCACACATTCACTTTCCATTCTATCAAAAGGAAATTATTGTCATTGTTTTGAAGGTAACAAATTTAATTTTTCTTAAATGGAGACATGGGTTTGAGTTTTTGGCCTAGTTGTCTTCGTTTTCCATGACATAATGGAGTCTATTTCAAATATTCTTACCTCTCTCATCTCAGGTTATCTGAAATATATTGTTGGTGTGTTGAGAAATTTTGTCTTGGGTCCCTTTGTATGCGTTTAATTTTCCCTAGGGTTCAAACCCATGTGCATTCATTAAGCCCAAAGTTTTATCAATATGGGATTTGTTGAAATTTTCACCCTGGACTCTATTAGTCATGTGCGTACCTATATCCTCAGTTGAATTTGGAGTTACATTGGTTCATGGTTCTGTGTTTTAGTTTCCAAATATGAAATAGTATTTGTGAACTATGATTCTTCCTGAGTTTCAAGTTCTTGATATTATAAGAAGTGTTTTGATAAGCTCGACTTGATGGGTCTCAAACTCTTGTCCTAATGATAAACACACATATATAAATATTTCATTTCATGGGTTGTAACTCTAAAAGTAAATATTGTATGTTGGGTTGAAAGTTTGTTTCATTCATGCATAATTTTGAATTCAAGGAAACTCGTTTATCCTATGCTCAAAATTTTAAAAGATTGGTTATTGTGTTGGGTCCAAAATGCTTGTCACCATGTATGTCTCAAGGTCAAATTTGGATGATTGTTTTTGAGAAGGTCATCACTTTGAGCATGAATTCGATTTTAGTTTCGATGTTTGAACCCATTTATGCACATAACTATATTATCTTCCTCTTCGATTTGGATATAGAATGGATAAGTTCCTAGTACCTGTTGTTGAGTTTTAAAAGGATATTATTATTAATTCATAGTAAATACTCTTTGGATTAAAGGATGTGAATGTATAGATTACATATATTTGTTGAGTTGATGCTCTATCTATTCAAAATATTGATGACGAGCTTCTAATGTATGTTGAATAAGAGTTTATTATTGCATGGAATTTGAATTTAAGTTTAAACAATAAGGTTGAAAGAATTTGATTGTGGTCAAAGATATAAGGATCAAAATAAAAATTTTCTTTTATATATACGTCCAGGACCAAACCCCCTCATTTTTTCACTTTCCATGAATTATTTCACAAAATCCCAAAATCATATATCATTTAATTTCATATTATTCCCCCCTTGTTGTATAAATTGAAAATGATTCTAAAGGAAAAGTTTTGGCAGCATGATATATATGGCTTGATTGTTGATTGGTATTGGGAATGTGCATAAATATGATGGACACCATGTTAACAGATTAACAAAGAATCATATTTGGATTATGAACATGTACCATACATTCATGTCATCTATTTTCATTTTACATACACTACAAATTCCCTTATCTATCCCAATTTCATTATGTTTACCATGTTCTAAAGTAAATAGTGAATATAAATTGAGGAGAGATAAGTAATGCACAAAATGGAGTAATGAATGAAGGAATAAATGAACTGTTTATTCTTTGGATCTCCTTTTCCTTCATATTCCCTTGGTTGTTTTCATGCTTGATTGCTTGATGAGTCAAAGCCACTTTAAAATTATATTTTATGCAAGATTGTAATTGATGATTTATTTATTGTAATTTGTATATACTAATATGGTCTTCATGAATATCTATATATTCTTCTTCAGTTGTGGAAGCAATCGTTCCAATAGCAGGGGCAATAAAGAAAATTGGGATAGAGGACAAAATGTAGGTTGGAAGAGGGGTAGAAACAAAAGACTCAGGTTTTATATCCACTTCGATGTTGATTATGAGGAGTTCAATCAACTCCTACAAAGTAGTTTTATGAAACTATCCATCCAAAGACATTTTCAGCCTCCTCCAACACCTGTCGTACCTCCTTTGCAACCTCACCCTAGCATTTATGGAATTCCTTTACAACCTCATGTGTCTATGCATCCTGAGCCTCAAGCTAATGATGGTTGGAATAATGTGGCTCCCATTTCTCCACCTCGTTTCAATGTCTCACCCATTGTTTCATTATAATCACCCCCACCACTTCATCATGAACAACCAGTCTAGAAAATTGCTCCAATGGCCTCACAAGTGCAATATAGTGATATACCTAAGAAGTTTAAGGCTTTAAATATAGAGCATGAACCAAGAAAGGGAAAGCAGTATGCAATCTCAATTATCTTAGACTCTTTAGATGCCTCATTCTATACAATTATCTCCATTCCCCTCAAACATGAAGATGATGTAATAAATATCACCTTTGGTGATATGCATCGTGAAGTGTCTACAAATGAAGACAAAAAATCTACCAAGAAATATTTATAGATGCATAGGGTGGTATCATCAAAAGGAAGTGAGCAAAGGAGGACAACCTCCCATAAAATTTATGAATGTTGGACATATTTACATTTATATTTTGGATACAACTGACATAGTGACTTATTTTTTTTATACTTATGATATTTGGGAGGCACAAGTTTTATTTTTGGCATGGTTATTTATTTTGGTTGTTGGATGTGCATGTGTTTTTATGATGATGATATGGCATGGTATGCATATTAAAATTATGGACGAACAAGGGAATATTGAAAATTAAACAAATAAGAGATGTGTAGGGGTTCCCAACTATTAATTATTATTTATTATTACCCTTTATGATTATTTAATAAAGTTGTCCTAGTTAATTAAAATTATTTATCCTTCTAACTAAAAGGTAGTTAAACTACTTGAACTACCTCATTGAAGAATAAAAGGAGAAGGAAACGAAGGAAAAGGCATGAGAAAATAGAGAGACAATTATGATAAAGGTTTGTTCTTTCTCTAAAGTGAGATTTCATTCTTTTTCCATTCATTTATGAATTGCAGAGAGTTGAATCCTCTTGTTAACAACAAGGTTATACTGAAGGTGGAAAGAAGAAGGACTAAGAAGCATATATAATTGACATGCCTAAAAAGGTCATTCATTTATCTCAATAGTCTCTTAATTTTAATTTGATTTATAAATTAGTTTTCAATGTTGATTAGAATTATTTTGTAGAGTCAAGACAATGCTGCATGTGTGGCTTGGTTGATCCACCATTTCTCTAGTGTTGGTAGTTTCTTTGAATACATCAGTTGTCTTTTTTTGATGTAAAATTCCACCATAGACTTCTAAGTCTAACTTTGGTCCTTACCCTCGCAGGGGTTTGTAAAGAAATCTTTTTCCTTAATTTGGAATTGAAATCAATAAAATCATATGTTTATTTTGGTCTCACTTTTGGATTTGTTGTATAATGATATTTCGTATTTTCTTTCTTAACTTGTCTATTTTAATTTGTTTATAATCACATTCAAATACCTTTTTTCTATTTTCTTTAAATTGAAAAACTTAATTATAAAAATAACATTAGACCCAAGTACTTATTGCTTGAGGGGTGATTGACATTTTTTGAGGGCTATAAACATAGGGTGATAATCCCACCTATCTCACCTTAGACTCATAAGATTAAAAAATGTTGGTATAAGGAATTTTCATTCCTTTTCATCAACATTTATTTGGCGAGCATACTAGGGAGTAATATTTTACTCTCTAGTTATGTTCTTTTGTATATTTTGTATTATTTTAATTACTTTTCCTACCCAACAACAACCTGGTTTTAGATTTCCTAATCAAACAAATATTGTTTCTTGTCTTTTTGAATTTATTCTTGAAACTTCCCATAGTCGAGAATAACTCGAGCATTCTTGGGAAGCAATTACTATAGACATTGAAATTCAAGACCAAAGAGAAGCCCTTCTATTATAGGATAAATCAGTATATGGAGACATTAACAGATCTCCCTAGATCCACCTAGATCTAGAAAAAAACAAGATAGGACATGACACTTCCCCTAAGCTATAATCATTGAATTTTTCATTGAAGAAGGAATAAGTGACATACCTTTAGATATCGCTTCCTTATGTCTTTGTTGTCCCTGCTTCACTTTGGTGGCCTTGTGATATCAAATCTACAATGATACAATTCGACCAAGGTGAAAGAAACAATAATACATTCAATGAAGACCTATACATGTGATCAAGGAGTCATGTAATAAAATAAGAGTGATTTTATGGGAAAGGGACATGCCATTGTATTATATTAAATGAAAGTGGAAGATACAACCAGATTGCCTTGATGTCGCAAGCTTCCTTTCGGTGGTCCTTTGTTCCAACACACACACTTGCTCCATGCTCGCATGAAGAAGATCCATAATGGCTTGATGGAAAAATGGAGACCTCAAGCATCAATTCAAATAGGATTCCTCACACAATTCTAAATCTATTCTTTCATCAATTCTCTATTCAATCTTGCTTAACCTCTTCCTTGAGAAACCTTTCATTATATAGGAGAAGGAGATATGGTTAAATGGATAAGGATGATCCCACTAAATCTGAGAAGTCAGTAGGATGCCAACCATGTGAATGCCAACTCATTTTCTAGAAGATCCTCTTCTAGAACCTTCATAACCTCTTCTCCCTTTTAAGCTTTGAAGTAGGTTCTCACCCTACTTATAGAGAAAACTGCAAACATATTCCAATCCAAGTATAGAGTATCCTGCGAGAATCAGGGTTTCTCGCACCCTATAATACATGTATCCTATGAAATCATCTTAAAAATATGTTTTGTAGAAGAAGACAACAGTCACTTTTCTCAGGAAAAAGGTCCTTATGAGAGCCTGAACACATAACTGTAGAGGCATCACCAGAGTGACCAAAATAATGTGTAACATAATGCCCACCAAATTATGAGGCTGGAACTCGTGATAGTAGAAATACTTTGTAAAATGCGTGTGTGTGTCAGAAACAAGAATCGCACCTAATCGGAAACTTGCAAACACTCAAGCATCTGCAGAATATAATACCAGCTCTGAGGTAGGCATTCCCATACTCAGACCACAAATGAATGAAATCACAAATGTAGGCCATGGCCACCAATCATACACCGTGGATCCATGTCACCAAAATGCTACATAGCCACCAGGAATACACTGTGGATCTATGTTAGAAGACTCAGATTAGGACATAGAAACGTGACATACAAAGTGGATCTATGTGTCGATACAAATCATAAATACTCCATCGCAACCTGGACCAAAAATATGAGACCCAGGGTCTTCAATCCTGTCCTCTGAAAGTACGAATCTATCCATGTGATTACATGCATCGAAGTTGAACATGGCAGAAACCACTTGATTATCGGTCATTGATGAAAATTGTTAACAAGTGCAAGGGAAATCACCATTGATTTCAATGACTCCCAAGGTACCTAAGTACAATCTGAACGAATTTTAATAAATGAGTCGAAGTCGAACACTCGGTTGAATATCTCAATCAGGGACCAATGATGTGAATCCACTATTGAAAGTGAAGAGACCTGCCATTAAGGCATGCAAGTTCTAAGGTACTAAATGATTTCTAAGTCTTATTCCTGGATAATGGGTTGGAGTCAACGGAAAAAGACTCATCACAGGAGGTCCTTGATTTATCCCCCATCAATGACACAAAATGAGTAACAAATGTTTAGGGTAAGTCAAAGTATGAATATGATTTGAAACTAACATAGGGAAGGCTGACATGGTAAGAATTGACAACTGCAGATAGCCGACTCAATGGAGGGCTTGTTTGGACTTCTCTTGAACATATGAATGACACGACAATGGTCTCGATAGCATTGACTCAAAGACGACCCAAGATATGACCTTGTAGCAAGTTAGACGAGAGACAAATGGATTTCCCAACCCAGATTCAAATGACGAACAGGGGGTGTCATGTTCAAGAGCGACGCTTACTACCACTAATACAAATACCAAAACACATCCTTTTCCTAAAATTTGCCCCACCATTTATGGTGAGTACCTCTTTATTTTTACACAAGATTGAGGAGGATAACATATGCTTGTTGATGTAAGCTCATCCTTTGAACGAGTCCCTCAGAGTACATTTAACAAACCCTAGGAAGGAGTGGTTCAGTTCCATAAGGGCCTTTCGATGTTTGTTTAACGAGTCCAAAGATAGAAAACTTTGGGGTTTTTCATGTTTTGAGAGTTTGAAAAACACTTAAAGAGAACCCTCCCAGTTCCTTTTTCATAAATTAGTTTGACGAGATCGAAAAAGTGATAAAATATCGCTCATCAAACGTTTTCTTCAAATATGTTTACGAGCATGAAAAGAACAAGATCGCTCGGTAATCTTCTCATGTTTAGAGAATCTAAAAAGAGCTTAAAGGGAACTCCCAGGGGTTCCTTTTTTATATAACCTTTATGAGTCAAAAAAAGTGATAAAAGTATACTCGGTTACATTCTCATTGATTTACGAGCATGAGAAATAACAAATACTAAGCTCATGATTGTTTTCATTTTTACACAAGCTTTAAAACAAAACAAAACTATGCTTGGGATAGGTTTTATTTTTACACAAGATTAAAAACTAAACAAAACTATTCTTGGACCTAGTTTCATCTTTACACAAGATTGAACCAGCGGAAAACTATGCTTGAGGTAGGTGGTTTCATTTTTACACAAGCTTGAACCAAACTAAAAACTATGATTGAACTTACCAATGCATTTTCCACGAATTCGGATGGTTGGTGCTTAGCCCCCAGCTTAAGAAACTAGTGGCTCAACTTCAGCATGAAGTCCAGAGGCTAAGGCAAATGCCCCCAAGCTTCGTTTCATCCAACTGCAAAGGAGAATGAAATGAAGCTTCAAATACTAGACAAAGGACTTGACTCAAATAGAGAGGGGGAAAACTATTTCATTTTTTAACGAGCTTAACACAGAATAAGAACTATGCTCGAGAATCCAGGTTCAATCCCTAGACATCTATTTCATTTTTTTATGAGCTCGACATAGAAACAGGAACTATGCTCATAACCTCTATTTCATTTTTAACGAGGTTGTTACAAAGACGCAAAAACTATCCTCATAACTGGTTTCATTTTTTGACGATCTTGAAATTAGAAAACTATGCTCAAAGACCTCTGTTTCATTTTTTAGTGAGGTTGCCTTAGAGACGTAAACAATTATTCTCATATGTCTCTCTTCTTGATCATGGATTCCACGAGGACAATGCTCTGGAATGACACCATGTCAAGGGAAAAAACTTGGTCATGGATTCCAATAGGTCTTCACTGGAAGGAAGAAACACACCTTGGAAGGACACCATGTCAAGGGTCACGACATGAGGAAAGAGATCAGGCTCTAACAACCCTATCGAAGAGATCACCACGTCAACTATTGAATGTAAGTCATCAGAAGTTGAAGCCATGGGAGACAACGCCACATAATTGACTTGTGGCGGGGGCAATACCATCTACATATAAGAACCATTTAGGGAGGAAATCCAATCGGGGTCAATGAAATAAAGTTGATCAATAGTCACAACTCATCCATTGTGAGGGAAATATATCACACGAAAAAGAGTAGACACAATAGCTTTCATGGCATAGACATAATCTCGCCCAAGGAGTAAAGCAAAATCCAAGGGGTATTGGACTACCATGACGTCAATAAAGACAATTTTCCCTCCAAAAGTTACAGGAAAATGAGGAAGGGTCCCTAAAGGTTGACTAGTTCTTCTGTTAAAAGCTAACAAATTCTGCATAATTGGGGCAAGCTGAGGACAACCCAAAGCCTGCCAAGCAAAAGAGGAAAAAATGATAATGAACACACCTTCATATATCAACGTCTGAGGAACATCCCGACCACAAACTTGCACTGTAATATGGAAAGGAATGTGAGAGGGAAGACGAGGTCCAGTTAACACACCCCAATTAAAAAGGATGGCCTCGTTACTTGGAGGGGGTTTCATGGGAGAAGGAGGAATACCCCTTGACATAGAAAAGTCTGTATCAATGAGAAAAATGTGGGTAGTATCAGATTTAATCTCGAGTGGGAGAGTAGGATCGACTGATGACGAGATCAGATCAACCACTTGGGTTGCATTCTCCAAGGGGAGAATGGGATTGACGCTTGGAAAAGGATCGACTGCTTGGGTTTCACTCTCTAACAGGAGAGTAGGATCAATCAAGGATGGGATCGGATCAACCACTTGGTATATTGGTTCAACCAAGGACGTGACCAAATTGACCACTTGATCAACCAGATTAACCGACAAGGGAACCAGATTGATCATTCCATCAACTACAGGTGGGTTGAGAGAAAGCTTGTGATAAGCAGCTGGAAGTTGAGGCTATGAAACAGTCACGTATTTCAGGAATTTCGAGGCTTCTTCCATATGAGGGAAAATATGAGTTAGATGACGCCCTTTACATAACATACATAGGAACTTGGCTCTACTTTTCTTCTTCCCAACTATATCGTGACTAGTCGACGGGAAGTCATCAACATGTTGTTCAGAGGCTAATGACATGGGTTGGAGAGGATATGTAAACCATGCTTCTATAACCTTGGATAGACCAAATAAATCCTTAAGAAGATGGTTACCCTTACAAAGCCTGCAAGGGTACTTGGGCTTATGGGTTGTTTGGGTGATCTTGAAATCATCAACACTCCCAACATGATCAACAATAACTGGTTGTTTTCCAACATGTCCGACGGTGGTTGGAAGTTTGGATCCTTTCTTATTTTTCTTCTTCTTATTCTTCCTTTTCTTCTTCTCTTTATTCACCGAGTTACTAGCTTGAGAGCTTTCACTCGGCGAAGAAGATGAAATGGAAGAATACCTTGCAAGTGAAGAAGGCGAAGAAGATCTTACTAGTGAAGACGGTGAAGGATCAACATGAGTTTGATGTTCTTGGGGGAAAGTGCTTACGACCGAATCACTTACTGCATTTGGGATTACCTGAGTGGAAAAAAACCACACCGACAATCCAATAGTGAGACCTGGAAGGCTCAAAGTAGCAATGTGAAGAGGACCAATGTTTCCATAAGAAGGAAAAACAAAAGGTTCCCTTGGAGTAGGGGTTCCTTCATTGGTCATTCCAGGAACTGACACCATTAAATAAATATCCAATCTAGAGTCCTCTAGGGAAAACAAACAACACACGCTAAAAATATAGCAAGCAAACAAAACCTTCTAACAATGAATGCACTAGTTGGTGATGAAATCCAATGTTGCGGGAACAATGTAAGAAAGGGATGAGATAGAGCGGGTGGAAAATTTAAGTTGACGACCTGCTTAACGGACTTACACCCTGGTGCAAGCTCCCACACATAAACGTGGGTATACCCTCCAAGGATTTCAAGTGATTTTTTCCAACGTCTATTCCAGGTACCATGAAGACTTTCCCCTCCATAGTCACCTTGTGTAAAGACCCTAAAGAGATAGGCCACTAAGGTTACCAATCACTACAATGATGCCTGGGGAAACAATCGATAGTCCGATCCAAACGCAAGGGTAGGGTATATAGCCTGAAATCAACTTGAAAGGCTTCCACTCATCATTGTGGGTATACCTTCAAATGACCCCCATAATACGCACAATCTCTACACCAAGACCAACAAAAAAGGGTGAGTAACTTTCCAGTCTCAATGCGACCTCATGATTGACCCTTGTGTTAGAAGGGCTAGCCAAGACAAAATGTAATAAGTGGATCTAACCGCTCCCTAACTCAAGATTCTATGTTTGTTTGCAACTTTGGAAAGTTATCTTTCACACCTATTCCAAATCCCTACAACTAATCTAATGTAGTTTTTCTACCAGAAAGTATAAAAAATTTCTAATCAGTTTTTTATAATCACTTTATTTTATGGTTGTTGTTACTCAATAGGAAAATGGTGTGAACAATATGGTGTTTTGACCGACTCAAAAGTTATGCAAAGAGATGAAGATGAAATCTATTCATTTTGATGAAAGCTATGCTACAAGAAGGAGAAAACATTTATCATTCCCAGATGAACAATGTCCCAAAATTTACTAAACTCACCAATATCAAGATTTTCAAGAAATGAGACAAATAGACTGTACACCAATACACGATTCACGACCCCCCCCGAGCCACTAGGGGGATTTTTTTTAAGAATTTAAGACCAAAAATCATGCAATTTCGCTACTTCAAATGCAAGGATGACCCCAGTCTAATATAAAGCAAGAAATTAAATATTTTTGTTTCAAAAATTTCACTAAAAGAAATAATGAACTTTCTTAAAACAAAGAAACCCAAACTAAAAGTTTTCTTTTAGAGCGAAGTGTTCAGAAGAAATCTGATCTTTCCCTAAACAATTCTAAAGAAAACACATTCTTTGTAATTGGAAGACACTCAAAGAAAGAAACTAATCCTTCAAAACCAAACAAAGCAAAGATGGCTAAACGAAACTCAAAGAATGTCAAGAAAACTGTAAACATATCAATATAGGCTCAAAAAGTTCAATCCAACTGATCAAAGAGAAATTGGGCATCAAAATATAACAAGACCCAATCCAAAAAAAAAAATACAAACAAGTTCGCAAGCCAA
The DNA here is from genome assembly GCA_000966675.3 of Picea glauca. NCBI lineage: Eukaryota > Viridiplantae > Streptophyta > Pinopsida > Pinales > Pinaceae > Picea > Picea glauca. Next base: position 7,066 of record JZKD02S2249472.1, on the reverse strand, counting down.
CAATATATTACAGTGTGACAATCAACACTTTTCGCAGCCTAGCAATGGGTAGGGTGCAAAAATGTCGCACTGGTTTAAACAATGAGGTGTGAAAATCAAAGTTTTTTGTAGGCTGTAAACAGGTGAAGTGTAGGAATGTCTCTAATCAAAAGGAATTTGGAAAAAGGACAAAGAGTCTAAGTGAACTTTCAAATCCAGAGAGTCTGGATGGATCTCCCACAGACTCAGAGACTAGAAATCAAGCAATCAAAGAAAGGGAAACTAGACTAACTAGGAAACAATCTGTTCCCCAGTGGAGTCACCAATTTTGTTATTGGATAAATCAGTATATGCGGACATTGACAGATCTCCCTAGATCCACCTAGGTTTAGAACAAAACAGGACAAGACATGACACTTCCCCTAAGCTACAATCATTGAATTTGTCATTGAAGAGGGAATAAGTGACATACCTTTAGATATGGCGTCTTTATGTCTTTGTTGTCCCTACTTTGCTTTGATGGCCTTGTGATATCATATCTATAATGACATAAATCAACCAAGGTGAAAGAAACAATAATACATTCAATGAAGAATTATACATGTGAGCAAGGAGTCATGTAATAAAATAAGAGTGATTTTATGGGAAAGGAACATGCCACTGTTTAGTTCTAATTGATGATGTCAATCAGAGTTCATTTAATGTCAACCCGGGAAGGTAAACTTAGAATCACTACCTAAAATATATAGATCTAGAAAGATTCAACTACCTAAAGGAGGGTTTGATATAGCAGGAGCCAATACTCTTTTACAAGAGATTGTACATTGGTTCCTTCTCACGAGGGTTTGATGTAGCAGGAGCCAATACTCTTTTACAAGAGATTGTACTTTGGTTCCTTCTCACTTAAACACCTCTGCAATTTAAACAAATCTACTTACTAAAAAAAGAGTGCTTATGTTTGCCTGAGATTCTAATCCCCTTACAAGGACTCAACTCACAGAATCTCTTACACACACTAAAATCTGTTATCTAATTCCTAAGATTTGTTGGAAACTCCAGT
>JZKD02S2249471.1:1183297-1204693 GCA_000966675.3 Picea glauca | reverse complement strand
CTCAAGACTATAATATTGTATATTATTATGCCTACAAAAGATTATAAAATATTTGTCATTCTCTTACATCTACTTGGAAAAAACATTCAAACAATCTGATTGCACTATGACACCTTTATCCTCCAACACTTAAAACAAAAAGAGAACATGTGAAATTAACAACAAAACTCCTTATATCTACATCTTTAAAAAGTTTTAAAATAATAGTAGTATGTAATCCAAAATAAAAAAAAATTAAAGTAATTATTAAACACTTGAAACTTCTAATAATGTATTAATTATATGTAAACACAATTTACAAAAGTAAGTGTGTATATATAATTCAATATAATATTATTTTACAATTTAAACTTTGATTTGACAAAAATACAAATTTCAATAATATTAGTTATTTCAAGGACGCTAGGATGGTCTCCCAAAGGGGCTTCAACTTCCAAAAGTTGACATAAAAAAGCTGGATGGAATTAATACTTTGAATTAGTGGATTTAAATAAAGAAATACTTTGCACTCCTCATCAGGAGAAAGACTACGCCTGGTCCATTCACCACTAGAAAAGCTTCGTGAGTGAATGAGTCATTTCCCTTGGTTAAATCAGCATGATCAGTCTAATGTCTGCCCGATGTTGCTAACCCGAGAAACATCAACACTCCATCTTAGCGAGGGAGACATTCTTCTTCACGTCAAGCTTATATATAAAGTATACAGACTTTGTCTTAGACAGACGCTTGGTGAGAATGTTCACAATTTTGTCATCTGTGGATATGTTCTAGACCTTTACAACTCCCTTCTATGCCATATCTCAAATGAAGTGATATTTGATCTCAATGTGCTTCAACTTGTCATGAAATATTGGATTTTTCAAAATCTGGAAAAAACGTTGATTATCACAGTGTATTAAGGTCATCTCTAGATATTTATCAAATAATCCCACAAGAAGTTTTTGAAGCCATACTGCTTCACGACTTCGACACTAGCTCCAATATAATCCACTTTTGTTATGTTGAGTTCTACATAAGCCTTTTCCCTGCTAAAATAGGATATCATAGATGATCCTAAGATGAAGTAGCACCTCAAGATTCTCTTTTTGTCCACTTCACTCCCTTCCCAGTTAGAATCAGTATATCCCTATAACCTCACTTCACCACCTAAGTCATATCTTAGACCATATCCAATTGTACCACACAGGTACCTCAACACATGCTTTGTTGCAACCCAATGGAAGTTCCTCGATTCAACCATAAACTGGCCCAGGGTGTTCACTACAAAGAAAATATTTGGCCTGGTGTTAACTAGGTACATCAAGGATCCAATCAACTTCCTATACATAGTGGAATCCACCAGATTTGAATATGAAGTGAAATCACTGAGCTTCTTAAGATTTTTTATCATAGGTGTAGCCCAGGACTTGTAGTCCATCATACTGAATCTTCTCAAGATCTCAACTATGTACGTACCTTGTTCGAGAAATATCTCACCTAGTTTATTCCACGCATTCAATCCCAAGAAATAATGCATCAGGACAAAATACTTAGTCTAGAACTCAAATGCCAACTCCCTCTTGTATTGATCGATGAGTCGGTCTACTCCTGTAAGGAACGGTTATCAACATATAAAACCAATATCAAAGGATCATGATCAATAACCTTGTATTAAAGGTTGGGATCTTCTTAACTCTTGGTTAAGCCCAAGCTCATCAAGTATCCATCAATCATGGAGTACCATGCCCTAGGTGCCTACTTGAGTCCATTCAAGGCCTTCTTCAACCTACAAACATGAGACTCCCTCCCATGTACCTCAAATCCCTGAGGTTGTTTTATGTACACTTCCTCCTAATTCACACCAATGAGGAATGCAGTATTTACATCCATCTGGTGTAATCTTCAATAAATGATTATTTCAATGGAAATAATGGTCCTGCTGGAAAGTTACCTGACAACTGGAGAAAACTTCTCCTCATAGTTCACTCCCTCTTTCCGGGAGAACCCTCTTGCCACAAACCTCATTTTTTACTTTTTAATGTTGTCATATATTGCATGATTGATATTGTAGATCCACTTGGAAGTCACCATTGACTTCCTCTTAGGTCTTGACACAATCTCCCACACATCATTCTTCATGATGGAATGATATTCCTCTATCATGGAATCTCTCCAAACTTGTTGGACTACCACCTCCTCATAATTGGAATCAATGATGTGACTCATAAATTCCATATAACTCAAGAATTTATGAGGTCATATACTTTTCTTGAAAGTACCATCGAGAGATTCATACCCCTCTACATCCTGCAATGTATCACAAATCCATACTAGCCTCTTCCTTGTTTCTGGAAAAATGACTCTAGGTGGGTCCATTAGTTCAACTAGCTCTCCTAACTTCTCCTGATAGTTTAAAGGATGAAGAATCAATTGGAAAAGAGGGACCTAAGCCCACATCCTTCGAGGCCTCTTGCTCCTCACTATGAATATCCATATGATATTCTCTAAACCTCTTGAAGGCTATGTATTCATCAAATGTGACATCCAATTGACGTCTATCTGGTGGTGTCTTCAAATGTAGATTATGTAAGCCTTTGATGTCTCATTGTATCCAACAAACATCCACTTCTTCCCAAAAGGCTCAAATTTTCCTTTTTCTCCTTGGGCACGTGAATGTAGTCTGGAAAACCAAATATCCTCAAATGACTAACCTCTAGTTTCACACTTGTGAAATCCTCCTCAATAGTCTTGTCCCCCAAGATATGGTGAGGATTCTTGCTTCGGATGTACACTGTTGTACTAGATTCCTCTCACCATAAAAACATGGGTAAATATTGATCATGGATCATGGCTTAGAAACCTCAAAAATGGACATGGTCTTATTCTCTGCAACCTCGCTCTTCTGTGGGTCATAAGGAATTGTCAACTCCTTATTGATCCCTGCCTCCTTGCAGAAATCATTGAATTCCCTAGAAGTGTACTCTCTATCATTATCTGACCTCAACACATTGATATTCTTCACTGTCAGGTTCCGACCTCAACACCAAGATATTGTAAGGAGAGTCAAAACCCATGCCTCCTTCACAAGAAACTAGACCTACAGGATCTGAGCCAAGTTGCTCTACTAAGCACAAAGTTGAGGAAGTCCCAAAAGTCTCAGTCGTGTTATTTCATGAAATAAGAGCATCATTGTCAGGACTAAATGATCCACAAGTGTTTGCTCAATTTGAAGCCTTCATGAATCCGGCACAAGGTGTTCCTCATTCAACGCTAACCACTCTTATTGGCACCCCGAAGACAAAAATACAAGAACCTTCGACAAAACTTATGTCTCCTATTACATCATTAACCCCTTTACAGACCCACTTTAGAAATCCTAGTTCCAAACTCACTTTTGTAGGTGATATTACTCCTATCTTGCCCAAAGAGATGCCTCCCTCAGATTTATTTTTTAGCAAGAAATGAAAATCTATTGCAGAAAGAGAATCTCACCAAAAGGATGGAGTTGTCACTAAAAGGCAAAGAATGGTGTATGATGGGAAAATCCATGATGGTCATGAGTTTGTGAAAGAAGTTGCAGGTCCACTGGGGGATTTTTCCACTACCAATCAATGGTCAGTGGACAATTTAACCAAATTATTGCAACATAAATTCCTCTCGGTAGAGAAATTGCAGAATGAAATATATAGTACATAACATATTGTTAGAAGCAAGATGAACCAGGACATTGAACAAATTAGGGCTAGTCATCAGCATCAAATTAAGCAGTTATAGGATAACCTTGAGTTGCTCTACCAAATTTCACGGACTAGCAAAGGATTGATCACTCAGTGTGACAATTTGATTGAGCAGCTACATGCCAAATTGACCCTAACAAAGAACACAACAATAAACATTTTGGCCTTCAAAACATAATAATCATAAATCAATGAGAGGTTGGAAGTTGCCCAACAAGATATCTATCAAAAAGTAGATGCTATTCAAAAATGCTCTCAGGCAGTAGACCTCTCCCTAAAAAATATTTGTGTCAAGGAAAAAGAGGCATGCGCAGTCTGGTCTAAGTTCCAAGAGGTTCTCATATGGAAGCAAAGAGATAATACCCCAGTTCTTCCCCTTTTCTCTCATTCTAAACAAGTCAGATGCGAAATGGCCCTAGAACCCTTAGAAACAAATCTAGCAGAAGGCAAGAAACTTTCCATAGATGTAAAAGAGGCTTGTCTAGAGGCATTATCTTCAATAAATAAAAAGTTGATTGAGTTCGAAGGAAATAACATCTTAGAGGCCTTGGGGTAGATTGAAAGAGAAATGAACCAGCAAAGCTCTAGAAAGAACAAAGAAAATACTCAGGCGACCATCCAAGGGATGATCTAGATTGATTTACTTAAAATCAATGAATGGTTGGTTAATCTAAGTTCACAATATCAATTCATGGTGCAAGAAGTGAACAAGATCTAGGAGAAGCCGCCAAAAATAGAAAATAATATGTTTTCCTTTGAATTGAATGAAAGGATTGAGCCTTCAAGATTCGTGGTAGCACTAATGGAAATGTGCACCCAATGCATTAAATAGGGAAAAGCGAGTATAACTAGGATAAAATTAAAAAGCATCCACAATGTCCACTTTCTCCACCCACTCTACCTTTCACCATCCAACCGTCACTTACCCCGACTATCCCTACCACCCGCATTCTCACATCCACTCATCCCACCTCCTTAATGGAGACTTGTTCCCCCATCATTATTTTCATAAACAATTACTCTTCCCTGTAACCATTGGCCATCCCATAATAAGCCAACGTTGAGCTATTCACCTAATTACCCCCACATGGATTCAACTACAATTCCTTATCCTAGTGAACGCATCTGAAGGGACACATGACAATGAGATCAAATGGAAAAGATAGTAAGATGAATGATTGTGGCGGCCTTAAAGGACATGTGTACCCGTATCAAAGATCAAAGGAAAATGAGCGCATCTACAAGCAAACGAAGAGACAGGGGAAGAGACAACAAAACTCAACAATATTTGCATGTTGTTATTTTATTAGGATGTATTCTATTTTAGTCATATATGGTGGGAAGTCCAACATTTTTCAGTTGTGACAAATTTTGTATAAGTAGATAGATTTTAGATCTATTATGGGCTGCTTCTTGCCAAATGTAAAAAAAAAACTCTTTTTGAGTATTAATACAAGTGCAGATAGAGATTTTAAGTTTCGTTCAATTTGAGTTATGTGTTTCCTCTGTGTTTCCATTTCTTAGAATTTCTTTCTGTAATTCTTGAAGAGTGAATTGTTTCAATTTAGTATTACATCTACTGTGATCATAATATATCAGTGGTTCATTCAGTAGAAACGTTTCCTCTGTTATTATTGTGACTAAAACAAGACCTGTGATCTATGTGAATTACTACATTTTATCTTTTGTTCAAGGGTGCATCCTCTACCGTTCTTCTACTGTAAACAAGGTGAGACTTATATGCAATTCATACCTAAATTTGTTTTAATGGTTTTGTAAATATTTCTATGTCATTTGAAATTAGAATTGCGACTCAGATAACGAGATACAACCTCTGTATTGTCTTATCATTAATTTCATTTAAATATTTTTTCTTAGAAATTTGAAGGTAGAAAAAAGAAGTCACAAAAATACTTCATTTAAAACCTTTGATGCATGACATTAATCTTTGAGCCTTAGAATCAATCTCAAGAACGNTACAGACCCACTTTGGAAATCCTAGTTCCAAACTCACTTTTGTAGGTGATCTTACTCCTATCTTGCCCAATGAGATGCCTCCCTCAGATTTATTTTTTAGCAAGAAATGAAAATCTATTGCAGAAAGAGAATCTCACCAAAAGGATGGAGTTGTCACTAAAAGGCAAAGAATGGTGTATGATAGGAAAATCCATGATGGTCATGAGTTTGTGAAAGAAGTTGCAGGTCCACTGGGGGCTTTTGCCACTACCAATCAATGGTCAGTGGACAATTTAACCAAATTATTGCAACAGAAATTCCTCTCGGTAGAGAAATTGTAGAATGAAATATATAGTACATAACATATTGTTAGAATCAAGATGAACCAGAACATTGAACAAGTTAGGGCTAGTCATCAGCATCAAATTAAGCAGTTATAGGATAACCTTGAGTTGCTCTACCAAATTTCACGGACTAGCAAAGGATTGATCACTCAGTGTGACAATTTGATTGAGCAACTACATGTCAAATTGACCCTAACAAAGAACACAACAATAAACATTTTGGCCTTCAAAACACAATAATCATAAATCAATGAGAGGTTGGAAGTTGCCCAACAAGATATCGATCAAAAAGTAGATGCTATTCTAAAATGCTCTCAGGCAGTAGAACTCTCCCTAAAAAATATTTGTGTCAAGGAAAAAGAGGCATGCGCAACTTGGTCTAAGTTTCAAGAGGTTCTCAAATGGAAGCAAAGAGATAATACCCCAGTTCTTCCCCTTTTCTCTCATTCTAAACAAGTAAGATGCGAAATGGCCCTAAAACCCTTAGAAACAAATCTAGGAGAAGGCAAGAAACTTGCCAGAGATGTAAAAGAGGCTTGTCTAGAGGCATTATCTTCAATAAATAAAAAGTTGATTGAGTTTGAAGGAAATAACATCTCAAAGGCCTTGGGGTAGATTGAAAGAGAAATGAACCAGCAAAGCTCCAGAAAGAACAAAGAAAATACTCAGGCAACCATCCAATAGATGATCTAGATTGATTTACTTAAAATCAATGAATGGTTGGTTAATCTAAGTTCACAATATCAATTCATGGTGCAAGAAGTGAACAAGATCTAGGAGAAGCTGCCAAAAATACAAAATAATATGTTTTCCTTTGAATTGAATGAAAGGATTGAGCCTTCAAGATTCGTGGTAGCACTGATGGAAATGTGCACCCAATGCATTAAATAGGGAAAAGCGAGTATAACTAGGATAAAATTAAAAAGCATCCATAATGTCCACTTTCTCCACCCACTCTACCTTTCACCATCCAACCGTCACTTACCCTGACTATCCCTACCACCCGCATTCTCACATCCACTCATCCCACCTCCTTAATGGACACTTGTTCCCCCATTATTATTTTCATAAAAAATTACTCGTCCCTGTAACCATTGGCCATCCCATAATAAGCCAACGTTGATCTATTCACCTAATTACCCCCCCATGGATTCAACTACAATTCATTATCCTAGTGAACGCATCTGAAGGGACACATGACAATGAGATCAAATGGAAAAGATAATAAGATGAATGATTGTGGCGGCCTTAAAGGACATGTGTACCCAGATCAAAGATCAAAGGAAAATGAGCACATCTACAAGCAAACGAAGAGGCAGAGGAAGAGCCAACAAAACTCAACAATATTTGCATGTTGTTATTTTATTAAGATGTATTCTATTTTAGTCATATATGGTGGGAAGTCCAACATTTTTCAGTTGTGACAAATTTTGTATAAATAGATAGATTTTAGATCTATTATGGGCTGCTTCTTGCCAAATGTAAAAGAGAAACTCTTTTTGAGTATTAATACAAGTGCAGATAGAGATTTTAAGTTTCGTTCAATTTGAGTTATGTGTTTCCTCTGTGTTTCCATTTCTTAGAATTTCTTTCTGTAATTCTTGAAGAGTGAATTATTTCAATTTAGTACTACATCTACTATGATCATAATATATCAGTGGTTCATTCAGTAGCAACATTTCCTCTGTTATTATTGTGACTAAAACAAGACCTGTGATTTATGTGAATTACTACATTTTATTTCTTGTTCAAGGGTGCATCCTCTACCGTTCTTCTACTGTAAACAAGGTGAGACTTATATGCAATTGATACCTAAATTTGTTTTAACGGTTTTGTAAATATTTCTATGTCATTTGAAATTAGAATTGTGACTCAGATAATGAGATACAACCTCTGTACTATCTTATCATTAATTTCATTTAAATATTTTTCTTAGAAATTTGAAGGTAGAAAAAAGAAGTCTAAAAAATACTTCATTTAAAACCTTTGATGCATGACATTAATCTTTGATCCTTAGAATCAATCTCAAGAACTACAGAGGGTCTGAAAGAGGCTCGCTCCTTCCATAGAGTTTGAAATTGGTATTCCCACTATGGTAGATTTGAGAGGTCAATAGGACTTAAGTATTCCAGTTAATGCTACCCCAACTCTCTTGCAGACTTACGTCCCATAACTCTCTAACTGCTAGGATGAGGCAAACAAAAGACCATTCAAAATCATGCATTCACATAGAGACAATACACATTTCTACCTTAATCATTCAATACTTAACTTAGTCATATATATATATTCAATTATCATTTCCATTTTAGTACACAGAGTCTGAAAATACTTATTAGAAGATCGGAGATAGAGGGCAATGGATCTGGTATTTACACCACTGCAAGTAGTGGGAAAGCTCATGACAACACACAATTGTTATTGGAAGAAGAAGATGAAAAGTTGGCATCCAAGGAAAAAGGGAAGAGAAAGAGAGCAATGCCCAATGCTAGTCTGTAGAGTGATTGCAGGGTGCGTATAGAAATCCCAAGATCCAGTGGAATTTGTAGCAGGTGGATTTGATTCCATCATAGGCCAGGAAAGATTTATTGTAATCCAAATGCATCTTTCATATATGCTTGCTTCCATATATGAGGATTTAAGGAAGTTGTTGTTCGTATATTCACATTTATATGCGCATTTATATGTGTTATCCAATTAGGCACATATACGGAAGACATCATTATGGAAGTGGCCAACTTTTGTATATGCATCGTTCATATATTCACATATACAGAAGCACACATATACAAAAGGTGCATATACAGACGACACATATATGGAAGGTGCATATACGAACGATGCATATATGAAAGGTCCATATACAGAATAAATTTACTGTAATCCAAATGCACCTTCCATATATGAGGATTTAAGGAAGTTATCGTCCGTATATGCACATTTATATGTGCATTTATATGCATCATCCGTATATGCGCATATATAGAAGAAACCATTATGCAAGTGGCCAACTTGCGTATATGCATCATTCATATATGCATCATTTGTATATGCACATATATGCACTATTCGTATATGCATCGTTCGTATGTGCACCTTTCGTATATGCGTCATTATGTATATATGGAAGTGGCCAACTTTCATATATAGAAGGTTCATATACGAATGACGAAGTGGCCAACTTCTGTATATCCATCATTCGCATATGCACATATATAGAAGTGCGTATATATGAACGATGCATATACGGAAGAAATTTACTATAATCCAAATGCATCTTCCGTATATGTGTGCTTTCATATATGAGGATTTAAAGAAGTTTTCGTCTGTATATGCACATTTATACACACATTTATATGCGTCATCCGTATTTGCGCATATATAGAAGCGTGCATATACAAAAGACGCCATTATGGAAGTGGCCAACTTCTGTATATGCATCGTTCGTATATGCACATATATGGAAGCGCACATATATGGAAGGTGCATATACGGATGACACATATACGTAAGGTGCATATACAGAAGGTGCATATACGAATGACGCATATACAGAATAAATTTACTGTAATCTAAATGCATCTTCCGTATATGTGTGATTTCGTATATGATCATTTAAGGAATTTGTCGTCCGTATATGCATATTTATATGCGCATTTATATGCATCATCTGTATATGTGCATATACAGAAGTGTGTTTCTTATATGCATCATTCATATATGCACATATAAGGAAGCATGCATATACGGAAGGTGTATATATGGACGGCGCATATACGGAAGGTGCATAGATGAACAACGCATATATAGAAGAAATTTACTGTAATTCGAATGCATATTTTGTATATGTGTGCTTCCATATATGAGGATTTAAGGAAGTTGCCGTCCGTATATGCACATTTATATCTGTATTTATATGTGTCATATGTATATGCGCATATACGGAAGTGCACATATACGAAAGACGCCATTATGGAAGTCGCCAACTTCTGTATATGCATCGTTCGTATATGCACATATACGGAAGCGCGCATATACGAAAGGTGAATATACGGACGACACATATATGAAAGAAATTTAATGTAATCCAAATGCATCTTACGTATATGTGTGCTTCCATATATGAGGATTTAAGGAAGTTGTCATCTGTATATGCACATTTATACGCGCATTTATATGCGTCCTTCGTATATGCGCATATACAGAAGCACACATATAGGGAAGACACCATTATGGAAGTGGACAACTTCCGTATATGCATCATTTGTATATGTACATATACAGAAGCACGCATATACAGAATGTGCATATACAGATGACACATATACAAAAGATGCATATACGAACAACACATATACAGAAGAAATTTACTGTAATCCAAATGCATCTTCCCTATATGTGTTCTTTCATATATGAGGATTTAATAAAGTTGTGGTCCATATATTCACATTTGTACGCGCATTTATATGCATCATCCGTATATGCACATATACGGAAGACGTCATTATGAAAGTGGCCAACTTTCGTATATGCATCGTCCGTATATGCACATATACAGAAGCATGCATATACATAATGTGCATATATGTACGACGCATATATGAAAGGTGAATATATAGAAGAACTTTATGGTAATCCAAATTGATGAAAGTGTGCATATACGGATTTAAGGAAGGTGCATATACAAACTAGTATTACTCTCACAAAACCCACTAGGTTGGCTACTTTGAAGTCTAAACAATGCACCAAGTTTAAGTAACTTGGGCTACAAATTTAGAGATTTGATAAGTCTTTTTGTATAAATAGGTGCTACTTACAGAGATATGAACATATTTAATCCTACAAGAAATGGAATTTTATATACTTTCAATAGATGAAATTTCTAGTACTTTGTTTTATGTTTTTAATCTCAATTTTTTTTTTGCACTTAAAGCACAAAAAAAATTTGGTTTTATGGAAGTTAGTTTTATTTAAATATACAAAGTTTTGCAGTCTAGCCTCTTCAATATAGAGATAAGTTTCATTTTTTACACATTTTATATTCACTACTTTATATATTCTAATTTCCACACGAAATTAATATATCTATGTTATTAATTGCGCAATATTATAATATAAAGAACTTTTATTCTAAACATACAAGTTTAAACATTAATGTTTCAAGATTATGGAAAACTCAATGAATAGAAACATAGCCTTTTATTTGTGCATGTAATCCAATTTTAATTAATTTTTTTATAAAACATAATATAATAAAACAAATATTTCACAATGGAAAAAAAAGTTRCAGGATTATCTAAAAATTAAAACATTTTGTTTTTGTATGGATTGCTAAAGCACATAAAATTTAACATTTCTTCCAAACATATAAAGAGAAAATCAACAAAATTTTAGAAAATTATAAAGAAGGACCACAACAAAACCATGGTAAAGAAATAGTGAATGCATTCAAACCATAAACTTAACTTATAATCAATATCAATTATCCCAAAGACATAAAGCTTATCAAAACCAATAATATTATGATAAAAAAGTAGTGAAGTATAACAATTTTTATATTTCAAAAGATATTAATAAATATTTATAAATAATGATAATATAATCAAACACACAAGGAAAGGGATAAGGATTATCTTTTATACAAAGTAAGAAAACGCAAATTAATGGAATTTGATAAATTTTAAATAAATGAATCATGACTACTGTGAATTCTTAAAACCATGACAACTTTAAATTCCAACCTCTAAAATTATGATAAAAATGTAGTGAACACTAATAGTTTTTGTATCTAAAAAGATATTAATAAATATTTATAAATAATAATAATATAATCAAACAAACAAGCAAAGRGATAAGGGTTATCTTTTATTCAAAGCAAGGAAAGGCAAATTAATGAGATTTGATAAATTTTAAATAAATGAATCATGATTATGTGAATTCTTAAAATCATGACAACTTTAAATTCCAACCTCTAAAATTATGAAAAAATTGTAGTGAAGGGTAATAGTTTTTATATTTAAACAAATATTTATAAATAATAATAATATAATCAAACATATAATTTCTTGGGAAAAAAAGAAAATGTACATTTACGAATGACAACTTCCTTAAATCCTCATATATGAGAGCACACATATACGAAAGATACATTTGGATTACAGTAAATTTCTTACGTATATGGACCTTCCGTATATGTGCCATTTGTATATGTACCTTCTGTATATACGCGCTTTCATAAATTTAGATTATTGTAGATTTCTATTGTATATACACCTTCCGTATATGTGTCATCCGTATATGCATAATATGTATATGCACGCTTCCATATATGTGCATATAAGAACGATGCATATACGGAAGTTGACCACTTCCATAATGGCATCTTCCGTATATGTGCACTTCTGTATATGCACATATATGGATGACGCATATAAATGTGCATATATGAATGACAACTTCCTTAAATCATCATAAATGACAGCACACATATACAGAAGATGCATTTGGATTACAGTAAATTTCTTTCGTATATGCGTTGTTTGTATATGCACCTTCTATATATGCGTCGTCCGTATATGCACCTTCCGTAGATGCGCGTTTCCGTATATTTACATATACTAACGATGCATATATGGAAGTTGGCCACTTCCATAATGGCGTCTTCCCCATATGCGCGCTTCCATATATGCAGATATATGGATGACACATATAAATGTGCGTATAAACGTGCATATACACACGACAACTTCCCTAAATCCTCATATATGAAAGCACACATATACAGAAGATGCATTTGGATTAAATTAAATTTCTTCTGTATATGCATCATTCTTATATGCACCTTCTATATATTAACCTTCCATATATGCGTCGTCCGTATATGCATCTTCCGCATATGCACTCTTCCGTATATGTGCATATACGGATGATGCATATATGAAAGTTGGCCACTTCCATAATTGCGTCTTCTGTATATGAACGCTTCCATATATGAACATATATGGATGAAACATATAAATGCACGTATAAATGTGCATATACGGATGACAACTTCCTTAAATCCTCATATATGAAAGCACACATATACGAAAGATGCATTTGGATTACAGTAAATTTCTTCTGTATATGTGTCGTTCGTCTATTCACCTTCTGTATATGCACCTTTCGTATATGTGTCATCCATATATGAATCTTTCGTATATGCATGCTTCCGTATATGTGCATATACAAACGATGCATATACAAAACTTGACCACTTCCATAATGGCATCTTCCGTATATGTTCACTATGCGCACTTTCGTATATGTGCATATATGGATGACGCATATAAATGCACGTATAAATGTGCATATACGGATGACAACTTTCTTAAATGCTCATATACGAAAGCACACATATACAGAAGATGCATTTAGATTACAGTAAATTTCTTTCGTATATGCGTTGTTCGTAAATGAACCTTCTGTATATGCACCTTCCATATATACGTCATCTATATATGCACCTTCCATATATGTGCACTTCCATATATGTGCATATACGAACAATAAATATACAGAAGTTGGACACTTTCATAATGGCATCTTCCGTATATGCACGCTTCCGTATATGTGCATATATGGATGACACATATAAATGCGTGTATAAATGTGAATATACGACATCAACTTCCCTAAATCCTCATATATGAAAGCACACATATATGGAAGATGCATTTGGATTAAAGTAAATTTCTTCCGTATATGCGTCATTCATATATGCACCTTCTATATATGCACCTTTCGTATATGCATCGTCCATATATGCACCTTTCGTATATGTGCACTTATGTATATGTGCATATACGAATGATGCATATATGAAAGTTGGCCACTTAGTCATTCGTATATGAACCTTCTGTATATAGAAGTTGGCCACTTCCATATATACGGAATGATGCATATACGAAAGGTGCATATACGAATGATGCATATACGAACAATGCATATATGTGCATATATGTGCATATACAAATGATGCATATACGAATGATGCATATACGAAATTTGGCCACTTCCATAATGGAATCTTCCGTATATGCTTGATTACGTATATGTGCATATAAGGATGACGCATATAAATGCGTGTATAAATGTGCATATATGGATGATAACTTCCTTAAATCCTCATATATGAAAGCACACATATACGGAAGGTGCATTTGGATTACAGTAAATTTCTTTTATGTATGGATCGTCTATATATGCGTCATTCATATATGCACCTTCCGTATATGTGTCATCCGTATATGCACCTTTTGTATATGCACGATTCTGTATATGTACATATATGAACGATGCATATACCGAAGTTGGCCACTTCCATAATGGTGTCTTACATATATGCACATAAATGGATGACACATATAAATGCGCATACAAATGTAAATATATAGAAGACAACTTCCTTAAATCCTCATATATGGAAGCACACATATAAAGAAGATGAATTTGGATTACAGTAAATCTTACCTGGCCTGCAATGGAATCAAATCCACCTACTACAAAGTCCTCTGGATATTGGGATTTCTATATGCACCTTGCAATCACTCTACAGACCAACATTGCACATTGCTCTCTTTCTCTTCCCTTTTTCTTTGGATGCCAACTCTTTGTATTCTTCTTGCAATAACAACTGTGTGTTGTCATGAGATTTCCCACTGCTTGCAGTGGTGTAAATCCCGGAGCCGTTGCCCTCCATCTCTGATTTTCTAATAAATATTTTCAGACTTTGTGTACTAAAATGGAAATGATGATTGAATATATATATATATATATATATATATATATATATATATATATATATATATATATGAAAAATTTAAGTATTGAATGTTTAAGGTAGAAATGTGTATTGTCTCTATGTGAACCCATGCTTTTGAATCGTGTTTTGTTTGCCTCATCCTTGCAGCTAGAGAGTTATGGGATGTAAGTCTGGAAGAGAGTTGGGGTAGGATTATCTGGAATACTTAAGTCCTGTTGACCTCTCAAATCTACCATAGTGGGAATAACAAGTTCAAACTCTATGGAAGGAGGGAGCCTCCTTCAGACCCTTCATTGTTCAGGCATCAAAGGTTTTAAATGAAGTATTTTTGTGAGTTCTTTTTTCTACCCTCAAATTTCTAAGAAATAATATTTAAATGAATTTAATGATAAGACAGTACAGAGGTTGTATCTCGTTATGTCAAATGATGTAGAGATATTTACAAAACTGTTAAAACAAAGTCAAGTATCAATTGCATATAAGTCTCACCTTGTTTACAGTAGAAAAACGGTAGATGATGCACCCTTGAAGAAGAGATAAAATGTAGTAATTCACACAAATCACAGGTCTTGTTTTACTCACAGTAATAACAAAGGAAAAGTTGTTACTAAATTGTAACAACCAAATATTTCTAAACATCATTTACTTCCATAAGAAATTTACTTCATGAACTGAGATAATAACTTCATAACATAACAACAATCTTTATAATAGCAACTTCAGTAACTTAAATTTATCAATGAATAATGATTTTATGGCAGAATGAAATAAACACATACTTTAACAAATTTTCTGATTCTGATGCTAATTTTTGTTGCCTTGCTTCCTTGCTATTGCCTTCCTGCTACCTGATACACAGACCAACCCAGCCACAAACAAAGAATAACTGCCCAAACCTACTGTCCTCCCTACCAACTAGGAAAACTACCTAGCTCTAGGATATCTATGGATATCCTGGTGCCTGTGCCCAAAACCTCTAGCAACCTGGTGCCTCAACTGATCAAAAGTGCCACAGCTAGAACCCTACTGCCCCCTGCAAATCTCTCAGTCCTCCCGAATCCATCCTCTGTCTCCTCCGTCAAATGTCCCTCACGTAAACCTCCCTTCCTTCCTTATCCTTCCTACATCGACTCCTGCCTTTACTCCCTTACCTGCCCTCGTCCCTCTCCCTGATCCTTCCTTTAATGTTTTATCTTCTCGAGACTAACAGGTTATCCCTTGTTGGGTACGTAACCATTTATAACATATATTATTAATCTCTTAAATTTATTACTCATGTCATCAAAGGTAATCTGCAGTTAAATTATTAATTAATTAATCACAATTATAACCTTTAATTAATAGATAACTTACTTAATTGATATCATTAAATCATCTTTGTTTAACTAATACCTTGTTAACACAATTAATCCCCTAATTAGTTTTACTTTATAATTCTTAAACATTTATCCAACTAGGGTCATTACATAAATGAACCACTAATATATTATGATCACACTAGATGTAGTACTAAATTGAAATCATTCACTCTTTAGGAATTATAGAAAGAAATTCCGAGAAATGGAAACACAGAGGAAACACATAATTCAAATTGAACGAAACTTAGAATCTCTTTCTGCACTTGTATTAATACTCAAAAAGAGTTTCTCTTTTACATTTGGCAAGAAGCATCCCGTAATAGATCTAAAATCTATCTATTTATACAAAATTTGTCACAACTAAAAAACGTTGGACTTCCCACCATATATGACTAAAATAGAATACATCCTAATAAAATAACAACATGAAAATATTGTTGAGATTTGCTGGTGCTTCCTCTGTCTCTTCATTTTCTTGTAGATGTGCTCATTTTCCTTTGATCTTTGATCCGGGTACACATGTCCTTTAAGGCTGCAACAATCATTCAACTTACTATCTTTTCCATTTGATCTCATTGTCATGTGTCCCTTCAGATGCGTTCACTAGGATAAGGAATTGTAGTTGAAGCCATGGGGGTGGTAATTAGGTGAATAGCTCAACATTGGCTCATTATGGGATGGCTAATGGTTACAGGGAAGAGTAACGTTCATGAAAATAATGATGGGGGAGCAAGTGTCCATTATGGAGGTGGGATGAGTGGATGCGAGAATGCGGGTGGTAGGGATAGTCGGGGTACGTGATGGTTGGAGGGTAAAAGGTAGAGTGGGTGGAGAAAGTGGATGTTGTGCATGCTTTTTAATTTTCTCCCAGCTATACTCGTTTTCCCCTGTTCAATGCATTGGGTGCACATTTCCATCAATGCTACCATGAATATTGAAGGCTCAATCCTTTCATTCAATTCAAAGGAAAACACATTCTTTTTTGTTTTTGGCAGCTTCTCCTGGATCTTGTTAACTTCTTGCACCATGACTTGATATTGTGAACTTAGATTAACTAACCATTCATTGATTTTAAGTAAATCAATCTAGTTAATCTCTTGGATCCTTTGATATTGGTTTTATATGTTGATAATTGTTCCTTACAGGAGTAGACCTACTCATCGATCAATAGAAGAGGGTGTTGGCCTTTGAGTTATATATTAAGTATTTTGTCTTGATGCATTATTTCTTGGGATTCAAAGTGTGGCAGAAACTAGGTGAGATATTTCTCGAACAAGGTAAGTACATAGTTGAGATATTGAGAAGATTCAGTATGATGGAATATATGTCTAGGGCTACACCCATGATAACAAATCTTAAGAAGCTCAGTGATTCCACTTCATATTCAAATATTGTGGATTCCACTATGTATAGGAAGTTGATTGGATCCTTGATGTACCTAGTTAACACTAAACCAAATATTTTCTTTGTAGTGAATACCCTGGGCCAGTTCATGGTTGAACCGAGGAACTTCCATTGGGTTGCAACAAAGAATGTGTTGAGGTACCTGTGTGGTACATTTGGATAGGGTCTGAGATATGACTTAGGTGGTGAAGTGAGGTTGTAGGGATAAATTGATTCTAACTGGGAAGGGAGTGAAGTTGACAAAAAGAAAACCTCGGGGTGCTACTTCATCTTAGGATCATCTATGATATCCTATTTTAGCAGGAAAGAAACTTATGTAGAACTCAACACAACAAAAGTGGATTATATTGTAGCTAGTGTCAAAGTCGTGAAGCAATGCGGCTTCAAAAACTTCTTACGAGATTATTTGATAAATATCTAGAGACGACCTTAATACACTGTGATAATCAAAGTTTTTTCAAGATTTCGAAAAATCCAATATTTCATGAAAAGTTGAAGCACATTGAGATCAAATATCACATCATCTGAGACATGGCATAGAAGGGAGTTGTAAATCTCTACTACATATCCACAGATGACCAAATTGTGAACATTCTCACCAAGCCTCTATCTAAGACAAAGTTTGTATACTTCATTGATAAGCTTGGCATGAAGAAGAATGTCTCCCTTGCTAATATGGAGTGTCGATGTTTCTCAGGTTAGCAACATCGGGAAAACGTTCTCCCAGATTGATCATGTTGATTTAACCAAGGGAAATGACTCATTTACTCATGGAGCTTTTCTAGTGGTGAATGGACTAGGTGTAGTATTTCTCTTGATGAGGAGTACAAAGTATTCCTTTATTTAAATCCACTAATTCAAATTATTAACTCCATCCAAAATTTCTATGCCTACTTTTGGAAGTTGAAGACCCTTTGGGAGATGTAATGTACCTCAAAATTTACATAAAAAAAATAAATTAATTGGCGACTTTGAGTTGGTTCTATGTCTTTAAAGCTTTTCAGTCATTCGTCAATGATAATGTACACTATTCCTATTGTCTTTCTCTTTCTATGTCTTTAAAGTTTTTAGTCATTCATCGATCATGGTGTACAACAGTCTTATTGCCTTTTACTTCTCTATCCTATTTTAACATAAAGTCGTCGCTTCCTATTTCAGTATTGAGTTATATATGAACATAGGTGCATAGATAGGGATATCCTATTTCATTACAACTTGTTATTATCTACCGTTTTCGTTTCCAAAACCCACTTTATGATATGGAGATGTAACTACTTAGAGTCACTATCATATGAATGCGAGGGTTATAGATGTGAGGCCTTATAATGCTCATTCCCATATATATATCATTATAAGATCTACAAGGAGAGGTTAAAATTATTCAGAAACAAATGCTATTTGGGTATAAAAATCGGGCACTAAAATTGCACCATTGAATACAAAGCATGCAGAGGCTAACTTGTGAAGGTTCTGGTTATGATCATGCTAACATAAAACTACTCGGTAAGTGACAACATTAGGCTGTCCTCTTTGGATGGTTAAAGCAATGGTAGTTGGTTTCAGCGTATAAGGGTATAGTAAGGTGATAAGAGTAATCCTAATTAGGCCATCCAGTTAGCTCGCCATTAATATTCTAAGCCACCGATATAGGTTGGAAGCCTCCTGCCTTAAAGGCATGTTTGCAACATTTAAAGCACCTGGGATATGTCTATTCAATTCAGAGTTTGACTAGCATGCCCTAATGAGTTGTTGACACTTACCATATATTCACATGGTCCAAGTACAAAGACCCCATCCCCTTTACTCCATGCGAAAGGTTACTCCCGCACTTTCACTTTCATTTTGGTTTTGGTTTGGTGGAGGAAGAACTGTCTCCGTCCATTTTTTGTTTTTCATTCTGGTTTTGGTTTAGTGAAGGAGGGAGAACCATTTCAGACCATTTTTTGTTTGGCTTTAGCATCGTGGTCATGAGATTATGATTTGGCCCCTGTGCAAGATGGGTGGAGATCTTGGAAGGAACTTCTTGTTGACAACTCTGTGCGGGGTAAGTTTTACCCTTGACTATTCTTTTATTTACACATTCATATATTTTTGTCTTGTTAGGTAGGTCTCTACATTCTCCTGTTCTCAGTCAGTTCTTCAGTAGCATTCTCATTTTATTTCTTCGAGGTTATTGTGAAAGGGGTAGGTGGTACCCTAGCAAGGTCTTGGTTCTTCATTGTTTATCCCCTTCCTCTGTACTAGCCTTCGTGTCGAGGCCGAGATATTCACCTCTCGTGGGGGAACTTATTAAGATGCTTGTTAGAAATGTGCATTCAAGATATTCTGTTTTTTTATTGAACTTTTATTACTGGGTTCGGTTTCCCCCTCAATTAGTCTCTTAGATGACAGAGTGTCATGTCTGGGTTTCCCTTTTCTGGATGCGTAACAGACCTTTCGGCACACGATTGATCTTTAGGAACTTCTGTGTTTGATTAATGTGTTTGCTAGTGTCATTATATTGATTAGAAGCAGTGGTCTAAAGGCATTTTAATCCTTTCCGTTCCTATTTGAAATGTCACATTGATTTTATATTTGTTATTACTTTATGGTCATTATACAAAAATCATTTTCCTGCAATGTTTCTTTGGATTAGACACTGGTATTTATCACTAATTATGGGCCCCTTGATGTGCGAGGGTACCCATTAGGGAGACACAAACTCCTCTTCCCCTTTCGGTCTAGGAGGTGTAGCGTGATGACAGAAGGAAAAAACCTTCCATTACAATTAAGTTTTCATCGGTTCCCCTTTCTAATTACATTTTGTTATATAATTTTAAACATATTATTCTGTTGGATATATTATAATGCTTCACCTTATTTTGTGCAAGTGTGGTCACGCCGAAGCATGGGGACGTCCTCTTTACTCCTTCAAGAGGTATTTGAGTTCCAACACAGTGCCCTTCCTTCTAAGTCATTTCGAGTTTGCATGCACCGATGTTCAAAGCTATGTCCCATTTTCTAATGCTTGAAGCATTTTAGTTCCAAGTTATGTATTAGTATGCACTGATTTTTATAAATATGTTGGTACCTATAACAATACTCCAAGCTTGCACCTGGTTGGATTTGTGAAATGTGGACAAACATTGTGTTTAAATGTGATCATTATATACCGAGTGTTATTTTGATGTGGATATGGGATTCTAATATGTCGTTTTATGTATTTAACACTCTCCTCTATATATTTTGAAAATGGTTTTGTTAATTATAGATTCAAAATTTTTTCTGAGTTATTATAGTTATTTTCCAGAATTGAATCTCATCGTTGATTGTACAGTCCCATCCAATAAATGATTCGGCCATGCATAGTAGTACACCTAAGGGTTTCGTTTTCTATATAAATTGTGCGATGACTCCTAGATTTTGTTTATACTTATATTTTCATATAAAATTAGTTTTGGGTTTATGCATCGTATGCTATTTACCTTCTGTTTCTATTACAACTATTAAACAAGCCTTTATCTGTCTACTCACCAGAAAATAGATAGCATTATTATTATGACAGAAATTTGTGGTTATGTTGTAGGTGCACCTTTGATTAATAGAGTCATTTCTAATTTACTGTCATAACCATACTGATTTATATATATACTCAAGTCTTTCTGTACTGGGGTCTGTGGAGTTTGCAAAATTATTTTCCTACTTATATATTTATATATCCACCTAGTTCTTCTAGATTCTGTTGTAGTCAGTTTACTCTAGCATCATTCTTACACTGATATAGAACGCCCATTATAATATATATATATATATATATATATATATATATATATATA
>JZKD02S2249471.1:1168382-1183290 GCA_000966675.3 Picea glauca | reverse complement strand
ATAAAAATAACTATACAGGTTTACATGCATATAGAATAATACTTCAACAATATAGAGTATATTTGTTTTGAATTTGAATTGTATAATCATTAGAGGAGGCTCATTGTATACTATAGTCATCTACAAGAAATGAAATCTGCCACAGATATTGGTGCGCATGGCTTCACGTATTTATGCAAACAATTTTATTTTCATTTCACTTAACAGAATTAACTAAGAAGCTAGATGTAGTCTCTAGTCCACTCTATTATGGGATTAGTAACTTCTACATAATTCGTCTTGTTTTTTGGTACATTCCATGACCTTAGTAATTACTCAACATCATATCTAAATAAATAAGTCCATTTCTAGCTAACGACTAGGAAGTAAAATGACAGATCTTTCCACCACAATATTCAACCAGAGAATTCATACATAGAAGTAAACAAATTGCAACACATGACATTTGACTAGGATAAGGTAGAGTTACATATATGAATCAAATTTGTAGGAAGATAAAGGGAACAACCACGTTCCTCCCAACTGTAGAATAGGGCAACCAATCTACTTGCCCGATTCACCCCCTAGCCTTGCCATGAATACATGAGGGTGAATTGAAATCTCCTTTACAACAATATCCTTCAATTCCAGCAGTATCCCTCTTGCCTCACACTCACACAGTAGTGTTCATAATAGTAAGAACCAAAGAAGAATTCATAGTCTTCCTTCCCAGCATACTTGGCAACGTCGTGCCTCCTCACATATTGATGCAGGAGCATCGCTCACTCATCAAGCGAGCCAGCGCGTGGAGCAGGGAAAGACAGCTGGACAAGCCAACAAACTTCTTTTTGAATTTTACCTTAATATTTGTTGCGCCAAGCATTAATGCGTTAATGTAATGGAGCGCACCTGTATTGTATTATAGATAGGAAGACATTTATTAGTTTTAATGTTGTTAGATAGGAATTTATTGTAGAATTGATAGTTGTAGAATTCGAGAGGGCAAACGGAATATAGGCACCCTCCTTTGTATTATTGTATCATTCAGAATTATCATTGAGAGAAAGAAGAGCAGAGCAGAGAACTTGTGGAGAACACCCATGTATAGATTGAATTAATAGAAGAGAGGCTGTGATTCAGCTTCATGGTTTGTGTTGTTTCTCTGTGTTGATATTATACTCATGGATGTTTTCTTTTTGTCATATGTTTTCCTTCATATGCTGCGTATGTGATTTCATAGTTGACTTGAAATATGTGAGAGAGAGGAGAATGAGTTTAAATTGTTTCTCTGTCTGGTCTAGGAGATTCCTGCATAGAGTGCATTCGAATTCATTCGCATAGAGTGCGTTGATGAGGCTAGATAGTTGAACTCTTATTCTCATCTGCCCAGAAGTTGAATTGGAGTATTAAATCCATGTAGGGGAAGTCCAGGCCAAGGTCGGAGTCTCAATAGCTAGTCTGAGAAAGGGAAGGCAGGGATTACTATTGCCAGAAGTGTATAGAGTCCATAAGATCCAACACTTAGAAAGTTATTGGATGCCGAGTGCAAGGAGAGCGCCAACCTTCAGCTGAAGGAGTGGGAGAATTTGAGCTCAGGAGGGATATTTCCATTGTGAACATTGTGGGAACAGACCCAGGTGATATTCGAACTAAGAGAAGTTTTGGAGCAGGAGAAATCCTTAAGGAGGAAAATTGACGGCCAGGGATCGATGTGGAGAATCGCGAAGTCCTGCTGACCGTCAGATCGCGGAGAAGTTGTGGGGAAATTAACCCAAGACCCATCGCATATCGGCATACAGGGGTTTGCGAGGGAAAGAATTTCATACCCTTGAAATCGCGAGGAGTGATTCCCCGATATAATAGGAGTCGTTAATCGCGACAGGGATAGGTGGCACTAGATCCTGGAAGGTCGGGGTTCAGCGTTCGAAAATTCTCGTTGCAAGAAACTTCGACCGGTGAAATCATGATCCCGCGATTCCTGATCGCATGAGAGGGGAAGTGACGTGGCTGAGCGGGACCATGAGGTTTAAGTGGAGTACAGGTGGAGTTGTACGGGAGTTCGAAGGAAGGAGGGTCCTGAAGGCGAAAGGCCCAAGTCCACACGTGCGTCGGAGATCGGCACATCGAGCATCGAGGATTGTTAGTTCAAGTTGTTGACATCGCGGATATCAATTCCCCGATAGGGAAATCCCCGAAAAGTGGAAGTGTTGACCATTGATCCATCGGGGGTTCGGGGTTTTGAGTTGTATGTGAACTGTGCTCACAGGATTCGCGAAATTGCGAATTCCAATTTCTCGATATTGAAGGGAGGTCAGAAAGGAGTGTTGTGGGTAGTGATAATTCCATAGAGGGATTTGGAAGATCCTTTGACTCTTCGGTCCCATGTGAAGGAAGGTCCTGGTGTGAGCGGGTTGGACCATGATGGTTGCGAATTTGCGTCAGAGTTGTATCAGAGCGAGGTTGAGAGTTCTCTTTGTTCCGGTAGCAGAGAGAAGCAGATTTCATCGTGCCACCCAGAAGAGAAAGGCAGTCACCTGATCATGAAGACAGGGATGCTCGAAGAAGGGGTAGGTCGGAAGGGAATCTAGAGATGGAGCGCCAGATGAGAGATCTCCGAGCAAGGCTTGAGGAGATGGAGATAGTGCAGAGACGCGGAGCTGGTGCAGTAGATTTCAGTGATTCAGAGGTGGAAGAGGAAGTTGGACATGAAGTAGAAGAGGTCTCAGCAGAGGATGCCTCAACAAAAAGGTTGATAAGAGTTATCGCCAGGATGAGCTCAAAGGCCAATATGGACATTCCCGTATATGAGGGGAGTCTAAATGAAGAAGTGTTGTTGGATTGGATCCGAGCACTCGACACCTACTTCGACTATGAGGATATCAAAGAGGACAAGCAGGTAAGGCATGCAGTTACAAAGTTGAAAGGACATGCAGCCTTATGGTGTGATGATTTGCAGGCTGATAGGCGCTGCAAAGGTAAACAAAATATTACGAGCCGGGACTGAATGATCGCTAAGATGAAAGCGAATTTCATCCCCAGAGATTATCAGATCACACTGTTTAGGCGTATTCAAAACCTAAGATAGAACTTGATGACGGTGAAAGAGTACACCGAGGAATTTTATAGGCTCAACATTCGAGCAGGTCATCGGGAGAGCGATGATGAAAAGGTGGAAAGATATCTGAATGGTCTAAGGTATGACATTCAGGACGATCTAAGCATGGTTACCATCCAAACAGTTGAGGATGCCTACCAGATGGGTCTAAAAGCCGAGGAAAAGCTGAGCCATAAGCAGGGACAGCGAGGGCAAGGCAGGAGCCAGCCCAGGGGCAAGGCAGTTGCCCAGGGAAAAATTCAGAAGCCCAAGGAGGAATGGCAAAGACCTCAGGGTAAGATGGAGAGAGGTGGATCCTCACAGTGAGGACAACAATATGCTGAGCCGAGGAGGCAACATACAAAGCAGGGTGGCGGATACGCTGATGCCAACACATTTCCTCGTACCCGAGGTAGAGGAAGAGGTAGAGGAGGAGTCATCACATGTTTTACATGTGGAAAGGATGGACATAAAGTCGTTGACTATACAGACAAAAAATCGGACAGAGGTGAAACTCACATCACTGAGGCACAGAGGCGTGGTGCTGAGATAGAAGATACAGACAGTGGAAGATCACTTGGGATGCATAAGATCCTTTTGACACCTGAGAAAGGGGTGGAAAGCGCACTGCAAAGGAGCAGACTATTTAGGACAGCTTGCATAGCCAAGGATAAGAAATGCAAGGTCACAGTTGACAGTGGGAGCACCAATAATCTCATTTCAACCGAGATGGTGGAAAAGCTGGAGCTGGAAACAACTAAGCACCCAAGCCCATATAAAGTCTCGTGGTTACAAAAAGGACACCGGGTAATTGTCACTAAACAATGCTTAGTTAAATTCAAGATTGGGAATTACCATGATGAGGTTCTGTGTGATGTCATTCCCATGGATGTATGTCATATATTGCTGGGTAGACCATGGCAGGATGACAGAAATGTGGTTCATGATGGGAGGATGAACACATACACCTTAGAGAAGGATGGGAGAACACACAAGTTGCTTCCGATAAAGGATAAGGAAGTGAATCTAGAAGTAAACAGTACAATACTTCTCATGAGTGGAAAGGAACTTCTCACAGATATGGAGAAGAACGAAGATCCAAAATTCTTTATTGTCAGGAAGCCGAGAATTGTCTTGGCAAGCTTAAGAGTGGACGACTTGCGAGAAGAGATTCAGGAACTGTTGGGAGAGTTTGCTGACATCATCATGGACGAACTACCTCGTTCGTTGCCACCGATGAGGAGTGTGAGTCATCACATCGACCTCATACCTGGAGCAAGTTTGCCGAATAAAGCTGCGTATAGATTGACGCCACAGGAGAACGAGGAGGTCAAAAGGAAGGTACAGGATCTGCTAGATAAAGGACTGGTGAGGGAAAGTATCAGTCTGTGTGTTGTTCCAATAGTGCTAAGTCCAAAGAAGGATGGAGGTTGGAGAATGTGTACAGACTCCAGGGTGATAAACAAAATCACCATCAGGTACAGATTTCCACTGCCGAGGATGGATGATATGATGGATTGCCTAAGCGGGGCAAATTATTTTTCAAAGATTGATCTCAAGAGCGGATATCACCAGATCCGGATGAGAGAGGGAGATGAATGGAAAACAACATTCAAGACGAACGAAAGTTTGTATGAATGGCTGGTCATGCCGTTTGGATTGACAAACGCACCGAGAACTTTTATGAGACTGATGAATGAAGTCCTGAGGGAATTCATTGGCAAATTTGTGGTCGTGTATCTGGATGACATATTAATTTTCAGCAAGACCAAGGATGAACACTTGAGGCATTTGGCCATTGTGATGAGGAAGCTACAGAAGGAGAAGTTGCTGATCAATTTGAAGAAGTGATCGTTTTTGCAGACAGAACTCATTTATTTGGGTTTTGTGGTTTCAGAGAATGAATTGAAAATGGATCCTGAAAAGGTAGAAGTGATCAGGAATTGGCCATCGCCAAGGAATGTTTTTGAGGTAAGGAGTTTCCATGGTTTGGCTAGTTTCTACAAGAAATTCATTCGGAATTTTAGTGGAATTGGCGCAACAATGATGGACACATTGAAAAAGCGGAATAAATTTTTTCACTGGACAGGAGAGGCTAAAAGGAGCTTCAATTTGTTGAAGTGAAAGATAACAGAGAAACCGGTGTTGGTGCTGCCTGATTTTCAGAAAACATTTCAGGTGAAATGTGATGCGAGCGGGTATGTTGTTGGAGGGGTCTTGAGTCAGGATGACAGACCTGTTGCATATTTCAGTGAGAAATTAGACGATGCAAAGCTGAAATACTCCACATATGATAAGGAGTTTTATGCCATCATACATGCATTGAAAAAGTGGAGGCATTACTTAATACCCAAGGAATTTGTTTTGTATAGCGATAATCATGCATTGTAGTTTGTAAGTCAACGGGAGAAGTTGAATCAAAAGCATGCTAAATGGGTAGAGTACATGCAAAATTTCACGTTTGTGATTAAACAAATTTTTGGAACTGCTAACAAAGTGGTTGATGCTTTGAGCAGGAAATGTTTGTTGCTGCAGGAGTTCAGAGTCAAAACTTTGGGTTTTGAGAATCTGAAGGATATGTATGCAGGTGATGCAGACTTCAGAGAAGCATACAAGGCAGCTGAGAATCCAGTTCTCAGGGATAGAAGCCCATGGATAGATTTCATGACCCGGGAAGGATTTTTGTTCCGAGGCAATCAATTGTGCATACCGAATTGCTCCATCAGGGAGAATTTGGTGAAGGAGAAACACAGTGGAGGCATAGCAGGTCATTTTGGACATGAAAAAACATTCGCCAAGCTGAGCGAATCATATTTTTGGCCAGGAATGCATGCGGATGTAAAGAGGTTTGTTGACATATGTAGGATTTGTCAGCACGCGAAGGGGAGAAAGCAGAATGTTGGGTTATATCAACCATTGCCTATACCAGAGAAACCATGGGAGGCCATTAGCATGGATTTCGTGTTGGGTTTACCAAGGACGCAGAGAGAAGTTGATTCCACCTTTGTGGTGGTGGAAAGGTTTTTTAAAGTGGCACATTTTATTCTATGTCAGAAGACCAACGATGTGACCCACATCGCCAACTTGTTTTTCAAAGAAATCGTGAGATTGCATGGATTGTCGAGAAGCATAGTCTCGTATCAGGATACGAAATTCATAGGTCATTTTTGGAGGACGCTATGGAAAAAGATGGGAACTAATTTAGCATTTAGTTCAGCTTATCATCCGCAGACAGATGGCCAAACAGAGGTGGTGAATAGAATTCTGGGGAATTTATTGAGGAGCTTGGTGACAGAGCACCACAGCAGCTGGGATAATGTGTTACCACAGGCAGAATTCGCGTACAACGATTCGGTGAATCAGAGTACAGGAAAGATTGCATTCCAAATTTTGTATGGGACACAACCGAGGGAAGTTTCTAAGCTCAGGGAGTCAGACCAGCCTGAAACTAGCAGCACAAGCGCTGAATAATTCGCTGAGACGATGCAGGAACTTCACACGTAGGTGAAGCAACGATTGATGAAATCAAATCAGGAGTATAAGCGCTGAGCCGATCAACGGAAGAGACAACTTTAGTTTGAATTTGGGGACATGGTTCTGGCGCACTTAAGGAAGGAAAGGTTCCCAAGGGAAACATATAACAATCTCAAGATGAATAAAATTGGGCCATGCAGAGTCCTGAAGAAATTCGGGGAAAATGTATATGAGATTGAGTTGCCAAATGGCATCAGAATATCTCTGATTTTCAATATTTCGGATTTATACCCATACAGGGCTAGAGAAACAAGCACTGGAACAGAGGAACCAGTGATCCAGTGGCAGAAACAATTACCAGTTGCACAAAAGCCTCAGATGGAGGGCATACTGGATAAAAGAGTAGGCAGAAAGACCAGGCGGAAGTAGTATTTTGAATACCTGGTAAAATGGAAGAATCACCCAGTGGAGGATGCCAGTTGGGAGACTGAAGCAGTGATACAAAAGCATGGGCAGACCGTGCAGGAGCTCATGGATAGGAGCCCATGAAATCTTTTGAACCGAGGAGTATGATACAGAAGCATCGCTCACTCATCAAGTGAGCCAGCACGTGGAGCAGGGAAAGATAGTTGGACAAGCCCGCGAACTTCTTTTTGAATTTTACCTTAATATTTGTTGCGCCAAGCATTAATGCGTTAATGTAATAGAGCCCAATTGTATTGTATTATAGATAGGAAGGAATTTAGTAGTTTTAATGCTGTTATATAGGAATTTATTGTAGAATTGATAGTTGTAGAATTCGAGAGGGAAAACGGAATATAGGAACCCTCCTTTATATTATTGTATCATTCAAAATTAACATTGAGAGAAAGAAGAGAAGAGCAGAGAACTCGTGGAGAACACCCATGTATAGATTGAATTAATAGAAGAGAGCCTGTGATTCAGCTTCATGTTTTGTGTTGTTTCTCTGTGTTGATATTATACTCATGGATGTTTGTTTTTTGTCATATGTTTGCCTTGATATGCTGCGTATGTGATTTCATAGTTGATTTGAAATCTGTGAGAGAGAGGAGAATGAGTTTCAATTGTTTCTCTGTCTGAGCCAAGAGATTCCTGCATAGAGTGCAGTCGAATTCATCCGCATAGAGTGTGTTGATGAGGCCAGATAGTTGAACTCTTATTCTCATCTGCCTAGAAGTTGAATTGGAGTATTAAAGCCGTGCAGGGGAAGTCCAGGCCAAGGTTGGAGTCTCAGTAGCTAGTCTGAGAAAGGGAAGGCAGGGATTACTGTTGCCAGAAGTGTACAGAGTCCAAAAGATCCAACACTTAGAGAGTGATTGGACACCGAGCGCAAGGAGTGTGCCTACCTTCAGCTGAAGGAGTGGGAGAATTTGAGCTCAAGAGGGATAGTTCCATTGTGAACATTATGGGAACAGACCCAAGTGATATTCGAACTAAGAGAAGTTTTGGAGCAGGAGAAATCCTCAAGGAGGAAAATTGACGGCCAAGGATCGCTGTGGAGAATCGTGAAGTCCCGCTGACCGTCAGATCGCGGAGAAGTTGTGGGGAAGTTAACCTAGGAGCCATCGCATATCGGCATACAGGGGTTTGCAAGGGCAAGAATTTCATACCATTGAAATCGCGAGGAGCGATTCCCCGATATAATAGGAGTCGTTAATCGTGACAGGGACAGGTGGCACTAGATCCTGGAAGGTCAGGGTTTGGCGTTCGAAAATTCTCATTGCAAGAAACTTTGACCGGTGAAATCGTGATCCCGTGATTCCTGATCGCACAAGAGGGGAAGTGACGTGGATGAGTGGGACCACGAGGTTTAAGTGGAGTACAAGTGGAGCTGTACGAGAGTTCGAAAGAAGGAAGGTCCCGAAGGCGGAAGGCCCAAGTCCACACGTGCATCGAAGATCGGCACATCGGGCATCGAGGATTGTTAGTTCAAGTTGTTGACACCATGGATAGTGATTCCCCGATAGGGAAATCCCCGACAAGCGGAAGTGTTGACCGTTGATCCATCGAGGGTTGGGGGTTTTGAGTTGTATGTGAACTGTGCTCACAGGATTCACGAAATTGCGAATTTCGATTTCCCAATTTTGAAGGGAGGTCAAAAAGGAGTATTGTGGGTAGTGAGAATTCCAGAGAGGGAGTTGGAAGAGCCTTTGACTCTTCGGGCCCGTGTGAAGGAAGGTCCTGGTGTGAGCGGGTTGGACCGTGAGGGTTGCGACTTTGCGTCACATATGCTATTTATTAATTTTCCTAGGACTTTTTTCCCTCCCTTGGGAATTTTCGCAGCTTTATAAATCCTTGATTTTCAGGGGCTACCAATGGCGAAATCAATGATTTGCCACTTTTAACAATCAACCCAAAGTTAATTCCAATGTGTTCCCCACTCATGGAGTCATGGTCAGCTAAATTTAGCATGGTTGTTCCATTTGTCCTCCTGCAATCAATATAAAATATTATGTTTTCATACAAGTGTCATAGTCAAATAGTTAATTGCGTCAAATCAGGTCTCTGCCCAACAGTCATAATAATTAATTACAATCATCAAATTCGAAATTCGGAATTGCCATAAATGGAAAACAGTTTCCAAATTTGAATTTACTAAAAACGAAATGTATTTTCAGAAGATTTAAATTTTAAAAATATTTTATTTTTTTGGGACGTCACATGAGACCATCCTATCATCCTTGAAATAACCAATATTATTGACATTTGTATTTTTTTCAAATCAAAATTTAAGTTGTAAATTAATATTATATTGAATTATATATACACACTTACTTTTGTAAATTGTGTTTACATATAAGTAATACATTATTAGGAGTTTCAAGTGTTTAATAATTACTTTAATTTTTTTTTATTTTGGATTACATACAACTACTATTTTAAAAAAATTTAAAGATGTAGATATAAGGAGTTTTGTTGTTAGTTTCACACGTTCTCTTTTTGTTTTAAGTGTTGGAGGATAATTCTATAGGTGTCATAGTGCAATCGGATTGTTTGAATGTTTTTTCCAAGTAGATGTAAGAGAATGACAAATATTTTATAATCTTTTGTAGGCATAATAATATACAATATTATAGTCTTGAGGATCAGCTCAATTGATCTAGAGCTAGAAGTGAATTTTCATGTTTATTGTTGGTCACCCATTTCACTCTCTTGATTCTCAGGGTTAGAATGGCCTGATTACTCTCTTCATTCCACACTAAATATGTAACATTTAAATTCATGAAATAAGCTAACATATTTTAAAATTTTAATCGGAGTTGGAAACAAATAGATAATAACAACAAATTAACAAAGAAAACACCAACTATGAGAAGATTTATTTGTTTGATAAATTAATTAACCTTTCGTGAGTTCATTAACCTCTATTGTAAATCAAAGAGACTAGAAATAGAATGACATTGATGTGATATTTATTGGATGGCAACGTCTAATCCTTCTCGTTTCTGCAACATCGATAATGTTTGGTCTCTGATTTTGGGTTTAGCCTAGTTTAGTTTTGTTTCTACATTTTCCTAGTTTTATCAGGATAGGCAGTGGTTGCATTGCCATAGCAGTCATTGGTAAGGGTTGGTTGAAGATTCAATTTGATATTATTTTGGAAAGGTCAACCTCGCATTCTGCTCATTTTTTTCATTTTTGGGAATGTTCAGTCTTTGATTTGGGTTTAACCTAGTTTTGTTTATGCAGTTTCCTTGTTTTTCTTGGATAGGCTGTGATTGGGTTGCCATAAAAGCCACTGGGGAGAGGAAATTGAAACTTCGATCTGATATTTATAGGAAAGGCCAACCTCGCATCTTGGTCGGCAGGGAAACTTCTGTGTAAGTATTTATGACTTGTTCTCTGACCTTGGCACATTTAAAATATAACATGGCTTCAACACATTCTATAGGAGCCTATAGATAAACAATTCACGGTATTTATGTTTTCGATCTGTCATACGAAGGGATCCGAACCTTCATTTTGAGGATTCTCCCACTCTTTTTTCCATCAAAGGTCCATATTTATATAGCTATACAACTGAACTAAACATCATAATAACAAGGTTTTTACTTTTTATTAATCTTAATTTTCCTAATATTTGTATTTAATGTCTGGATTCTGAAACTTTGTACGGGAGTTAAGTTACGAAGATTTAGATTTTAGGCCATACTTTTTTATTTAGAATTGTTCGAGTTTCAAAGGATGGACAAACAAGCACCCTGTTCATAAAAAAAATTAAACTCAAATGCCCACATTACACTATCACATTCTCATGAATTAGCTTGCTTCTTGCGAACAGGTAGAGGACAAACATTTTGTGACCAATGGTGGATTGCAGAATTGCACACTGTATGACCTTTTAGGGCTTCCACGAGATGCATCTCAAAATCATATAAAGGATGTGTACCGATTTTGGTGTTAATGCTTGCTCCTGTGTGCCTAGATGGGAGATTGAGCTTGGCTCTTGCTTCTGGTGGATATAGATGTGGACTACTTATGCCTTGAGTCGCTAAGATCCTGGTAAATGCTCTTGTTAATTCGGGGCATAAATTCAGATTGAAAAGGTCTGTTAGTAAAACAAAACCCGCAAGTAAAAATGGTTGGTAATATAGTAACCATGAATTACAGAAAACAAGGATTGCGGGTTGGTAAAACCCATTAAAAATGGTTGGTAATGACTTGGTAAAACGAATTAAAGCAAGACAAAGAAGTTCAATCCCATGTACTTCGAATCTAATCATTTACCCGACCCCATGTACTTCAAATCCAAGCATTTACCAATTAATTAAGGTGCTTATCACTCGCGACTACTCTAAATCAAGGAGCACACAACCACATTTAAAGAACTGCAATGCGAGTACTCTAAATCGAGGAGCACACAACCACATTTAAAGAACTGCAATCACGCACAGGAGATAATGGATGGATGCAAGTTCATGGATCATCCTCCTCCATGAAAACCTACATCAACTGCATCAACTGACCTGCATACTTACCTTTGTACTTCATATTTACTTGGGGAACCATGCACTAAGCCAATCATTGTCTTAGTGCATGGTGCATAATGCTTGCCTGCTTCTTGGGAATCTTGTTGGTGTTTGCTTTCACCATGTCCCTGTACTCCTCGAATTTGTTAATGATCTTTTGCCTGTTGTGGATCTTCAGTATTCTCTTGATTTTGCAGATGGGATTTTCCTTCTTCAACCAATTTGATTGGAATATGATCTCAACCATGGTGCGGGCCGAATCGACTTCACCCAGGTCCGATACTGTTTATGATCACCGGGCCGAATCGTCTTCACCCAGCTCTGCTAATGATGCACAGGAGTAGGCACCTGTCCTCTTCTTTGAGATGTGACGATGTGGTGCTCCAAATGGAGTTCCAGATGATCTGAGGCATACAAGAAAATTTAAATTTGAAATAACATCCGCCCATTAGAAAAGGAGGAAAATTTAAATTTGAAATAACGCCAGTCCATTTACGCATACATTCATTTACCATGCTACAATTAACGAAGACCCATACATCCATCAACCATGTTGTAATTAACGCAAGTCCCTTACAACATCCTTACCACAGAGGTGACACGGAGTAAGTGCACGCTCGAAAGAAAACGGACGGAGGAGAAATCCCTTACAACATTCTTCCCATAG
This sequence comes from Picea glauca, assembly GCA_000966675.3. NCBI lineage: Eukaryota > Viridiplantae > Streptophyta > Pinopsida > Pinales > Pinaceae > Picea > Picea glauca. The sequence goes on along the minus strand of JZKD02S2249471.1, from coordinate 1,171,085 downwards.
AGGTGACATGGAGTACGTGCACGCTGGAAAGAAAATGGACGGAGAAAACAGAAACTATAAAAAATATATTTTTGAAATAAAACCAAATTATATTATCAACATTAATAACATATATTAATTTTAAAAAGCAAATTAACATAAAAATTTTAAATAAATTAAAATTTAATAATTTGTATTTTAAATAATATCTTGTGATTTACTATTCATCTAATTTTAAACAAAATTAATCGTTAATTTTACCATTCATCTCATTCTAAAGAAAATTAACTATTATTTTTATTCATCCAATTCTAAATAAAAATAACTATTACTTTTTTGTTCATTTAATTTTAAATAAAACTAATGATTGTTTTTTTCCTAATATTACATATTAAATTGGTTTATATGATTTTATGGAGAATTAAGTATGTATGCATTAATGAATTGCATTTTTTTTTTGGTTTAAATTTCAATCTATGTAACTAATAAGAAATGGATGTCGACTACTGTTAACCCACGAAATCTGAGAAACACCAACAAAACTAAAAAAAAAACCCACGAAATTCAAACTAGACGCCTACAAAACTGAAGTGAAATCTCACGAAATTAAAAGAAAATGCCTCGTACCAATTGGATAAGAAGGAGGTGACTCCTACGATGTATTTCCACAATAAGCTAAGATGGTAAATTTAGTGTTCGCGGCAGTCGTTGACTGACGCATTTTGATCATTTTTTTTTCTTAGCTCAGAACCAAGTTCCAAATGTTGGATTAATGTAGAAATGATAGGCATATTGCTAGGGATTGGATTGTTTTGTTTTGATTATATTTAGCATGGAGAGGTTTGATATCCACACTTCATGGATCTAGGATTTGGTTTGTTGAGACCATCTCATCTATATATTGTACTCTTATTTCATTTGTTAATTGAATTGGTTTTCACCATTCCCTGAAGAGAGCGAGCCTTGAGTGCTCTACTCCATTTCCCTCTCTGTATTTAATTTAACTTGGTATCAGAGCATTCGATCCCTGTGCGTGGAGATGAAAGAGTTACCAGACCAACGCTTGCCGAGAATCATCCTGATCACGCGTGACTGTGAGACATTGTGTAGATTGCGCGCGACTGTGAGGTGCCGTGTAAATTTATGGCAGAGATTAAACCCGCTCATCGCTTTTCTGTGCTTCATGGTCGCTTCTCCTGCTGCCATTTCCATCGCCATCGAAGCTATTGTGATCGGCCCCAACATCGACCTCTGTGAGCCAGCTCTGGGAGGCTTGGAATTGCAGATTTGTGGAGAGATTTCCATGTCTGATCCCATCACAAAATTATCTTCCGGCGAGACTTTGAATCCTGATGATTGTTGTTAGTTTGGTTAATATATTGATTTCATTTGATTGTGGAAAGGCAGAGGGATCGATCCACCTCCAAAAGGGCAGATAATCGCCCAAATAATCGCAGAATGAACCCCGGTGAATGAACCATTGTTCTGGTGAATTGTTTATCATTTGTTGCCGAGTGAGGAGCTGCATGTGTGTTAATCACAGATCTAGAGCTGCAACTTCTTAGTAGAGCCCGTGCCTTGTATGAGATTCGCTTCATTCAGACTCAAATGAGTAGATCTTTGACTATCTCAGCAAAGCCCGCGCAGATGAAGTAAGCCCGTGCTATGTAAAAATTCAGCATTTCCACTGATGCAGATTGTTGTTTAGTGCTGCATGGAAGAGGAGCGTTGCGCGCTGTGTAAAAATTCAGATTGCTGCTGTTCCAGACGTTGACCGACAGTGCCTCCTCACGCAGCCTGCAAAATACCAAGGTGTGCAATCAATTTTCTTTCTGAAAATTCTTTTTTGCTGATTAATTTTGTATTCACCCTCAGAGATCAGGTGAAATGGCCACCGCCAAACATCATTTGGCTGATACATATATCAATGAGGCTTCCAAATTGAATGGAGAGAACTACGTCAATTGAAAATTCAAGTTGTAGACATTTCTTGAATTACTTGGTGGCTGGACGATTGTGAATGGCACTGAGCTGAAGCCTACAGATCCTGCATTACTTGCAGATTGGAATAAGAGGGAATCCAAAGCAAAGGTTACATTGCAAATGTCTGTGCAAGATAAGATTATTCCTCACATAAGAAATTGTGACACGTCTAAGGAAACATGGGACGTGCTCAAAGGTCTTTATGAAACCAAAGATGCAAATTGGGTATTGTTTCTAAAGACCAAATTGATGTCGATCAAGATGGAAGCAAATGAAGGGGTAAGTAATTACATCTCTCGCATCAAAGATTTAAGTGATAATTTGGCAGCTATAGGTGAAAAAGTAGCTAGTACTGATCAAGTAACTATCGCTCTAAAAGGTTTACTGCCATATTATAAAGTGTTTATTTCAGCACTTGCAGCGAGAGAAAAACCCCCAAATTTTGAAGATCTTACAAGTATTCTCCTTCAAGAAAAAGAAAGGATGAAAAATTATGATCAGGATGCTAAAAGTTCAGATCTTGCATTGATGGCACGAGGCAAATATACGCACAGAGGTAAACAATGGAGCAAACCATGGAGCAAATCGTGGAATGGAGACATAGGCAAATCGTGGAATGGAGACAAAGGCAATTTTCACTCAAAACAGAAAGGTATGGCTCAAACTGATAGAAATAATGGAGATGGTCATTATTGGGGAAAACCAAGACACCTCAATAGAAATAATTATCAAAAGAAATAT
>JZKD02S2249471.1:1133242-1168241 GCA_000966675.3 Picea glauca | reverse complement strand
CAGAGCAACTCTGGCATCAAAGGTATGGCCACATAAACCATCATGATCTTATACTGCTTCAAAAGAATTCTATGGTTGAGGGTCTGCCTGTAATAAAGAATGTGCATTTAGAATGCAGTGCTTGTGCACTTGGAAAACAACATCGAGATGCATTCCCGGTACATCAAGAGAAAAGACATACGGTCTTCTTGAATTAATCCATACAGACGTATGTGGACCAATGCAAACTAAATCATTAGGAGGTTCATCATACTTTCTAACATTTATTGATGACATATCTAGATACACATCGATCTATTTTATAAGAAGGAAAGGAGATGTATTCGAATATTTCAAGGAGTTCAGAATCATGATCGAAAAGCAGACAGGAAGATGCATTAAAATTCTCAGATCTGACAGTGGAGGTGAATACATGTCTGGAGCTTTCAAGAAGTACTGTAAGAAAAATGGAATTCAACAACAATTTACAGTATCACACACTCCTCAACAAAATGGCATAGCGGAACGAAAGAACAGGACACTAGTTGAATGTGCACATAGTATGCTCCAAGGTAAGCACATTTCAAATGGCTTTTGGGCAGAAGCTGTGAATGTTGTTGTATATTTGAAGAATATCAATCCGACAAAGAAATTAGAATTTCAAACACCATTTGAAGTTTTTAATGGATATAAGCCTGAAGTTAAGCATCTACGAATTTTTGGTTGTAAAGCTTTTGCACACATACCAAAATATGATAGAAGGAAACTAGATGCTAAATCAATTGAATGTGTCTTTGTTGGATACTGCAATGATCAAAAATCTTATAAACTATTTTACCCTAGCTCTCATAAAATAATTGCTAGTAGAGATTTTTTATTCCATGAACATACAGATAATAGTGATAAAATTGATCAAGGGAATACTTATGCTAACAATGATGAACATGTTAAATTAAGCCCAATTGTTGAGGAGCAGGAAGTGGAACAACCACAAGAGAACCAGTAGGAACAGGGAAGCAGAAGCAGAAGCAGCAGTGACAATAGCAGAAGCAGCATGAGCACTTCAATCAGTTCAGATGATGAGACAGCAGAAAGCAGAAGGATAATGGATGGAACCCCTACAGGTGATGTAGTACTAAGAAGGTCTTCAAGACAGACTCGTCATCCTTCAAGGTATGATGACTATGCTTTAATGACTAATCTAATGCAAGTCAATGAACCAATGAATTATAAACAAGACAAAGATAAAGAAGAATGGGTTGAAGCAATGAATGATGAATATAACTCAATTATGAAGAATCAGACTTGGGAATTAACAGAGTTACCAGAGAACAAAACACCCATAGGATGTAAATGGTTGTTTAAAGCTAAGTTTAAACCAGATGGCAGCATTGAAAGATTTAAAGATAGATTAGTTGCAAAAGGTTATGCTCAAAAGGAGGGAATGGACTTTGAGGAGACTTTTGCACCAGTAGCGAAATTAAACACAATTAGAGTTCTGGTTGCATTAGCTACTGGACATAATTGGAAAATCCATCAATTAGATGTGAAATCAGCTTTCTTAAATGGTGAATTAAAAGAAGAAGTGTACTTAGAACATCCTGAAGGTTTTGTACAAAAAGGACAGGAGCATCTTGTATGTAAATTAACGAAAGTTATCTCTGGATTGAAACAGGCCCCTAGGTCATGGTATATAAAGATTGATACCTTCTTTAACTAGAAAGGTTTCGTGAAAAGTCAAAGTGATCCTAATATTTATGTGAAGAAATATAAGGAAGGAAATATTTGTTTAATATCCTTATATGTCGATGATCTCATCATTACAGGAAATGCATGTAAGTTGATTGCAGAAATAAAAAATCAACTATTACAGGAATTTGAAATGAAAGATCTTGGTGAACTACACTATTGCTTGGGACTTGAGGTTTGGAAACAATCTGGCAAAACTATGATAACTCAAAGTTAGTATGTAAAGGAGATATTGAATAGATTCAATATGAGTGATTGCAAAGTATCAACAATTCATTTAGAACAAAATGTGAAGTTATGCAGCCAAGATGGAACAAAGGATGCAAATGGAACTTTGTATCGACAGCTGGTGGGAAGTTTGAATTATCTCACTACTACAAGTCCAGATATATCATATACAGTCAACGTTCTTAGTCAATTTATGGCTAAGCCAAATAAAATCCATTGGAAGGCTGCAAAGAAGGTCCTTAGATGTATGAAATCTGACAACATATCAATCCCTCACTAGAACGATTTTCCAATGTATACATCTACAAAGAATAAACAGAGGGAATCTTTTTCTGATATTGGCAAACCTAAATATATAGTCTTTTGCATCTACAGTGCCCCAGGATATGAAACCCTTGCTATCCTGGCCATGGACAAGAGTGAAACACCATCATTAGTATCGTATATGCATGTAACCGTGTATTTACGCATGCCACCAGAAAACGTTTTTTAGACAAGCAAACCTTGAAAACATTTCTCAAGCCAACAAACAACAAATCAATGCTGTGCAAAGCATATTGAGAGGCTTAGACCCTTTGCGCAATAGGCCATCCGGGAAGGACTTCAACTAGATCCATCGAAGTTGACAACCAAATCTTTTTGATGAACGGATTCATTGATGCCCACAGTCACAACTCGAGATCCCCAGGAACAGTCCAGGTGATCCTAACAACAACGGGCACATAGTTAGATTGCCTCCACTGCACAAATGTGGGGGCACTAGACCCTGAAGAAATTCTTTGAAACATCTAGACATTCCAGAGGCGAGTTCTGTCCTAGCTGCTCCTGCAAATGACCGCTCAAGGAATTGTTCCTCTCGCATTCCATTTCATTTGCAAAAAATAAATCGCAGGAAGGCCGATCTCCGGGATATTCAAAGAGCATTCTGCGCGGGGTTTTCAAAAATCAAAATTGCAGAAGGCCGGTCTTCAGGAGGAGGGAAACCGGTTCAAATTTCAAATTTAAAGTTCCATGGGATGAGTCGCTTACAGAACTGACAGTGTGTTTAATGCTATGCAGGAACGGTCGGGGATGAAACGCCGGAATTATCACTCGGGAATGGAGTCAGGAATTATGTCAATATATCATGGCATGCATGTGACATAGACCAAGCAGTTGGTACAGATCCACCGGGGCCGGAATACATGCCGGTGTTAGGACTCTCGGTCGGGAAGATTGCTCCCGAGTTAGCCTACTCCTTTCATTAAGACTCACATCAATTTCATGGAGACTCGCACATCCAATTTCTTCCTATGCCGTTTTACTTTCWCTCCGCTGACCCATTCTCATTTCTCTCACATCTCTCTTATCCTCAGGTCACAGCTGGTGTTTTCTTCTCATCCTCCCTGGTGCTCTCCACTTCGTCATCCTTATGTAATCATTCCACGCGAGAATGCGCAAGTGGAGTCCTCTACATTTCACAAGGTTAGTGACATTTCTTGTCCTCCATAGTCCCTCCTTCAAGCGATTTTTCTTTCCATCCACCTTCCTTTTCTGTAGCCTCTGGTTCTTGTATTTCCACGACTACCCCTCTCAACTCTTCTCCATAAGATAATCCTGAGGGGGTCAATGTTAAAATGGAATATTTGCAGTCAAAGGTTCCATGACATAATATCAATGTTCTTCTAGCCTGTTCTTGTATTTCCACGACTACCCCTCTCAACTCTTCTCCATCAGATAATCCTGAGGGGGTCAATGTTAAAATGGAATATTTGCAGTCAAAGGTTCCATGACATAATATCAATGTTGTTCTAGCCTCGGACGTTGAGAAGCCAAGCCCCTCTCTCCCTTAACTGACCTCTAGTCCTACTCTTTTTAGTTCTATGGAAGGAACAAGCTCTTAATCAAACAAGGATTTGGTTCCCACAGACAATTTCATGGATGAACTTCCTCAAATAATTGTTGCGCTTCAAAGGGAGAATGCAACAATCAAATTCAGAGAGAAAATCATGGTGAAGGCACTGGATTGGCTTCTAGATTCTTAATTCGCTTCGCCAGGTCAGGGATTGGATCATGAAAGCCTCCTTCAAGCCATCATGGCAGTTGTATGGCTTCGGTCACCAACGTGTATCGAGTCGAGTGGTACTTCTATTCTATAAAAGTGGAGTTGTCAATGGTTATATAGGAGTTCTATGCTATGTAATTTTTCTTGTTGGATATGAACCTCAGTTTCAGAGGAAAAACTCTTCATAAATATTTTTCATTATGTTTCTGAAATTTTTGAGTCCTGGTACAAGGGTTCGTTTCCTCTGTTGGCAGTCACTGTACCAAAGCAGCCCTTTTATTATGACGTATTTTTTTCTCAGGTAATACAATAATCTAGCGTACCAAAAAAAAAAAAGTGGGAAATGCCAATGTTTACTTACCTCAATGGATTTTATACCATCATCCGTAAATGTGTTTTTAAGGTATAAATTAAGGTTTACATTTAATGTCAAACTTGAGCTAGAGTTATATTTATAGGAATAATATTATTGGGATGAGTAATGTTTTGATGATATCTTAGTTATCAACTGCAGGTTTAGAATATGATCGTTTACTTTATTTGATTGGTTTCATTGAATTATTCATATTTAGAAGCATTACATAATGTAATGAGTGTTATGTGGACAACACAATTTCAAGATAAATTGGTTGATTGTTAGTAAACAACACTCATGGATATGGGTAATCTTAGCCCTTAATTCTATGGGCAATGAGGTGATAATTTTCTCCCATTATCTTTTTCACAAGAAACAATTCCATAAATGTGATCCATGGTTTTTCATAGACAATTAAGCTAAGATGCTTCCTACATTTTTCCTAGTTCACTCACATTTGATGATTATGGAGCTTGGCGTATGTGAGGTACACTATTTTTGTGTTTTTCCTTCTTTCACCTCATGAGAATCATCATCTTCTAGATACGTGTCATCACTCCTGGGTTGAGTTGTGTTGTAGAAGGCATTTCAAAGGTGTAGCGTGTCCATATCCCAATCCATACTTCACACTATCCACCCTTTCGAGTTTATAATATCCTATAAATGGGCCGGTTATCATATGTCACACAAAGTAATTCATGATTCATAGTCTCATGAGAGGAAACTCACTACAAAAGAGTTATAACCTCAATGTGAATTGAAAAAAAATAAAGAATAAGTAAAAATCCATAGGAAATCAAACATGAACCATTCCCCCTTGCTATGAGACCATTAACTGAAGTCCTATGCAATAAAATGAACATCTAAAAAGGTACTAAATGAAATAAAATAAAACTCAATATCTAAAAAAGCTTAAATTAACAATGAAAAAGGAAAATGATGGGTAGAATGATATTGTGTAGAGGAAGGGGAAACTCAATGCATAAATGCTCTTTCATACTTCAAAGGCACTCATGTGGATGAATATTTTAAACAACCTCTTATAGTTGTGCAACACAATTCATGGAGTTACCTAGCAAACTATGCCATTAATCCTTAATGGGTTTTCTTGGGAATAACTTCTATTATTGGGCATTGACACGTGTAATAGGGAATTAATGATGCTCCTACCATATCTAATGTTCAAGAATTGTATTAATTCTATGAGTTATTTTGAATTTGGAAGATGATTCTTAACATGATGTAACTCATGAAATTTACAATTGACATGACTCACTATTTATGTTACATTATACTTGTGTAAATACCTATGATTTCATGAGTACATAGGATCACACAGTCCTTGCTTTAGACAATGTGCCTTGCAGGGATATGACTTGTATTGAGACTTGTTACTTTGGAGGATGTTGAGGAGGAAACTTGGCACTTGCATGCTTGATAGATGTCATGTCTGTTCTTTTGCAGGTCAATAGATATTTTGAGGAGGACATTGCACCTTGTGGATGAAATGATGCACCCTTTGGAGGGAAAATTTCACTTTTGAGCCCATCCTCATTCATTTTCATATCATTTGAGTGATCCATCCACTCTTTTCAAACAATGCGTGACTTGATCATGAATTTATGGAGGATGATTTGTCATTGGATCATATTTTACATCATTTTAGGAGCATCGTTGGGGGTATTTTGACTCATACACTCTTGTATCATTGAAATTTTATGTATCTATACCTTATCTTTAGGGATTCTAAAGAGAAAAAGACAATTTTTACATTTTCTTAGGATAAAATATAGGAAAATATTATTATCGTAATGACACTTGGGTGCTATATCTCTCATATAAATAGAGAATACATTTTCATTTGTAAATCATTGCTAGAACTTGGGGGAATAGTGTACTTCTCTACTATTATGACTATGTTCTTAATATGGATGGATAACTAGAGTGAATTCTTGAGAATGATGTATTATGGATGCTTTACAAAATCTCTTCGATGTTCTTGGCTAGATTTCTAGGGATGATTTATTTGTTGAGTAAATGGTCTCTCTAAATATTGATGGATTTTGTTTGTGAATGATTTCAAGTGTAGTTGTGATTTTCTATTGGTGGTGGTGCATTCTCTTTCTTTTTTATTGAACAAGTACCTTCTTCAAATCTCTTGGAATATTACTTGTGGAATATCTTCCCCTTGAACTATGTTTAAGTTTATAAAGGACTAGGTTTATTTCGTAGAGTTTTTAGGGGACATCTCTAACTATCACCATAGTTTCACTTACACATTCTCAAGAAAGTCCTTTTTTTACCCCATATGCCCCCCAAACAATTAGTAGACACTAGCCTTTTTCATTTAGTGAATCTTAAATTCAAATTTAAAAATTTTGTCTTTGTTTTTGGAGAAATATATGGTTTTTTAGGTTACATTTAATTTTCAGTGATCAAAAACACTAGACATGTAGGGTTTTCTTGCATATAGTTTACTTTGATTTCTAGGTTATTCTTACATGTGTTTGACCCCAAAATCATTTTTATTAAAACCATTACCTATTTGGTTTGTATTATAACCACTTTAGGGTTTGATATATTGGTATTTTTGGATGTTACATGCTCTTTAATGTTCAGAATTAATAAGTTTCTTAAACCCTAGTTTAATCTTGATTTTATCTATAAAATTTACTTGTTTGTAATATATTTAAGTGGATGAAATACATTGTTGTTACAACTTGTTTATTGTAATAATTTGTTTATCTTTTATGCAATTTTTATGAATTCCCTAAGTAATTTATGGATATGGACTATTTGGTGATAATTGTTTATGAGATAGTCACTCAATGGGGATATTAAGGAATCCTTCCTTATGTTAGATCCATTCATCACTAAAATTAGAGTGGTTTCTTAGGTAATTAATAAGCACTAGTGTTTTCTCATCTACTCAATATTATATATATATATATATATATATATATATATATATATATTATTTATTTTGATAAATATAGGTTTTCTTTAGATTACATTTAATTTTCATCTATAAAAAAATCTTAAACATCTAGTATTTTCTTCCATATTTTTTTACTTAAACTGCTAGGGTTTTTTTGCACAGAAAAATATTTTTTATTAAAAACTTTCACTAGATGGTTAGTATTATAGACATTTTAGGGGTATATATCTTTGGTGTTTTTGGATTTCATATCCTCTTGAATTTTTAGAATTAATAAGTTTCCTAAAACCTAGTTATATTCCTTATTTTATTTTTAAATTTGAATTTTTTGAATATATTTAAGTGGATGAAATGCATTGTTGTTATAACTTGTTTATTGTTGTAACTCATTTATATTTTATGCAATTTTTATGATAGTCATTGTTGTTATAACTTGTTTATTGTTGTAATTTATTTATCTTTTATGCAAATTTTATGAAATGATTTATGAAATACATTGTTGTTAATTGGAATATTTATTCTACTCATTTGATTATCAACATCTAAACCTCTTCCTTTTCTAGATATATTAAAAAATAACTTCACCTTTTGAAAAAAATTGTAGCCTTATTGTATTATTATTGTCTAGATTATGAATCACACAAATGAGGCATTAATCTTGGAGATTAAAAAATGAAGGATATCCCCATCTACATTCAATATTTTAGAAATGTGCGTTCGTTTTACCATTTAATAGGTATTCACCTTTAGATTTATATCATTCAATTTAGTGAATAATTGTGATATCTCTCTTTTCTTGAAAGGTTCTCTTTTTTTTCACTTATATGATCACGTGGATTATCATAAAGAGTTTAAATATGGTCTGTGATTTTGGGGAAGTTACCAATTATCTTTCTCTATGTCAATTATTTGAATGCTAGTTTGATTTCCCTTTCCAATTTAGCTTTACCTTTCTACTATTCACATGTTTTTGAGGATATTGTTAATGCTTTGCACACTTACATGAAATTGGATCTTGAAAGTGATACAAAGAAATTACAAAAATATACTCACATCTATTTTGAGATGGATCTTATGAATTTACTTCAAACAAAATCACACTTAAATGGAAGAACTTCAAATAAATTCAAGTGTTGGATTATGAGAAAAAAACATTTCAATGTTCGACATGTTAACTTTGAGAACATATACAAGCTACATGTTCTCATACTTGAGGACATCCTTCAAAAAGAAAGGGACCATATCAAATGACGACAACTCAAATTTAATGGATAATAATGGTTATTAAAATGAACTTATCTAGCAATTGAAAGAATTGATTTAGGAATCCAACCATTCCTCCGGGGATAGAGTAGAAGATATGGATGATGAGATTTCATCATCAAAGGATGTCATTGTACCAAAAACCTCTCTAAGTGGAAATAAGAGAACACATCATATCTAAACCTTTGATTTAGATATGAAATTAATTCCTTCTATGATCCTTGATCACTTTCCTTTAGACTTAGCTACTTTCTTAAAAAGGTAAAATGAAATAAAGGGAGAAAGGAAAAGATTAGAGATAACTTTTTAAAAGGAAAAAAATGGCATATACATTAATTGTGTAACATTATTCTCATAAATATAACATGTACTTCTACTCATGTAAATTATATATACATTTATACTCATATGAATTATGTATGCATATATAGTTATTTTTTTTTATGGTTCTTTGAACAATTGAAAAATGTGATTTTTTTTTACAATGTAATAGAAATCGCATTTTTTTTTCGTCTAAAAAAATAAATAGTTGCTAAAATTTGGCATAAGGAGAAACGAACTAACCATATTTAACTATGGATAAAATCTTTAAAATTAAAAACATTCCATTTATAATTATCAAAACATCAATGATGTTTTAATAATTTTAGACTTACTAGGCGAAGGTCTTGCATGTCAAGATTAGAGCTATGTGATTCATTTGAATCCCATTTTAATTATAATGACATCAATGATGTTTTAATAATTTTTGACTTACTAGGCGAAGGTCTTGCATGTCAACATTAGAGCTATGTGATTCATTTGAATACCATTTCAACACTCCTAAAACTTTTGAGAATTAAAACGAATGTTTTAAGATTAATTTATAAGAACCCAGTCATGAGTAAAATTAATCGATAATAAATGAATCATGCTAATTTGTATTATATACTCCAGCCGATCAATCCAAAAACTGATATTTTATAATTTTGTTAGATAAATAAAACACTTTATATATTTACATGAAATGAAAGGAGTTACCCGCGAACCATTCAATAACAAGTTGAGTGATTTTAAATATAAGAAACAACTTCAAAATTAAGTAGCCTTCACCTATAGCCATATTTAAATATTATTATTTAGTGCAAGGTCCAAAGATAACTATTAACACTCCATTTAAATGACTAAGCTTCTGATAAAATATTGTTATTTATGGCAAGGCCAAAATAAGGATTTGTTCTGACGAAGAAAGTCATAAAATTGCATATCTAGTTTTATTTTTTGAAGTGTTGAAAACTGTGAAAGGGTTTGTTGGCACTTGACCAAATTTTGAGGATCCTTGGTAAGGTTTGACCTACTTTTGGAACTTCGACAGGATGTCGAAGGCAGAGCGCATGTCGAAGCAAAGATCATGGTATCTCGACCCCTTTTTAGGGATTTTTAGGTTTTGGGCTTATGTAACGTGAATGGGGATGTTGGCCCATGGGTTTACCCATGTTTAGGTCTATTTTGTATTGTATAAATAGAAATCTAGGCGATGTAGGAAGTAGTTCGATCTATGTGATCGAAGGAGGGACAAGTATCTGATGCTAAGTGCTAAGTGTTGATTGCTAAGTGCAAGTGGTAATTGTAATTGCTTTGTGCATAATGTGTGAGACTTGCATAGCTAAGTGCAAGTGATTGTAAGGGATTGTGGAAGTCTTTGTGCTATAATTCAAGGAAGGAGGATATAGCGAGGTGCACAGATCTCCTGTCCTCTGCAGAGTAAGATATCATGGCTCTCTGCGTGTATAATATTGACAGAAAGAATTAAAGAAGTAGGGTTGGTGGACATAGCCTCAGGGTGGGGGTGAACTACATATATCCTGTGTTGTGGTTTCTATGTGCTTTATGGTTGTTCTCTTGTCTATGTGATTGAATGCTTAATGCACTGATGTATGCTTAGAAGGATCTAATATGGTATCTTAGTGATGAATAATGTGAAGAAATGTCAGATCTGATCTATGTTTGTATGCTTAGTACTTAAAGCTATTGGATATGTTTAAATATTGCATCAATTTGTTGTTAGGGTTTAGTTGTGTTGGAAACTAAGGTTGAATATTAACAAACTATAAATGCTAAGTGTTATGTTAAAGTGGTAAAATCAAAGATCTATGTCCTAGCTAAGGTTGCAGACACTGGAGTCTTGCAACCACCCCTGCCTCTACCTCGGGTGAGACTTCATCTGCTTCGTAGGTGTTTCTGAAAGGGTCAGTATTTAGGGTTTCATTGGTGCATTGTTGTAGCGTTGAACCCTAGGTCTACCCTTGTGCCAACAAATGGTTCTGTTGTCGAGACCTGAAATTGTGATTGTTAGGAACTGAAGGAAAGAAAGAAAGGTATGTGCGTAGATCTGTTTCCTTAGTGCACAGTATTCTACTTGACCTATAAAGCTGTATGCTAAGAAGAGAAGTGAGATCTGAAGGAAAGAGGTAAGATCTCGAAGCTTTAAAGGTAAGAATAGTGAAAAGTTTTAAATTTGGAAGCTTTGTTCTCTACAGGAAGTAAGATTAGTGGAAATTTTTGTTTCAAGAGTATGGATCTAGGTATGTTTGATAAATGTTATCATAGTCTGAAAACTAGGGCACAACTAGAAGAGAAAAGGTTTGATATGAGTATATATGATAGAAATAATGAAATATATGTTATTCATATGCATAGAAAGAATGTTTGGACTAACAAATGGATACAGGATCAGATAAATAATTTTTTGCAGGTTAACTGTGATATCCCCCAAAATAAAATATTTTTGAAATTTAAAATTGCTGGAAATATATTTTCGTTTTTAGTAAATTCAAATTTGGAAAATTTTTGTCATTTATGGCGATTTCGAATTTCGAATTTGGTAATTCTAATTAATTATTTTGACTGTTGGGGAGAGACCTCATTTCACCCAAATAACTATTTGAATATGAAACTTGCATGGAAACAAAATAATTTATGTTGATTGTAATAGGACAAATGGAACAAGCATGTTAAATTTAGTTGACCATGACTCCATGAGTGGGGAACATGTTGGAACTAGCTCTGGGATGATTATTATAAGTGGCAAATTAGTGATAATAATCATGAACTAGCTATGAAAATTCCCAAGGGAGGGAAAAATAACTGGGCAAAATGGATAAATAGCATATGTGAAGAGACAGGACGCTGCCAAGTATGCTAGGAAAGGACACTTTTGATTTACTTTCTATTATGAACACTGCTTGAGTGTGAGGCAAGGAAAAATTGTTGGAGATATAGGACATTGCTTAAGAGAAACTTTTCCAAGTCCGCTCTCATGGATTCATGGTCAGGCCAGGGGGTGAATCGGGAAATTTGTTTGGCTTCCCTATTCTACGGTTGAGAGGAATGTGGTTGATCCCTTTGTTTTTCCGTAAGCTAGTTCAGATATGTAATATTTTCCTTACTTTGTCCTTGGATGTTTTGTGTGTAACCAATATTTTGCATGTACTTGTTCTAAATAAAAATAATTCTTTCAATGAATGATATCTATCGTTGTATTAAAATTTCAATCACAGTCTAAATTCTGGAGTGGTCCCTCCCAAAAATATGGAATACTAGGCAAATTTATTTAAATACGATTTCAACAATCATATAGTCTTAATTTGAAGTCGAAATGCTAGGATACTCTAAATGCTTGAAGAAGACCAATCTGCATATATATGGGTTCATTTCTAAGACTGAAGTCTTAATAGATATAAATTTGAGTAATCGGAGTTGAGTCAATTTGTGTCGAAAGGAAACATTTAAATGTATCGCTAATTCCAAACAATCATGCATCTTAAAATAGACTTACTGTTTGTTTTTTTATATATTTAAGAATTGAAGAGGAATACGAAATAGCAAGAACATTAGGAATCACCTGGGCACTCATATATTATACACATATATACGTATTGGAAAATAAAACACAAACTGGAAGTAATCCATCTACATCAGAAAGTTAAGGAAATCTAGAAAACCCCTTTTGTTTATCAGATGCTAAAACAATCATGGGAATTGATGCTTAACATAAGATTTTATTCTTACCTTGTTTGATTTAAAGAGCAGTCTACCCTTTCCACAGCCAAAGTATGTAACAGATTTAGAAAATTTGTGAAAACCTTAAGAAGATCCAGAACAATTTTTGAATTGAATTTGTCACTCTGTGTCTTTTTTTTTTACTGAGTTTGTAAACTCTATTCATGTTTTCATTTTTCGGCATTTCAGAGTTTATTGGTTCAAGTTGCGGGGAGTTCTTTTGTTCTTGAAAACACCGAAACATGAAGTGGCCCCACAACTTGATCTAATTTCATGATCTGACGATTATCGTTGTGTGTTGTTCATGCATCAAGCATTACAAAACGTCGAAACCCAATATTGGCTAGGCCCCATACCTTTTCATGTTTTCACGATTTGGCATTGACGTTGTGTAGTGTTTTTGCATTGAGAGTTAGTAAACCCTGAAATCTGAAATTGTTGGGCCCACACCCTAATAGCATTTCACATTTTGGATTTTCTTGTTTCATTTTGTTTGTGCGTCGTGTGTTTGTAAACATCGAAATCCCAAACCCCAAAACCCCGAAGTGCTGGTCCCACTTTCCTTTCACTTTTCACAATTCGGGAGTTGCTATCTATTGGCATTTGACATTTGAATTCGCAAAATCTTGAACCCAGAAACCTTGAAGTGTTGGTCCCACTTTCCTTTCACTTTTCACAATTTAGGAGTTACTATATGTTGGCGTTTCACATTTGAATTCATGAAATCCCAAACCCTGAAACCCCGAAGTGTTTGTCCCACATTCCTTTCACTTTTCCACAATTCAAGAGTTGTTGTGTGTTGGTGTTTGGCATTTGAGATCGTGAAATCCCGAACCCTGAGACCCCGAAGTGTTGGGCCCACAGTCTTTCTGCATTGCGCAATTTGGAAAACAGTGTTGTCTTTTGTTTCTTTTGTATTCGGCATTTGTAATCATGGAAACCCGATTGACCTTTGTTTTTTCACAAAACTATAGGAACATAGTAGGAATTGTTTTTACTGTAATGAACAGACTGGTAGAAACAATGGAGGATATTCATCTGGGATAGAGGTAGAATAGAAATAAGAAATCATATTATAGGTCACTGTGTACAGGGCATGATAAGTACAAAAATTATCGTATATAAAAGTATCAAACTAATTAAGCATATTTTTAGCTCGATTTTTCCTAAGAGTTCTTCTTTCCATGAGGTGATACACCTTTAAGTATTCAAAATTTTCATAATTAGACTATAGTTTAATGGAATAGGTAGTAGAGAACAATATGGCATCCTTCGAGTTAACTATACTTGATGTGTAAGGTACTGGTGTGTAAGAATGAGACCTAAGTTTAGATACTGCCTATACACATATAAGTATGTTGGAGTAGTTTGAAAATTAAGGAAAGTGATAGAATTATGGAAGAATTTATCCACATAGGCTTTTATGTTCGAAGTAAACTAGACTAGTGTAATAAAGTCATTATGGACATAAATGTATCTTACCTTCTCTTAAATTCTAAAGCTTAAACGAAATTGATTTATGTAATAAACATGGTCAATTTTTTTTGTTTTTTTTTATTTGGTGAATTTGAGGTTCATTACATATGGTATTAGAGAAAAAGCTGCAACACTGGGCTTGGACAGGGCCACAGTAGCTACTTACTATACATCCTGATGTATGTAAAACTAATAAATCTTATGGTTACAAATAGAAAGCCCTTTTTGTTTTTGTAAATTATGGCAGCTCAAGAGGGTGTATAAATCAGGATGGAAGGAAATCCATAGCAAGGACCTCCTAGAGATCCAACACAAAACAGTGATGGAAGCTCACCCACGGAGGTGTTGGAAACAATGAGGAATATTATTGTTGAACTATAGGTTTTCAAGGCTGATAATGAATAATTTAAGAAAGCATAGCAGGAACAACAAGAGATAAATGAAGTACTATTGCGTACTATAGAAACCAAGAAAGTCCCAAAAGACGATAACCATGACGAAGAAGTCAGCAAAAGGGCCTCCAAGAATTCTGGACCGGAAATAGAAAAAGTAGATAGTTCATCTGAAGGGACACCTTCAGCTGAGGAAAAAACTATGCCAGATAGAAAAAGAAAACAAGTAGACCACCTTGAAGGAGAATTTAAAAAGATTAAGCCAGCTACCTTTGATGGAGAATCCAGGACAAGAGAAGAAGTTGAGGCATGGTTGTTGGACATCAGAAAATACTTCCAGATCTATAACTATTCCAGCAACATGAAGGTTAGAATGGCCATCTACAATTTGAATGGGAAAGCCAACATTTGGTGGCAAGACCTGAAATCCACCAAGGGCCTAAAGGAGAAACAGTTGTAATGGTGTGACTTTAAGAAGTATTTTAATAAACAATACCTTTATGAAAGCTATTATGAAAGGAAGATGAAATAATTTTATGAGTTACGATTCATATAGATGACAATGGAGGACCTTATAAATAAATTTCTAGAACTACTAAGGTCTGTACCATACATCTGGGAGGATAAGGTAAAAATCCAACAATTCTTAAGCTATTTACCACAGTCCTACAGGGATAGAATCGAGTTTGATAACCCCAAATTCTTGAGTGAGGTATTCAGGAAAGCATGAATGTGCTATGACCAGTATAAACAGTGGGTAGAGTTTCCCAAGGCCTGGAAGGATAAGAAGCAAGATCGAATGAACCAACGAAACAAGGGATACCAGCCAACTCCTTATCAAAATGCAGCGAAAAGTTTCCCAATGAAGGATTTTCACTCCAATCATCTGAGTGCACAAGGTAGCAGTAAACCAGTAAACCTGGAAATGAAGAAGTTTGGGGACAACTCTCGTGAGCCATTAAAGTGTTGGGAATGTGCAGAGCCTCATCTAAGGAGGAACTGTCCACATTTAATTTCAGCAAACATAATTGTTGTTCACAATTTGCAGGAAGCCTCGACAATGGGAGACATGGGCAAAAGCCTGCATCAGATAAATGCAGCCATAGATGGCTGACAAGCTGACCACTAGTTCTCAGTGGTATAAATCGAAGGTAAAATCAATGACACTCAACTTTCTGTATTAATTGACCCTGGAGCTATGTTAAGTTATATTACTCTTACTGTAGTAAAGTCGAATAAACTTAAGAGACTGAAGCACACAAAATCATGGCTTGTACAACTAGCAATAGGTACTAAAAGGAAAGTAGTTGACTTTATTTATGATTTTGAGTTCAGCTTAGATGGTCAAAAGATAAGGAGGAATCTGAACATCCTACCACTAGGATCTTATGATATGATTATCGAGATGGATTTGTTGGAACAACACAAAATAGTACTAGACTGTTATACAAAGATACTTATCTATAAAGATGAAGTTGGTACTGTTAGAATAGCCCAAGGCATACCAAAACCTGTACTAGTCAGACATTTTTCCATGATGCAACTCAAGAAATGCATTATAAAGGGATGTCAAGTTTATGCCATCCAAGTGACGAATCTATTAGAAACAAAAGATAAGCCAAAGTTAGAACACTTTGCTGTCCTACGTGAATTTAGAGACATGTTTGTGGATGAGATACAAGAATTACCTCCTAGAAGGGAAATAGATTTCTCCATAGACTTACTACCCAGAGAAGCACCTATCTCAAAAGCACCATACCGAATGAGTCTACCAGAACTGATAGAAATGAAAATACAATTACAGGAATTGTTGGACAAAGAGTATATCAGACCGAGTGTCTCGCCATGGGGAGCGCCAATCCTCGTTGTGAAAAAGAAACATGGTACTCTAAGACTATGTATCGATTATAGACAACTGAACAAAATGACCATTAAGAACAAATACCCCTTACCTAGGATAAATGATCTGTTCAATCAAGTTGGTGGGGCTAAGATCTTTTCAAAATTGGATTTACAATCTGGTTATCATCAAGTTAGGATAAAGGATGAGGACATAAACAAAACAACTTTTCAAACAAGATACAAACATTATTAGTTTGAAGTCATACCTTTCGAACTCACTAGCACACCAACCACATTTATGTTCTTGATGAACAACATTTCCAGTCAGTACTTAGACAAGTTCGTAGTAGTATTTATCGAGGACATTCTGGTCTATTCAAGAATGGAAGAAGAACATAATGAACCCTTCAGGATAGTTCTACAAACATTGAGGAAACACAAACTGTACACCAAATTTGACAAGTGTGACTTTTATCAGAAATAAATACAATATATAGGACATGTAATTTCAGTAGAAGGCATTGTCGTAGAACCAAAAAAGACAAAAGCCATTATGGAATGGTCGGTACCTAAGGATGTAGCGGATATATGGTCATTCATGGGAATCATCGGATATTACCGCAAGTTTATAGAAGGGTTTTCCAAGATATCCTACCCTATCATGTCACTACAAAATAAAGGAACCAAGTTTAACTGGCCGCAAAAGTGTCAAGACAGCTTTAACAAGCTGAAAGAATTATTGACATCGTCACCCATTTTGAAGGTAGCAGATCCATATAAAGAATTCACAGTTTGTGCTGATGGAAGTAAAGAGGGACTAGGTGGTGTCCTAACTCAGGAAGGGAACGTGATTTGTTACGAGTCCCAAAAATTAAAATAACATGAGTGAAATTATGTCACTCATGACATAGAATTGGTAGCAGTAATACATGCCTTAAAAATGTGGTGACACTATATAATAGGCAAAAAATTCCTACTATTGATGGATAATAGTAGGGTGAAATATATGTTTAACCAACCAGATCTTAATGCAAGACAAGTAAGGTGGCTAGTCTTCTTGAGCGAATTCGACTTTGAGGTCAAACATATCAAGGGTAAGGAAAATAAAGTAGAAGACGCTTTAACCAGAAGAGTCCATGGGTTATTTGAGATAAACATCAATAGGGCAGAAAGTGATCTAGAACCAAGAATAAGGATGGCAGGTATCAATGACGAAAATTACACTAAGACAAATGACAAAATTACAAAACAGGACCGCCAACTATGACAAACTAGATCCAAGCACCGACAAGAAAGGACTATTATGACTCAAAAACATACTTTATATACCAGATTTAGCCGAATAGAAATAAACAATTTTCGACAAAGTGCATAACAAACCGTATTTTGGCCATCCAGGTTACCACGAAACAATAACATCACTTAGAAAACTATTTTTCTATCCTAGTATGAAGGGCGAAATAACAGAATACTTGGCTAGGTGCCAAGATTGTCAGTAGGTTAAGGTCGAGCACTAACATCTAGCCTACCTATTATAGTGATTACCAGTACAAGAATGGAAATGGGAGACTATATCACTGGACTTTATAACAGGTTTGCCTAGGACTCAGAAACATAATGATTCTATCATGGTTGTAATTGATAAACTCATTAAGTCTGCACAATTTATTCCTGTAAAGTATGTTTTGAAAGTTATAAACATTGTTGAAATATTCATGAAAGAAACTTTTACACTACATGGTACTCCTAAAATGGTGACTTCAGATAGAGACATAAAATTTACATCCTCTTTTTGGAAGGAATTGTTTGCAGGCTAAACACTAACTTAAATTTCAGTACAAGCTATCATCCACAAACGGATGGAAATACCGAAAGGACAAACCAAATCATAGAGGATATTCTTCACATGTACATAAGAACAAAACCAAGCAAGTGGGAAGACTACATGCAGTTGGTAGAATTTGCATATAACAATGGGTACCAAACTTCGGCTAAGTTGAGCCCTTTCAAAATATTGTATGGAAGAAAGTGTACGACTCCAATTAGCTGGGATAACCCGGCTGACAGACTCATGGTTGGACTAGAGATGCTCCAAGAAATGGAGAACATGGTGAGAAAGGTACAATAGAACTTGAAAGAACCATATGACAGACAGAAGAGCTATGCAAATCAGAAAAGAAAACACTTGGAATTTCAAGTAGGAGATCATGTTTATTTGAAGGTCAAAGCCTGAAAGAGCTCGTTGAAGTTAGGGAATTGTGCCAAGATGGCACCCAGGTTTTGTGGGCCCTTCGAGATACTAGCTCGAATTGGACCTGTAGCATACCAACTTGCACTTCCAGCTAATCTACAAATTCATAATGTATTTCATGTTTCTTTGTTGAAAAAGTATATTCATGACCCTACTCATATGATTAATTGGAATTTAGTGTAGGTGGAACCCGAAGGCGAGTTCCAGGTGGAACCCCTGGGCATTCTGGACCAGAGAGAAATAACACTTCAGAGGAGAGCCATCGCTCAGGTAAAGGTGCAATGGAAGCACTTTAGTCCCGAGGAGGCCACTTTGGAATTGGAGGGAGATTTGCGGAAATCTCATCCAACCCTATTCCAAGAAGGGAACGAACACTGAGGACAGTGTTTTACTAAAGGGGGAAAGGATGTGATATCCCGAAAAATAAAATATTTTTGAAATTTAAAATTGCTGGAAATTTATTTCTGTTTTTAGTAAATTCGAATTTGGAAAATTTTTGCAATTTATGGCAATTTCGAATTTCGAATTTGGTAATTCTAATTAATTATTTTGAATATTGGGGAGAGACCTGATTTGACCCAACTAACTATTTGAATGACACTTGTATGGAAACAAAATATTTTATGTTGATTGCAAGAGGACAAATGGAACAACCATGTTAAATTTAGCTGACCATGACTCCATTAGTGGGGAACATGTTGGAACTACCTCTAGGTTGATTATTACAAGTGGAAAATCAATGATTTGACAATTGACAGCCCCTGAAAATCAAGTATTTAGAAAGCTGTGAAAATTCCCAAGGGAGGGAAAAAGACCTGGGCAAAATGGATAAATAACATATGTGAGGAGGCAGGACGCTGTCAAGTATGCTGGGAAAGGAGACTTGATTTACTTGTTGTTATAAACAATGCTTGAGTGTGAGGCAAGGAAAAACTATTGGAGCTGTAGGACATTGCTGAAGAGAAACTTTTCCAAGTTCACCCTCATGGATTCACGGTCAAGCTAGGGGGTGAATCGAGCAATTTGTTTGGTTTCCATATTCTACGGTTGGCAGGAACGTAGTTGTTCCCTTTGATTTTCTGCAAGCTAGTTCAGATATGTAATATTTTACTTACTTGTTGTAAATCAAAATAATTCTTTCAATGGATGATATCTATCATGGTATTAAAATTTCAATCACAGTCTAAATTCTAGAGTGGTCCCTCCCGATAATCTAGAATACTAGGAAAATTTATTTAAATACAATTTGGGCAATCAGATAGGCTTAATTTGAAGTCAAAATGCTAGGATACTTTGAATGCTTGAAGAAGACCAATCTACATAGATATGGGTTTATTTATGAGACTGAAGTATTAAATAGATCTAAATTTCAGCAATCGAAGTTGAGTCAATATGTGCCGAAAGGAAACATTTAAATGTATCACTAATTCCAAACAATCATGCATCTTAAAAGTGACTTCCGATTTTTTTATTATATATATGTAAGAATTGAAGAGGAATACGAAATAGCAAGAACCTTACAGATCACCTGGCCACTCATATACTATACACATATATACATATTGGAAAATAAAACGCAAACTAGAAGTAATACATCTACACCACAAACTTAAGGAAAACTAGAAAACCCCTTTTGTTTATTAGATTCCAAAAGAATCATGGGAATTGACACCTAATAGAAGATTTTATGCTTCCCTTGTTTTATTTAAAGAGAGGTCTACCCTTTCCACAGTCAAAGTCTATAATGAATTTAGAAAATTTGCGAAAACCTTAAGAAGATCCGGAACAATTTTTGAATTGAATTTGGCACTCTATGTCTTTTTTTTTTACTGAGTTTGTAAACTCTGTTCATGTTTTCATTTTTCAACATTTCAAAGTTTATTGGTTCAAGTTGCATGGAGTTCTTTTGTTCTTGCAAAAGCTGAAACCCAAAGTGGCCCCATAGCTTGATCGAATTTCGTGATTAGGCAATTACCGTTGTGAGTTATTCATGCATCAAGCATTACCAAATGCTGAAACCCAATATTGGTTGGGTTGCATACCTTTTCATGTTTTCGAGATTTGGCATTGACGTTGTGCGGTGTTTTTGCATCGGGAGTTAGTAAACCCCAAAACCTGAAAATGTTGGGCCCACACCCTAATAGCATTTCACATTTTGGATTTTGTTGTTTCATTTTGTTTGTGCATTGTGTGTTCGTAAACCCTAAAACCCCGAAGTGTTGGTCCCACTTTCCTTTCACTTTTCACAATTCGGGAGTTGCTATATGTTGGCGTTTGACATTTGAATTTGCAAAATCTGGAACCCCGAAACCCTGAAGTGTTGTTCCCACTTTCCTTTCAATTTTCGCAATTCGGGAGTTGCTATATATTGGTATTTGACATTTGAATTCACAAAATCCCAAACCCCGAAACCCCGAGCTGACGGTCCCACTTTCCTTTCACTTTTTCGCAATTTGAGAGTTGTTGTGTGTTCGTGTTTGGCATTTGAGATTGCAAAATATTGAACCTCGAGACCCTGAAGTGTTGGGCCCATAGTATTTCCGCATTTCATTATTTGGAAAACATCATCATCTTTTTTTTCTTTTGTATTCGGCATTTTGTAATCGCTGAAACCCGATTGACCTCTATTTTTTCACAAAACTGTAGGAACATAGTAGGAACATTTTTTACTGTAATGAATGGACTGATACAAATGATGGAGGATCTTCATCCGGGATAGAGGTAGAATAGAAATAACATATCATATTATAGGTCATTGTGCACAGGGCATGACAAGTAAATAAATTATTGTATATGAAAGTATCAAACTAATTAAGCAGATTTTTAGCTCGATTTTTCCTAAGAGTTCTGCTTGCCATGAGGTCATACACCTTTAAGTATTCAAAATTTTCGTAATTAGACTATTTTTAATGGCATAAACCATAGAGAACAAGATGGGATCCTTTGAGCTAACTATGCTTGATGTGTAAGTTACTGGTGTGTAAGAATGAGACCTAAGTTTAGATACTACCTATATACATATAAGTATGTTGGAGTAGTTTGAAAATTAAAGAAAGTGATAGAATTACGAAAGAATTTATCCACATATGCTTTTTTGTTCGAAGTACACTAGACTGGTGTAATAAAGTCATTATGGATAGAAATGTATCTTACCTTCTCTTAAATTCTAAAGCTTAAACGAAATTGATTTATGTCATCAATATATTCAAAAAACAAATATTTTTTATTTGGTGAATTTGAGGTTCATTACATTAGCTACTATGATCCTAGTGCACAGTACAAGAAAGGTTGGGGATCATTTAAGAAAAAAAGATGATTAACCCTTTGTTACAGTTGAAGAAGATCGAGACATCTTGCTAAGGAAGTCCATGGAAGAAAACCTATATGTCTTTGTTGTAAAGCTATGGACCATGAAGTTTTTGATTGACCTAGAATGATTGCTAAGCTTGATAGAATGAATATGAGACAAGAAAACCTTGAGGAAGGTCATGAAATTGATACCATGGAAGAATCCCATACAAAATCAGAGACTATACTACTGCAAATTAAATAAACCCTATGTGATCACAGAGATATTAACTTATCAGAGAAATTCAAAGAAAAATAATTCATAGAATCAAGAATAGAAAAATTTGACATAGGTTGTGTTCTAGATGAGGAAACACGGGTAAATATCATGATAGAAATAACTTTGGAAACTTTAGGAAATCCTAATAAGATTTATTCATTGGGAGAAATAGGATTATTTAGGCAAAAGCTAATAACCCTATGTGGAAGACTCACCCACGTATCTATGATTTCTCATGGAGCTTTGAAAGAGGAAGATTTTGGGTTTGTTAGATTCAGTGAGAACAACACTCCATTTACTAGGTTATTAAGAAACAACTAGATCGAGAAAGATCAGATGGGAAGAAAAGAAGAGGAGGCCCTAGAATAGAAAAGGAATGAATTAAAAGATTTCATGACTAGGAGAATAACACACTTGATTGAAGAACAAGAGAACAGATCGAAGCCACTGAGAACTAGAAACTTGGATGACGAAGTTGAAAGAACACAAGAAGATTCATAGACTAATCGAGCACCTACCCTAGATAGAAAAGCAGTATTACTCTCTAATCCTATGAAAGAATCTCAACAACGTGAAGCTGCTATGCCAAAAGAAGACAAGAATTAGAATGGAAAGAGGAATAGTGAGACAAAGATCACTGGGAAGATGGCTAGAAAACTCAGTAAGTAGAGAGCAAAGATCGAAAAGTTACAAAAGGGCCGAGAGGGAACTTCATGGAAGGAAGATTTGCAAAATTGGAACTTCGGGATATCATAACAATGACCCACGACACTTAGCCATGGAAAAGAGATATGACCGTAGTAAGAATTAAAACCATTGGACCGATGTTCCAGAACAGTTAGAACAATAGTTATGACCAAAAATCTCGCCATCGGACCATTGGGACCGTGTCGCAACGAACATAACTGCATTGATGGAAAACTTCTTATGTGTTTGAGAGATCTGTTACATTGTTTCTACTTAGTCCATCGATTGTTGCATCGAGAACACTTTTTAGAATTGTAACAAAACTAATAAGAGAACCCATTACTACTGCACTGTACTTAGTAAGATCGACACCGATTCTATTTCTTTGAGTACTCATCCATCCACCGTAGTTTTTCGATAGAGAGTGTGCATGTCAGACGAGCTCAGTGCTATGGAGAAGTAAGTATAGGAAGTTTTAATTGGTCTGATGGCTGAGAAAGTGATGTCCGCAAGATTTCAAGAGTCATCAACGTAAGGAGTGCAAGCCTCTTAGTCATCTTCTTGCGGATTCATACCATCCTGACTAGAAGCAGAGAAGAGAATGAAGCACATAGATGATCTAGAAAACGCGAAGTTTATCCCGACCATCTTACCCGCCTATGGCCGACACAGTGATTCGTGAAGGGGTCCTGAGGGATTTTGATTACACTATGGTTACTGCGTACCTTGCGAAGGGGATACATCCAGTCAGAACGCAACAAGATAAGATCGCAATGTTGAATTTCAGCGACTTCAACCTAGGAAACCATAAGAATTACAACATGCTTTCTCCTTACAAGTATCTGACTAGGATGAAGGGGAAAAAATATAAAATAATCCCCCGACCATGGAATATGAACCTTGCACAATCGACACTCTTGAATGTGATGAAGATCCCACACTTTGGAAGGCACTAGGAGGTCAACGCCTATGTTAAGCTTCTGTTATCATGCTACCATGAAGGTTATATATGCCTAGATAGACACATCAAATTTGATTTGACGTCAATCCATAAGATCATTGGATTGATCATGCAAGGACCTGACCCACAAGAAGTCTACCCAGGGAAGGCTTCCGACTGCACCCTGGAATAGAGAATTAAGGACACTTATGGAAATGTAGAAAAGAAAACACGAGGCTATAAGGTAGCTTCCATCTAGAATGGAACAGTGCTCCTGGCCTTCTAGCTAATCACAGGGAAGCTAGTGAGGAAGAACTGACCTACACAAGTCATATAACCTAGCCAAGAAATGTGTATAAGGACTCTAGATTAAATGGGAAAAGTACTTGGTCAACCAACTGGAATTAGACTATTGCGAAGCTCAGGATCAGGGCTATGATTTCCACTTTAGCTGGCTCCTGATCCTCATCGCATTTACCACTTAGGAAATGTCGGAAGGTCCGACCTTCCTAGACATTGAGTCATTCGACCTGCTCGTTGTGAAGTTCACCATGCTCTGGTACTTGAGCCATATGGGAAAAAAGTGGAAGTCGAACAGGGTATTTCATACCTATTATCTCCAACTAAAGAGGAATATCGAAGATGTTCCTCACATGACGTCGAACACCCTGCATCGGTTTCGATCCATCATAAATTTCTACGTAGATTGACACTTCATTTATATCACTGCACACGCAGATGAGAACAAAGAGGAGCTGCAATCGTACTACAAGCTCACAGAGGAGGACCTTGAAGAAATCACCAAGGACTGGTCTATAGACAAGAAGGTGGTTTTTGGAACATCAACATTCAGTGTGTGGACTGTTTGAGCAAGGGTTCGGACAAGGAAGGCTTGACGAAGCTACTACACTCACATCTATGGCTGTAAGCATTCTTTGTTGTTGTTATCTTTAATATAATATGCTTGGCCTGTTTCTTTCAAATATGTGTTTGATCTTACATGAATTTGTCTCTAATAGATATATCTATTTCAAACTAATCTCAGTAGAGTCAGAAGTTGTTTGTACTTTTGTTTGTCTATAGGGCTTATCGAGGAGCATAAGATTGGAGTTCAACTCGGACAGTGCAGGGACAAACACCTATAAAAGGTACTTATTTTCTCCTTCCTCCTCACACATTAGTTTATCTAGATCTAAAAGGATGTCAGTGTCCATGCTAAGCATCTTTTGTATTATGATTTAAGAGTCTAGCTCTCAAGAAGAGATCTACCTATCCATAGGGAGATTTTCCTTCAACAACAGCGCACCAAAAAATCCCTAACTACTGGCCCTTTTGGCAACACCTACGAAGAAGATGAAGTCTCACCCGAGGTAGAGGTAGGGGTGGTTGCAAGACTCTGCTGTCTACAACCTTAGCTAGGACACAGATCTGTGATTATAACACTTAGGAATCACCTAGCATAGATTATTCATCAATATTTAACCCTTATGATACTTCGCAGATAGCACAGAGCATCGGAGTATGTACTTAAATCTAATACAATTCAACACTTAGCCTAAAAAAGATATATTAGATTCGGTAGATCAAGCACTAAGCATCTTACGTACCAGATCTAACATTCATATCTCAAAATCACAAAGCATAAATAGATCTATCTTAAACACATTAAATCACTTAGCAAACGAAGAGACAACCACATCAGGTCGAGGCATAGATCACAACACACAAATTTACCATGGTTCACCCCCACCTTGGGGATACATCCACAAAGTTTTCTTCTTTATTAGCTTCAGTTAATCAGGTTACAACACAGAGCCATCCAAATCACTTTTCGCATAGGACAGAAGATCTGCGCAACTCATTAGATCCTTCTTCCTTGCATTATAACACTTATCTTTCTATAGCAACCTCACAGTAACTTGCACTTAGCCTTGCAAGCGTCACACAATTCACACAGAGCACTTAGTCAACATCACATAGATGCACTACCAATTCCACTAAGCAATCATATCTATTCTTTCTTACATTTCCTATCTTTCTATTTATAGATTACAAAAGTGAGCCTAAGCATGGGTAAACCCACGGGCCGACATCCCTTTCCCATTACATTAACCCAAAACCCTAAAAGAGGCTCAAAGTGGGCCAAGATTCCATGATCTCTACTTCGCCTAGTGCTCCATCTTCGATAGGCTATCAAAGTCCCAAAAACAGTCAAATATGACCAAGTGTTCCTCAAAACTTGGTCAAGGTCCAACAAGCCCCCAACACTCACCCATGACGCATCTCGAATCACTCAGGTCTGACCAATTTGGGTTCGAATTCCTCGAGCTTGGCTTGAGCTACTTTGACATGTTGTCTTGCTACTGCCTCTTGCTCAATGAATTCTTGAACAACCACTTCACTGATAGGTCCTTCCAGTTTATGCTTGATTGTAACAACTACTTGTTCTAGTAGTGTTCCTTGGCCTTCAAATTCTTCAAATAGTAGGTAGGATGCCTCTTGGCTTCGATAGAGTTTTCGGGTGACATCCATCACTCTGTTCTGTGTGGTAAGAATGATTTTTTGGGTAGTGCATTATTCCTGGGATCTCTTCATCCTCTCAATGGGTTACAACAACTTGATATGCGCTTGTATTGTATCTACATGTTTCTTTGCTTCCTGGAGTTGGGACTCCAGTTTCTTCAACTCTAGGTCTTCAGATAGTTGTTCATATATCTGTGCACTTCTGCTACTTAGCTATTTACATTCTACAACAAGTTTTTTAATCCTCTCGACTATGATCTGATTAGTCAATTCTCACTGGTCGCGCACTTCTTATGGAGTCTGCAGTATGGTATGAAGTTCTAATTCCATGACCCTTTGTTGAAGTTGCTGAATAAATTCAACCAAATTCATCACTTAGTGCTCTATGGGCTCTTCGACCTTCTTATCTAAGTCGGTCACATAGAGAAATTCTCTGTTGACTGCTTCTTCAATTCATATCTTCTTTGCAAGCAACTCTCTTTCTCTTTTTGGATCTTCGCTATCTTCTTCAAATTATTCTTGGAGAGAATTCTTCTCTTGTTGTGCGGCTTGGCGTTGTTCAATAATTTCCTCCTATGATTTCTTTAGGGCCTGGGTGGCCTGTGATTTTTCTTACTAAGAATGTCAAAGGCGTACTTCGATTGTATCAACAATCTTGCAGAGCTAAACTAATTTGTCTCCCACTTATGTTGTTCCTTATGGAAGAGGTGTAGTAGAGATTGCTCAGCTAGACTGGCGTGCTTTTTGTTCTCCTTGGAGCACAATATCAATTTGGCTATTCATTTCTTCCTGCTTTGCCTCCTGCTTCTCTATGATTTCCTTTGAATCATCATTGACCACTGCAAAAATGAAATCAAAGTCATCCAACGTGAGGAAAGTACGCATCTTGGTTATAGGGGTTCTTGGTTTCCTTCTTGAGGAAGATTTCATAGGTGAGACCTTCCTTTTCTTTGATGAGTCTTCTTCATCCCTAGGGGGTGGTACTTCAACTTTCTGTTGTTTAGTTTCTATACCTTCTTCGTCATCACCTTCTTTATCTGGTGTAATTGAAGTCATCCTTATAGATAGGTTGTCAACATCCTGGAATTCTTCAGTCTTCTTTGTCATCTTTTCTTTATTTGTCTTAATGGGCCCAAGTGTATCTTGCACAGTTTTGGGGTTGTCGATGTAGGACCTTTCTACGGGGTCTGCTGAAACAAGGAGGTTCGTTGACCATTCCTTGGTGTTCTCTTCCAGGTCTTTTTCTATCAGCTTATAATAGGACTGAAGTTGTTCCTGGTGCTCATCAGTGCATAGGGGTTAGGAATATAAAGTGGCGGTCCACGCTGAACTTTATCAAAGGTCAGAATATCTGTAAAGTGTTTGGGGTTATGCGAGGTTCACTCGTTATGGTTGCTTTCAATTGGTTATAGTACGCGTAGAAAATGACATTCGGTTGCCATTGCTTGCTCATGTCGTTCAAGTACCATAGTGTATTGAACTTTGTGGATAATGGCTCAAAGGGGTCAAGGTCCGAGAAGGTTGCACCTTCTGGTAGCTACCATGCAAAAAAAGAGATCAGTATCAGGAGCCAGCTAAATCAAAATTCATGCCCCTAATCCTAGGATTCTCTATAGTCAATCTCGAGTTGATTCACCATGTACTTCACCCAGTTCATCTTTAGTACCTCTGGGCACTTTCCTGTAAGGTCAACTACAAAGCCAGATACTTGTGTTGGTCGATTCTTGTGTACCAACTTCCCTGCACGCGAGGCGTACTGTGCCACTTTCAATAGAAGCTACCTTGTAGCCTCTCGAGCCTTTCTCAACATCGCCATAGGCTTATTTGATCTTTTGCGCAAGAGAGTGGTCTGCGGTCTTTCAAGTATAGTACTCATGGGGATCAGGGCCCTGCATGCTAAGCCCGATGATCCTATTGATCAACACTGGATCAACAGTTATGCGATGATCTAACCACATGTATCCTCCATGGTAACCTGCTAGCAACAATTTTACACAAGCATTCCCCTCCTGGTGTCTGTCGAAGTGCGGTTCTTTCATAACGTTGAGAAAATTAGACTGTGCGAGGTTCATCGTCCATTACTGAGGGATGATCTTTGAATTCTTTCCCTTAGTTCTCATCAAGTACTTATATAGGGAGAGCATGTTGTAAACTTTACGGTCCCTCAGGTTTAAGTCACAAAACTTCAACGTTGTAAACTTGTCTTGATCTGCGTGGTAGGTGCATACTCCTTTCGGTAGATATGCAGTGACTAGAGTGTATTCAAAGTCTCTAGGGAAACTATCCCTATTAATCTCATCGCTCAGAGGGGGTATGTAATTTGGGAAACTGTCCCTATTAATGGTGTTGGCTATGTCGTCCTTATGCTTAGTTCTTCTCTCTGTGCTGACTCGAAATGTTCATGCTCGAGCATTCGATGGGGAGGCTTGCACTCCACTCATCAATGATGCTTGGACTCTAGTGGACATTCTTCTTTCTGACATGAATCACTCAGTCATTAAGTTGAGAAGGACCTCTATGACAGATTCCTCAAGTGCAGTGAGCTTGTCGAACATACACACTTAGGAAAGATAATCAGGGTCACGATGATCTCAAAATATTGCACTAGGATGAACAATATGCTTGCAATGATCACTGTAGACAATCACTAGTTCTGCAGGCTTTGCCTCTTCAGTTGCAAAAGTTGTTCTCCGGACACGACGTGATGAGCTAAATAGGAAATTCGTCAATGGTTTTCTTGCAATAAGTATCAAGCTTCCATGAACGTTGATCCATATGTTATGGCATGGTCCAATGGTCTAGTGGCGATCCTTTAATGTGTTTATGTCCATTCAGGGAAGAATTTGAATGGGTACATTGGTTCAACGAGTATATTGCTTCACCACGGTGAAGTGTCATATGTTGATGTTCTAATATCCCAACAAAGCTCAATTCTTGTGATTTTTCCTTCTGCGAATTTTTGTCTAGAATCTTCTATAAATTTTCAATCTTGGCTCTCTTCTTACTTAGCTTCCTAGACTTCTTCCCAGTGAGCTTCATCTCGATCACCCTTTTCCCATTCTAATTCTTATCTTCTCTCAACATAGTCACTTCACGATGCAGAGATTATTTCTTTATGTCTAAGGGTAATACTCCTTCATCATATGGATTAGGTATATTGGTCTTCTTTGCTTCCTCTAATTCTCCTATAGCTTCGACATCCAAGTCCCTGGTGTTCAATAGCTTATATCTATTCTCATGTTCTTCCATCAAATAGGTGATTCTTCTAGTCATAAATTCCATGAGTTCTTGCTTCTTCTGTTCTAGGGCTTCATTTTTTTGTTTTCTCCGGATCTGGTCTTTTTCAATCCAGATCTTGCCTAACAAAGATGGAAATGGGGCATGGTCCTCAATAAATTTAAAAACTTTGAATTATTCCTCTGTCAAAGCTCCATGGGTACTCATAGCTATCTGGGTAATCCTGCCAAATAAGGTTACCATTTTTCCTTTAAACAACCCTATTTTTCCTAGTGAAGGAACCATAGCAAGCCTTCCTAGTCTTTCCCAACTACTTTCTGTCATAATTTTCATCCATGTTCCCTCATCTAAAGCATAATCAATGTCGAAGTATCCTATTCTTACTTCAACTTTCTCCTTTTCTTTGAATATCTCTAACAAACTAGCATATTTATGTTCATCCAAGGTTTCTTTCATTTTCTGTAACATAATCTCTAATTCTTTCTGGGGTTCTTCTTTAATCTTAGTCTCTTGATCTCCTTCAGAGTTTGATTGCTCCATATTCAAATTTTCAAGTCTAGCAAACATTCTTGGGCAATCCATTACTTCATGGTCCATAGCCTTACAATATAGGCAACTAGGGTTTCTCTGAGGGCATTCCTTAGCAAGATGTCTTGGTCTCCTGCAACTGTAACAAAGAGTTAATCTTCTCTTTCTCTTCAATGATCCCCAACTTTTCTTGTATTGCTTTCTAGGGTCATAATGGCTAGCCTAAAAAAAATTCTTTCTAGGATCTTGCATCCATTGGTTAGTCAAAAAATTATTTCTATGCATAGGTATAACATATCTTTCATTATTCTTATCAAATCTATTCATATCAAACGTTATTTCATCTAACAATGCCCTAGTTTTCAATCTAGGAAAAAATCTATCAAGCATACCTAAATCCATACTTTAGAAACAAACATTTTCACTTATTTTACTTCTATAGGGCACACAGATTCCAAATCTAAAAACTTTTAACTATTCTTACCTTTATCAGAGCAGAGACCTTATAGATATTACATATTTTCTTAAGTATCAACCTCTTTTCTTGTAGATCTGAATTCTTTCCTTCAGATCTGTCCTTCCTTCTTCAACATAGATCTTTTCGGATCAAGTGGATCACTGCACACTAGGGCATAGATCCATGCACAGAGCTTTCAAAATTTCAAGACAAATCTTTGCACAAAGCTTCTTCTTCTCAGTTCCCAAAAATCACAGTTTCAGGTCCTGACAACGGAACCATTTGTTGGTGTAGGGGTTGGCCCAGGGTTCAACACTACAAAAATTCACCAACAAAACCCTAACTATCAGCCCTTTTGGAAACACCTGTGAAGGAGATGAAGTCTCACCCGAGGTAGATGCAAGGGTGGCTACAAGACTTAGGTGTCTACAACCTTAGCTCGGACACAAATCTGTGATTATAACACTAACCAATCAGCTAGCATATATTATTCATCAATATTCAACCCTTATCATACTTCACATATAGCATAGAGGATCACAGTATGTACTTAAATACAAGACAATTCAACACTTATCCACAACAAGATAGATTAGATTTGGAAGATCAAGGACTAAGCATCTTACATACTAGATCTAACATTCATTCATATCTCAGAAGAACAAAGCATAAATAGATCTATATTAAACATATTAAATCACTTAGCAAAGGAAGAGACAACCACATCAGGTCGAGGCACAAAGCACAACACACATATTTACTATGGTTCACCCCCACCTTCGAGCTACGTCCACAAAGTCTTCTTCTTGATTAGCTTTAGTTAATTAGGTTACAACATAGAGCCATCCAAATCCATCTTCGCATAGGATAGAAGATCTATGTAGCTTGCTAGATCCTTCTTCCTTGCGTTACAACACTTAGATTTCTATAGCCACCTCACAATAACTTGCACTTAGCCTTGCAAGCCTCACACAGTTCGCACAAAGCACTTAGTCAACATCACATAGATGCACTACCAATTCCACTAAGAAATCATATCTATGCTTTCTTACATTGGCTATATTTCTATTTATAGATAACAAAAGTGGGCCTAAGCGTGGGTAAACCCATGGGACGACATGCCTTTCCCATTACATAAACCCAAAACCCTAAAAGAGGCTCCTGGTGCTCCATCTTTGAAAGACTGTTGAAGTCCCAAAAATGGTGAAATACAACCAAGTGTTTCTCAAAATTTGGTGAAGGGCCAACAATAACCCTGAGACCACTCATGAAGAAAAGGATATTCTTGGACCCAATATAAGGAAGAAGACCGAAGAGGTCCAAAACTTGAGCAGCGTATCGGAATTAACTGCTTCAATATCACCTGGATGAGGGGGTGGTGACGAATTAGAAGAGACAAATGGAAAAGAGGACCAGTAGAGTCAAGGCGAAGTAACATCACCTAGGGATCCTGCTGATGAGGCTGATCCCTTGAAGAAAAGGAAGGTTTCTCCCATGAAACCCACTTCCCAAAAGAAATCTATAGCCATCTTAACTAAGATGCACACTGTTCTCATTGTAGATGACTTTGACTTTATCATCATCATTGTAGCAGATGCCTCGCAGAACGTCTTGTAGAAACAAGAAGCCAAGCAGGAGGAGATGTATGATAGAATCGAGGTTGAAATCAGAGGGGTACATCAGGCCCTTCAATCTAGCCACGTAGTATCCACTGTGCCCCCATCATCAGAAGCACCTGATTTGGGAGATAAGCTTGCCCCAACTCAGTAGACTAGCTAATGCGACCGAAGCTCACCTTCATCGTGCACAAGAAGAAACCAAACAAGCCACAGAGGTCATAAAGAAAATAGAAAAGGTAATCATAGAGCAACGTCGAGTTGCGCAGCAAGATAAAGTTTCCCTCCAATCTAAGTTTGAAGAAGCGAAATCGTAGATCCAGCAAGAGAAAGAGAATTTGCTCACATAGTAGTTGGGAGCAAAAGAAGCAGTCAATAGAGAACTTCACTTTGTGACAGGCTTAGAGAAAGAATAGTGCCAAGTACCCCACAGGACATGCGAGATCAAAGAGAAGCCACTACACAGAGCACATTCAAGAGGATCATAGTATTCGGTCTGGATTGAAAACAACTAAGTGCTTGCAACGCACAGAATTATGAGTGACGCACTGAAGATACTAAGATGAAGGTACTATAGTCACAACTTCAGGAGGCAAAGCAAGAAGAAGCAATAGTAGAGGCATGGTTCAAGGTCTTGTCAGCAGTTGAAAGGATGAAGAGATCCCAAGAACAGTGCATTGCTCAAGAGTGGGTCCACAACATTCATAGAAAATTCATGGAAGTGATTCAAAGGCTCCAACTAGTCAAGGATGAATCTTGCCTACTATTTGAGGAGATTGAAGTTCGAGGTGTAGAGTTGGAATAAGTATTCACTATAGTCGAACATCGTTTAGAGGGACCTGACAATGAAGCATTTATCCAAGAGTTCATCGAGAAGGAGGCCATGGCACAACAATAGGTCGAAGCAGCTCGAGCCAAGATCGTGGCTTGTAAAGCACAACTACCCAGACCAAAGTGACTCAGGACGAGCCATAGGTGAGTGTTTGGGGCCTATTGGCGCTTGACAAAATTTTGAGGATCCTTGGTTAGATTTGACCTACTTTTGGAACTTCGATAGGCTGTCGAACGCAGAGCTCAAGTCGAAGCAGAGATCACAGGATATCGACCCCTTTTTAGGGATTTTTTGGTTTTGGTCTTATGTAACTTGAATAGGGATGTCAACCCATGGGTTTACCCATGTTTAGGCCTATTTTTTAATCTATAAATAGAAAGCTAGGCGATGTAGGAAGTAGTTCGATCTATGTGATCGAAGGAGGGACAAGTATGTGATGCTAAGTGCTAACTGTTAATTGTAATTTCTTTGTGCATACTGTCTAAGACTTGCAGAGCTAAGTGCAAGTGATTGTAAGGGACCATGGAAGGCTTTGTGCTGTAATTCAAGGAAGGAGGATCTAGCGAGGTGCGCAAATCTCCTTTTCTCTATGGAGTAAGATATCATGGCTCTATGCATGTAGAATATTGATAGAAATAAATAAAGAAGAAGAGTTGGTGGATGTAGCCCAAGGGTGGGGGTGAACCATGTATATCCTGTGTTGTGGTTGCTATGTGCTTTATGATTGTTCTCTTGTCTATGTGATTGATTTTTTATTGCACAAATGTATGCTTAGAAGGATCTAATATGGTATCTTAGTGTTGAATAATGTGAAGCAATGTTAGATATGATCTATCTATGTATTCTTAGTACTTGAATCTATTGGATCTGTGTAAATATTGTGTTGATCTGTTGTTAGGGTTTAGCTACACTGTAAACTAAGGCTGAATATTAACGAACCGTAACTACTAAGTTCTATGTTAAAGTGGTACAATCATAGATCTGTGTCCCAGCTAAGGTTGTAGAGACTACAATCCTGCAACCACCCCTGCCTCTACCTCGGGTGAGACTTCATCTACTTCGCAGGTGTTTCTGAAAGGGCCAGTAGTTAGGGTTTTGTTGGTGCATTGTTGTAGCATTGAACCCTGGGTCTCCCCTTGTATCAACGGGGTTTGTTGTTTCCAAATGTCATGGACCGAATGGTTGGATTGTCAAATTATTTTTTAGATTTTTTTAATCTTTGGGGTCTGAATTGTTGGTTGTAATGGAAGAGTCCAGATTGAAAGGGAAAGTTTCAGGAGCACTAAATGCATCCTTTCTAGCACTCATCGTAAAAAGTGATAAGCATATTTCTTTGGAAGGCTTTAGAACAATCTCCCTGTGTAACTTGACTTATAAGATAATTACCAACATTATAGCTTCGAGAATCAAACTCTTTCTGTCCATAGGTATTTCAAAGGAACTATTTGGATTTTTGGAAGGTAAACAAATCATAGATGCCATAGGAGTGGCACAAGAGGCCTTCCATACTATAAATGTTGAAAATAAAAAAAAATTTAGTATTCAAACTAGATTTGATGAAATTCTATGATAGGGTGAATTGGGGTTTTCTAAGGTTAGTTTTACTTCATATTGCATTAATCCTTGAAGAAATGGATTATATTATGGGATGTGTAATTTATGTAAATTTCTTTGTCTTAATAAATGGAATCTCATCCAATATTTTCAAATTTACTAGAGGATTAAGGAAAGGGTTCCCTCTCTCCCCATTTTTTTTACTTATTATGGAAGGATTTAGTAGGCTCGTTATGAATCTAATTGAAGAAGGGAAATTTGTAGGAGTCTTAGTGGAAAAAGGAATCAGAGTTACATACTTACTTTTTGTAGATGATGTTATTTTAATTTGGAATGGTTCTCTGAGAGAATGGCGAGTTTCAAAGGAGGAACTTGATTTGTTCTCCTCCCGCAGCTACCAAAACATCAACACTTTAGACATGTTGACCTCATGGATTATAAGTTTTATTTATAGAAATGAGTTCCTTTAATTGTTGGTAAGATCATATTTTCTCTATTG